>JAJIZL010024621.1:544-36976 GCA_023969395.1 Amblyomma maculatum | reverse complement strand
CCCGCTTGGAGAAAAAGCCACCATAGAAAAGCAAGTGACACCCACCGTAGCACTCTGGTGGCAGACCATCTTTATTGGAATGCTCCGTCGCTTCTGCGCATGCGCCAGCTGAAAGAAGTGAGGAGGAATAACTTGCCGGACGTGACGTAACACTTGTTTTATGTTTTGTTTGTAAAATGTCTGCCGCTTCTCGTCGTCGTTTCTAGCGATAGCGCGATAGGCCGACAGATGGTCGCCATGTGTCGCCGGCTCCGAGTCCGTGATCGCTCGCAAGCCGGACTTGACTGTGGCGATGGTGGCGGACGGGTTTCTTGGCATCGTAGTTTGAATATCGTAGCCGAGTGGCCGTGTGTGGCCGTGTTCCCAGGTGTTCCTTTCCACTTGTTATAATACTCCTTGAGCTTCGGCCTCGCGTACTGCTGTTCGTCAAGCGGCATGCTGTGCTAGCACCGTCTCCGACCTATGGACTCTGCGACGCTAGTTCTGCAATGCGTCTCAGCCCGCCCTTGTCGATGGAACATGCCTGCAGTATGTTGCAAGTAACTGGTGTATTCAGCATTCCATATACTTACTTGCATTTCCCGAAATTTATACGAGTCACTGCCTTTGGATCATCCGAAAGTACGTATACAATCGGACTGAGGTGTAGTACACGCAAGTAACGCAACACACGGGATGCGAAAAAACATGGAATCTCACTGTCATTTTTATCGTTGTCCTCGACTTCGACACCACTATTTAGTAGCATTGGTAAACTTTAATCACCTGAAAATACCAGTATAAAAAGGCCAGTTGGAGACAAAATTGCCTCTCTATCCTGGATTTCAAGAGGTCGGTTAGTGTATCCGCAGGGCAATTGTTTTGCCATTTTCGTTGCCTTTATCGGATGTACAAACACGGAATTCGGTGTCCAATTGATGCAGGCAGCTTGGCACAGCTAATCTATTATGAAGCTCCGGTGCGGTAGCCAGCCCGGGACTAACCGGGAAATAGAACCTCAACCGGGAAGGCCAGCTATTCATCACAGTTCTCAAGCAACTTGCTGCCGGCCAACTGGACTAGTCATGCAACCGTGGAATCCAGGTATATTTTCAAGTAAACTTCTGTACTTAGGAGTGCCAGGAGGTAGACCGCCCGCGTAAAGAAAAAATGCTCTCGACATCTCCCGACGCAGTCCTGCCTCTAGTTTTGCTCCTAAAGTTAAAGGCTCGAAGCGCAAGCTGTGAAAGTCTTGGTATTTTTGCACAGTATTTATCTTTCAGCTGCTCTAGCTCTAGACAGTTCTTGTATCTAATTCCTGTATTTTTTTATTTTTTTTGTCTCAGAAAACATCCCACGACGTCCTATTCGATCGATGTTATTTCTACCTGCCCTGTTGTGCTTATCATTGTAGACAAGCATGTAGACTAGTGTTAAAACAATAAACAGTGCTGCGTTCGTGATTCCATCTTTGTCCAGTCATTGCCCTTGCGACTAGTTGCAGCATGCACCAAAAACAAAGTTTGCCAAGTAATTATTTCCTCTGCCTTAGGGAAAACAGGCCAGCTGTGAAAGCTGCAAAGATATGGACTGATATCCCTTCATATTGTTTCACACAATCATGCTAATGATGTGTTGCATCTTCAAAGATCTAAGCAGTCTGCTTGCCAGCGCAAGACGGAACATTTATTGCGGACTGCATATTAGTTGTGTAGTGTCAAAATGCACACATGCATCTTGATTTCAGGTCATACAATACCCTCGGGTGGTCACAAAATACTCCATATGTCATGATAGCCAACTGCAGCTATGGGATAAAAAAGGTATATGGACATAAATCATTGCAAGAGTAACAAAACTGCGTAAATTTGCACTGTTAAAAATATTAAACACTACACAGCGAAAGTAGTTTTGCTAGAACCATTGCTGTGACTGACATGGCAAACAGTGCTTGCTGCCTTTAGTGATGTGTTGAGCACAAGGCCTGCATGGAGATTTTAATCCTGTCCGTTAGGCGGAGTTATGTCCTGTTTTTGTTGTGTTGTCATGCATGCAGGCCAAGGTAATGCCGTATGGTCCTTGGTTCCAACGCTGCAATTCTGAAAAAGTGACTGCCAACACAGGTCCGATGTACAACCCTCCTACTGCTGACCGTGTATATTCCTAAGTGATGTCCAAGTCTTGGGCAGACACTAATCGACGCAGCTCACAAAGCAACATTCCTGCCAAGGTGGTTGCTTACCATAAAAACCACATGCCATAGCTGCCATTCATGGCAGCCCAGAAGTAATGAAGTGCTGACGAAACATATTTCAGATGTTCAGTGAGTTTACACAAGAGGGAGTTGTTAATATGGTTAATTAGTCACCAGTGAAATTTACACTGTATTTATTTTGTTAAACAAAGCTCCTTTTGTGGAGTAAAACAAGCTAAAATTAGCCACAGGCACAAAGTAGGCAAATGGCAATACGTATTGAAATACTTATTGTGAATTGTGTTTTATTGTCGGATTCCTTTGAAGGGACACTAAGGAGGATGGAAAGCAGTTTTCCTGTATTGCTAAGATACAGTGTTCTAATCTTAAAGAGACCACACGAGTCGCTTTGGGACGTTAAACCCCACAAACCATTAAAGAGACCACTTAAAATGAAAGCAGAGGTTTTAAAAGGATGGAAAGACCAAGAAACAGAATAAAGATGCTGCCATTACCAGCCAATTTTGCAAGTAAAATGCATGCTTCCACACAAAGGTTTTGGTGCAGATTACTGCAAGATATATTGTGTCGTGAGCCACTCTAATGTGGCAGTGACACGTCCTTTTTAGCAAGGTCATCATGAATCGACTCATGGAAAGGCTTCCAATTTAAATTTTCTCACCAATAAATACTATATGCCACAATTGCTGCCAGACAACACAGCCACAATGAGAGAAATAATCAAATATTTACTGAGACCAATGACCCAATGGAGTTGTCCTCAGTGTCCCTTTAAAAGGGTGCACTGAAGCATTCAAGCAAAGTATGCACTGATGCATGTGAGAAAATATTCTGAGGTAACACAATCTTTGCTCTAACAGAAGACTGGCAACTTCACCACAAAGAGGGAAAACAGCTGCCTAGGTACACTGGTACAGCACATACAGCAATTGCAATAATTAGCAGACATGCATTGCAATTCACAGAATGTCACGAAATGTGGTCGCTAGGTTAAATGCAATAGCATTAAATGTGCAAGCATATTTTGCAGATTGCCGAGATTTATTTGTTGCTTCAATTATTTATTTCATATATACGGCCACACCTTTGGTCAACAAAAAAAGAGCGTGCAGGTGCAATGAAATGGGTCAGATTAGATGTGCTAGGTTTCTCTCCAGGAGGAGCAAGGAGAGAATCATTCTCCTGTAACCAGTTGACGGTGGATTCATCCAAATGTGAAGGTCCGATGTTCGACGAACCAAAAATTACCTACACGGGCATCACTGCCAGCCGTCGACCAGAGCATATGCAAGAGAGGTGGTCATGTGTAGCCTAAGCACGGACATCTGCACGAAAGAAGGAAACAAAACAAAACAAAAAAAAGAGCTCACATTTTGGGTATCACATCAAAAATATGTGTAAGCCCACTCAGCAACCAAAAATGACATACACTGTGCATGCATACAACGCATGAATATGTCAGCGCAACTTAACAGTGTTGGCCGTTCATGTCATATCGTAATTATGGTGCAGTGAGGCTTACTGATGAATTAAACAGGCTCTGCTCATCACAAACCTCTCAGCAGCACCTTCCCACAATCAGTGTCCTGACCTTTCAATAAGACAGCTTTCTCCTCCTCGCATTGCTAGAATGCATCGGAACGTTCTTGCTTACAGCATATAAATACGATCAATATGATAAAGCTCACCATGAATGTCATTACGGTTTCTTCCCCTCCCCCCTTATCATCTGCCTGTACTGTATGCACAGCTCTCTTGACCTATCCACATCCAAATGAGAACAACTTAAGAGAATAGTGAGGGCAAAATGAACCTGGTCTATACCAATAAATTGCTGTGTTCTAATAATGAAACACAGGCTTTTTCTATGGTAGAAGTTTTATAGATTACAAAAGCATGGAAACTAAAATACAGCTAAGCCACCAATGATCACTTCTGTAAGTAAACCGCGGTGAGTAGTAGTAGTAGTAATGCACTTTATTCAGGACTCAAATTAAGCGTCCAACAGGTCGGCTGCCTGTCGTACCAAGGCTAGTTGTTCCTTCGGTGAAGAAGATTCCAGCCAGGCACGCCAGGATACAGGTGGCGGGTATGGATAGTGTGAGGATTGTATGGCGGCAGGACAGAGGAAAAGACAGTGTTCAAGATTCGCGTAGATGGAGGGGCAGTTAGGGCACGAGGGGTCAGCTCGCATGTGATAAAGGGAGAGGCGCGCCGGGGTAATTAGGGCATTTGATTGAATTTTACGGAGAACTCTGGCTTGGGGGATAGTGAGGGATGGGTGGGGCGCCGGAAGACGGGCAAAATCTTCCTTTAGCTGCGTATAATGCTCTTTCAGGATGTGTTTTAGAGCGTATCGTTACTTAATGTTTACTCCGGCAGATCTCCAATGCACGACTACACAGCCGTTCACTACTGATTGATGATAAGTGTGTTTTGCAGCATGAGCTGCATCTCGTAAGGATTAAGGGGACTCTCCTGGAGAAATTTGTGATGGCTACATGACATTTTCTGAATTGTGACCATCTGGTGTGTGCATGTACAACAGTATGGTGCATGCGCAGAAATAAAAATTGCCTGCAAGCAAATTTCTGGTCTGAAGCCCTGAGGCACTAAAGCCACTCTCTTGTCGTCGGAGTGTGACGCCACGCACCATGTGATGGGTGCACAATAAAAAGCATATAAATGGCACACGGCTACGAATGTGATTTGAACCCATGGCAAGCTACACAGGTCAGATTCTCTGGGTGCTGCATTAAACAACTAAGCTATAGCTTCACCTTGACATCGCACGCATTATACAGCCACTTTCTCATGCTGTGCATCACTGTCTTCATCAACTTCCACTTGTGCACAGTTTAGTCACAAAGCAAGACCATGCAGACAGAAAACATTTCAACATGTGGTCACTGAAAAAAAAAAAAAAAAAATCGTCTAATGCTCACTTCATATGCCCTAGGGAAACCCTCCAAGGTTAAGCAGACTTGCAATAAAAAGTGATTACTCATTGCCATCCAACCGATGGCAGCCCTATTGCTACAAGAAAAGATATGCAGCTTTTTCAACTAAAGAGGTTTTGATAAAGCTGCATAGCTTTCCTTTGCAGCCTTATCGCTGTGCTTTGATGGATGCTTATGAGTAATTACTCCCTTATTCCACTAGTCTTGTAGGTCAGAGGGGAAGGGGGTAGTTTGGTAACGCTGGGGGCTTCCATCGGCCGAGTCCGTAACTCTTGTCTTCTTGGGCAGCCATGCTGTGCTACAGGCCACAACAATTTGTCAGACTGTTCTACGCCATTTCTGTGAGAGCAAAGCTTACTGCCTTTTTGTCGTTGTTTTATTCGTGCTGCAAATGGGTTTTACTCTACAAGTAGTTCTTATGGTCATGACACCACAGGTGCAAATCAAATGTTGCATTTTGATTGTTTTCAGAGTAATAAATGCACCTCTTGCTGCCAAAAAAATATCAACCAACCTGGAAGAACCCACATAACAATTTTTTTTAGATGAGTAGGATGAAGCTGTCTGCAGTGTCCCTTTAGGGAAGCAGCAGTGCAAAACTTAAATAACTGAAAGGATGTAAAAGCTGAGAAGCTATTCTCTATCTAATCGATAACTTAGACAAAAAAAATTGAGTTGCTGCACATTAGTCCCATAGGCATCTGTACTTCAGTGAACCTTCGAAGTTTACTACATTCCTTTTTTTTTTTTTTTTTGTTTACATACTGCCCATCGAAATCTCTCAGCTGTGTACAGCACAGCCAAGGAACTGAGTGAAGGCATTCCTTTCATTACAATTTCTCAAGAAATGCAACTGTGGGTGTATTTTCTGTAATTCTGTCTGCTTTCTTACTAAACATATGAAATTTCTAATAGTACTTAGCTATACAACAAGGGGAAGTTTGCTGCTGGAGAAGAGTAAAAATACTGGCATATTTCTGTAGATCTTTCCCTGTGATGACAATAGTAACAGAATATCTGTTTTGCAGGAATTTATATTTTCTCTAAGCTGGGGACGGTGGCGGTATTGCTATGGGCAAAATATTTTTCTTAGCTGTGGTAGATATGACCAGCCTTATTTAACTAATAGCTATTTTTAAATTAGCAATTGAGTGCTTTAAACTATAGCTGTAATGAAACATTATTCGTCTTATTTAAATCACCTTCAGGGGCTCCCCCACGCACTAACATTAGAGGAGAGGAGTGTCAAAACCTGGGAATTCACGAAGTGCTTGCAAGAGTATGGACGGAGGTCTGGTTCCACCTGGAGCGGGCATGTCGCCTCTTTAACGAGCAGAAGTTCTCGGAGCTCTGGTGTCGGCCGCCTGTTATTTTTTTTTTTTTTGTGATGGGTGGTAGACTTTGTTTTGTTGTGATTTCATTTAAATATCTATGTTTGGGGGCATGACATGGATGGTATAAGTAGGATAGAACTTAAAGAAAACAGCAGTTGCTAACAATGAACAATGAATGTTTCCCGGCATGTGTGTTACTCCACTGAACGGCAAACAATCAGTTTTTGATGTGTAAGTACACCAAACAAGCAAGAAGCATTGAGAGTATTCTTCAGCTGGTAATTTTGTCTGATGGTTAGCTTTTTATTTAGGTAACCAGAAAGACCTTAAACAGACTATTTTCTGTGACGAAGAAATTGTGCATGGCAGTTACTGCAGACTTAAGTTGTATCCGAGACTATAGAGGGGAAGCAGTTATATTTATTTTTGGTGATGTGGTCGCATAGGACAAGCAATATTTATGACTCTGACACTGATGAGAAATTGCAAATGAACACTTTACACAAGGGCAGAGGTCGTACTTATGAAAAAGAAAAGAAACTAAAGAACAAGGACTACATAAAATGTGTTGAGAAACTATATGGCATTTCAGGTTACTAGCAAACCTAAGAATGCTGCAAAACATGTGCACCTTTGCACCATGATATAACAGATCAACATAAAGCTATACACGTGCAGCCTTTTATGAAATGCACACAGAAATTCCCCCGTTACGGCGCTCGACTACTGTTCCCAAGGACGCGGGATCGAATCCCGGCCTCGGCGGCAGCTTTTCGATGGAGGCGAAAAGCAAGGCGCCCGTGTGCTGTGCGATGTCAGTGCACGTTAAAGAACCCCAGGTGGTCGAAATTTCCGGAGTCCTCCACTACGGCGTCTCTCATAGCCTGAGTTGCTTTGGGACGTTAAACCCCACAAACCAAACCAAACCACAGAAATTCCCAGTGCTCCTGCTGCTATTGGAATAAACGGTAGAATTTCACCCCTGGTGGGCACTTCACGCAGGTGCATTGAGCATCCAATGATGCAATATTGTATCCGTGACATTGCAAAATCCTTACAACTGCAAACATACTGCCTTATGCCGCCGTGAAACAGCAAGGCATAGGCTTCCGCTGGGGATCACATAGCGTCGCTTCCATCTTGTGGCATGATTGTTATACTTGCACCGTGGCTCTGTCGCTTTGAAGCTAGGATTGTTATTGTATTCGCCGTACTCTCTTTCATGAGGAAGTCATAGTTTCTTCCACCATAAGCCAGCTAAAGACAATGTGTCCCTTTGCATACATGCTCGTCTCCCAGCGCTATTAATAAAATTCTCAGTAGTGTGCAAAAAAAATAACATTCGTTAAGGAGTTGACTTAGAAAAACAAGGGGGCTGTACATACCCCTTAGGTTGAGTGTTGGGCATCACTGCATCACTGACCTTCATTTTAATGGTGGGCTCGTTAGTGCCCGCTATCTAGGTTACATCATCTTTTACTGTCAAGTTTCAAAGATATTCAGAGCAACATTCCTATTTTGAAAATTTACATTTTAAAATGTCCTGCCGTGTTTCTTACCCCTAAAGCTAGGTATACTTTTTTTATCTGGACGCGGAGTGTTTGACTGCCACAAAGAAAATATAGTCGAAAAAAGTCAGCAGACTGTCCTTCAGATGTGAAGCATTTGCTATATTGTACAGAAAATGCTTTGGACTTCTGCACACTATGCCATTTCATACACAACATGCAATGCTGCCAAAGGCAGTATGCCTGAGTACCGACTGCATTCGTGCCTGAGAAACAGTTTGTCCTACATCCAAGTCCAAAGTGCAGACATGGATCGTCCAACTGAGCTATGGAGACATCTTAACACTGAGCGTATTCATCAGTGCCACCCTTGACTACAGCAACGGATGCAGCATTACCGTATCTGTCATGTGGAATGTGATGAAACAGTGAAGCAGTGTGAGAACCTCCTTATAGTGCCAATGGCATCAAGACTACCAGAACAGAAGCTGTCATTAAGTTACTGGCCAGACAACAGAAAGGAAATCAGCAGCTCTTTATGTAGCCAACAGCCACTGTGACTAAACAATGTTGAGGAGAATGTTTTCTCTTCTTAGTTCGTAGTTCTGGTAAATGGAGAATGAGGTGTGCATTTTTTTTTTTTTTTACCTAACAGACTATTTGAGAGAAAATAAAACAATCCTACTCACTGAAAATGAGGTTCAGTCATTTATTCGTCTTAATAAGCTTTGGCGGGTCGCGATGGTTCGGTACATACAGCGCCACTAACTGCTCAGATGCTTTAAACTGAAGGAGGAGTCAAGAAAATGTGCAATAAGGAACTGTGACATCAAAATTACACAGGCCTACGCGAATGGTATATAACAACACGAGCCCTTTCAAAGCAGTTATTTTCATAGCTGCAGATAAATCAGGTCATAAATGTACGGCACTGCAGTGTTCTAAAAGGTGAGAGAATTGTTATGTTGAATCTATGGAGCAATGACCTGTAGTAGATGATTTTGGTGCACGAAATGCTGTTTTAAATACAATAAAGGTTATACACATACAGAACTTTACAACGAACAAAAAAATTTAGAAATGTTGCAAACAAGGCCCAGCCATATGTATACATTGAGCATTATCGGCAGGTGGCCAGCTTCCACGATACACACGTCTTAGGATCCGGGATTTAGAACTGACATGAACAGTCGTTCCTTCAGGAAGAACGTTAGTCAAGTAGTGACTAACGTTCTTCGCCCCTTTTTATACTGGTATTTCGAGGTGATTAAAGTTTACCACTGCTACTAAATAGTGGTGTCGAAGTCGAGGACAACGATAAAAACGACAGCGAGATTCCATTTAACTACGCACTCGATCGGATACGAGTTTTTCGCATCCCATGTGTTGCGCTACTTGCGCTGTACACCTTACTTCCGGATGATCCAAAGGCAGTGACTCGTGTAAATTTCGGGAAATGCAAGTAAGTACTTGCGACATACTGCAGGCATGTTCCATCGACAAGGGCGGGCTGACACGCATTGCAGAACTAGCGTCGCAGAGTCCACAGGTCGGAGATGGTGCTATCTGTAACTAAGAGAACGCATGGGAATATCACAGCTTGCTGCTTGACGAACAGCCGCACGCGAGGCCGAAGCTCAAGGAGTATTATAACAAGTGGAAAGGAACACGTACGGCCACACGGCTACGATATTCAAACTACGATGCCAAGAAACCCGTCCGCCACCATCGCCACAGCCATGTCCGGCTTGCGAGCGATCACGGAGGCGACACTGGCGACAGCTATCGACCTATCGCTTGAAACGGCGACGAGAAGCGGCAGACATTTTACAAAGAAAACAAAACAAGTCTACGTCACATCCGGCAAGTTATTCCTCCTCACTTCTTTCAGCTGGCGCATGCGCAGAAGCGACGGAGCATTCCAATAAAGAAGGTCTGGTTCTTTCTTCTCGATCGCACCTCGCGGTATAATGCTCTAGAATATTGGGCAGTGTGACGACCGGCGCCGGAGAGCGGGCCGCTTTTGCGATGACAAGAACCGACTCCCGCGAGAGGGCGCGACGTGCAACAGGGGTGCCACGTTCGCCGCTCGGCGCGTAGCGGCCGCGGGATAGCGGGGGTACAGAGGAGGGTTGCGGTTCTCTCTGAAGCGATTTTCAGACGCTACGCAATTAGTGAGATAAATAATAAAGAGGCTACTTATTCCAGGTGCTTAAACTGATCCCTACCATTCTTTTACGTCTATCTGGAGACATCGTGCACGCTTGGGTAGTCCTTCGGAGCAGCGCGCGATGTTTGAATCGCTATCTGAAACTCTCAACATTTCTTCCTGCAGACAGTTACAAATCGTCCAGATGAGCAATTTGTACTTAAAGTTTGCAATGAAGCCTGGTGTTTTGCATTCGTTCTTCCCTTAAGGGAATAGAGGCTGGTGCCCAGGAGCGCTATTGACACGCGGAGAAAAACAGTGTACATGCGAATCAAAGCTTGTGCTTCGTAAGGCCTCTTTAGGAACACCTATTTTTTACAAACTTTATTTGCGAACACCTGCTTACATTTTGCAGCTTGCGCTTATTAATACATAACAACGTTTATCTTAAATCGCCAGTAATAATATATCTCTTTAATAGGTGCTCTTTATGTGCCCTAATCACCGCTTATAGAAATTACAAATACAGAGTGCGAGCAAAACACATTTATTCACTACCGTACTAATTTAAAGCACTGTGGTATTTACCGGCAAAAAACAAAATAAACAAGGTATACACGACTCAAGCATTTATTTTTTGTTCGTGATTAACAATTACGTATATCGCGGACATTTGTTTGCGTGCCACCAACCAAAGGGTGAACCAGCCGCTTAGATGAAAAAAAAAAAGTCAAGTACAGCTAGGGCATTACTTCAACTAAAATATGAAAAATACATACGTAATACGTTCATAGTGGGCACTTGAGTGCGGACGCTTTACTGGCATCAAATTGTACAGAGCAAACAAACAAAAATAAAAGCGCTGATAATTGCGCGTCGAATTGGCAGGTATGATGCAGTTCTTGGCGCGCACCGAGAGAAAGCGGAAAAATGCGAAAAAGATGACGGACACCTAATACGCAAGCAATTAAAATAATGCCGAAATCAAATGCGGACATAATACGTGTTTATTCTTTGAGTGTGTGGTACGAAATAGGAGTAATCGACTGGATATACTTGCAACTACTGCTTACCGGACTATATATAATCGGGCTACTTACCGCGGGTGCTCTTTGCAGTACTACCAGACTATAATTGTTAACAAGGTTGATATTACACGTGAAATACTTCCAAGGGAATTTAATTATTTTCCCTTTGGGAACTCTTGTCGTGATTCGCTTACTTCGCAAAGAGCGAAGCCGCAAAAACACATTAAATTCCATGGCTTCAAGTGGGAGCTTTTCTGGAGCTCCAAGTAGGTAAACGTTTTGAACCTTCACATTTTACAGGAAGTTTGCAAAATCTGAAGTGCAAAGCAGTCGAAAAGGACCGTGCATCCGAGCCAAATGTTTGAGTAAAGTGCGACCTATAGTTTCGAACCCATGGCGCTATTTTTGTTCGTGGTGAGAAACCGTGCCAGCCTCTCTTTCGCAGAAGGATGATCTAGCGGAAGCGAATTAAGCGTACCCTATAGCCTCTGCGTCCTCTATTTTCCGTCGTTATTTCTTTTTCAAAGCTATTCATTTTTTTTTTTATTTTGTACCTAAAACAGGACTAGAGCGATCTTCTGGAGGCAATGACTTGCATATTACCGGTGGCTTGCGCACCCTAGAATGGAAACATTTTCTGGAACAATTAGGTCATTGTTAAACTATAACGCATTGAGATTAAATGTTTTAAGTATAGCGCACATCTCTGGATATTTATAAAGCTACCCGTTACAACAATGTTTCAGCTTATGGAGAGAAAAGACAATGGTGTGTTCTTAGATTAGTGTACAGTTTCACGAATTGTTGTCTCTTAAATTTCGACGCTTATATCTTTATACGCGTTCGATTGCAGCCTGTTCGTGCACTGCTTTCCTCTTCCCGGGCCTTCATTTGGTTCTTATGCTCGGTTGTTTCCTCTTTTTTTATTGTTTTTAATATCTCCATTTTTCTTCGTCTTTAGCTGCCTGCTTTCTTCGTCGTGCGTTTGCCGTGCCGCACGAATATTCTGAACCTTTATTCACATTCGCGGTCGCTCTTTTCACGGCGCTGCGTGCCTTCTACCAACCCCTTTCTCCCTCCTGGTAGGCGACACGTTTCTTTTTATTTTCCTGTGAAACCTTTACCTCCCACTTCTTCCACCTTTCCTGACCCACTGTGTTCCGTTATTCAGTAGCCAGTTGGCGTGGTGTCGTTCGTTTTTCATGTCCTTACTTTACTGTATCTCTACCTCCTCTACATTTAATTCATATCCAACTGAATGCCGACTTCTCTAGTGGCTTCAGTGACGTGTTGTAGTCTGCATAGTTGGCATGAAAATAACGGAATATACCATTTTGGACTGTTTTGATGATGGGGTTACTGTGACCAGTTTTAGACAGCGCTCGAACGCACGTGTTGTATGTTTCACTTCTTCATACATCCTGCCTCCACACAGCCCTCTTTTCAAAACGACTACATTTCTGGACGTGAATTAGGTGCTTTAGGAATGCTAAAGCAAGTTGTACGGCGAGTGAAGCGTGCTGTGCGAGTCGTACGCCGGCCCTCTCCAAGCTTTTTTCTTCGGAGCCAACTCCTGTCATGTTACTTCCCCGAGGTGTTGCCGAAGGCCAAAAGGGAAAATAAATTAGGTGATTGCTGACAGTACTAAGCACCGGTAACCAGCATATTTGTAAAATCTTGTCGCGAACAGCTCGAGACGACGCACAAGCAAACAAGAACGTACAGTCCGCGCGGTATCCGCCCGCCGCACAGCGCGCATACTCGGGCGCCCGGACCATAGAGTTAATACAAAGTCTTTGTATTAACTCTATGGCCCGGACGGCTGACACACCAGTTGCTGGTGGCGCCCTCTGCGCTGCGGCGCCAAGGTCAATGTACAACTGGTCGCGCAACTCGGAAGAAAACGCGTGCAGCTGCCTACTGCCAGCGGCATCAACTCGATGATGAGCAAGGAGGATATATAGAACTTGCTGGAGTGGAGGGGGCGCTCGTCACGTGAAGCCGGCCGTCGCCATCTTGCCAGTGGCAGAAAGCGCGTTCGACGCCGGCTCGCGCTACTGCTTTCGCGCGCTGTTTGAGTGCAAGCTGACGCGACGAGCATGCAAACACCAACAGTTTGATAATGGTTGCCTCTTGCGTTGCCTACGGATGTGCAAACAGACTGAAGAAGGGTTGTGGCCTCACATTCCATCTGTAAGTGCACGAAAAGGTGTTCAATTGAGCCCTACGCGCGCGTTGCCGAGTGGCGCAAACTGATGTGGTAAATGTGTGCAACAAATAATAGTCCCGAAATTACTGTCAAGTTTCCAAAAGATATCGAGCTGAGGAGCCTGTGGGAGCGGGCCGTTCGCCTTGAAAGATGGCATGCAAGAGATGGAGATCGCCTGTTCTCCGTAGACTTCGCGCCCGCGAGTGCTTTGACTTCAGCGTGCAGAAGACGCGGCTGCGCGCGGGAAGTGTGCGTTCTGTGTTTCCTGCTTTTTCGCAGCACCTACAGAAGCCCGTGAGTATTACTTGAGGATGTTAAACCATGACACGCTAGACAAAATTATTCGCCTTTCTCACGTGAGAAGTGTTCGGGCATAAATACGGCTGCCGAAATGAGTCGACGAAGGCTCTTGTCGGATAGTGGATGGAAGCAAATGGAAGGAAACGTCTGAGCTTCTTGACGCTGGTGATTTTTTTGTTTTTGTTTTAGTGTCGTGCTGGAGAATTGTGTTCGTGGAAAAAAAGTGTGCTGTGAGCGCTATTTTTCTGCTTTTGCTCTATTTCTGTCTCCCCAAAGCCAGAAATGTGTGTCTTCATGATTGTTGGTATAAACATCAGATTCAAGATGCCAGTCGCACACTTTCTAATTGACACACTCACTGGAGTGGAGAAGGCGGAGCTGACAAAACAATGTATTGAGAAGCTTGCATCAGTTCAGGCTGAAGTTGTCTCTCTTACATTTGACGGTGCCTCATCGAACTTCACTATGGCTAAGTGTTTAGGTGCCCAGCTTCGACCGGACTCTGTTGGGTTTATTACAAGCTTTGTCGACCCAGCTGATTGCACTAAAAATGTTCACGTTATTTTAGATGCCTTCCATATGATTAAGCTCATCCGCAACTCATTGACAACCGTAAGCCACCTCAACGACGCTGAAGAAAAGCATGTGAAGTGGACTTATGCAGTAGCATTGGAGGCTTTGCAACGTGGAGAGGGGTTGCAGCTTGGCATCAAACTCACAAAGGTCCACGTTCAGTGGGAATAGCAAACAATGAAGGTCCGATATGCTGTACAAGCACTGAGTGCCTCAGTTGCCGATGCCTTGAACTTCTGCGAACAAGTGCTCAAGCTGCCACAATTCAAAGGTGCCAGCACAACATCAAACTTTATTAGAATTTTTGATCACTTGTTTGACATCATGAACTCTAGGAACCCATTAGAAAGGTCTTATAAGGCACCTCTTCGTAAGCAGAATAAAGCCTGCTGGAAGCCATTCTTTTCGGAGACCCTGGCTACATAAACGGGCTGAGAGACCCGGCAGGACGTCCAGTTACAGAAGGACTAAACAAAACTGGGTTTTTTTTGGCTTTTTGATATGCAAGGCAATTGGCACCAAAAGAATGTTCGACGAGCTTGTCGGCCAGGATCAACTGAAATACTTGCTGACCCACAAACTCAGTCAAGATCATGCCGAGAACTTCTTTGAGTTTATACGTGGACGAGGAGGTCATGACAATAATCCAACAGCTGCGCAGTTTATGGCTGCATACAAGTGTCTGTTCGTTCAGACGGAAGAGACGTCTTCCAATTCTGAAAACTGCTCCCAAGACAACGTCTCCATCTTGAATTCAACCACTACTGTAACCATGGTAGATGTAAAAAGCACTGTCACTGACATGCACTGGTCATCAGTTCTTCTGCCCGATGACCACGACTACACACATCGCATTAACTGGTCCGAAAGTCTTTCTGCTTTTTTCGATGCCGTGGTGCCATATATAGCAGGCTTAGTTGTGCGAAAAGTTAGTACAACGACAACATGTGATCAGTGCATCATAGCCCTGCATTCCGATGAGCTTGCACCTTTAATTAAGCAGAAGATCCGAGGTGGTCTTGTTCCGCCGTCACAAGACGTCATTGGCCTGTGTGAAGCAGTTGAGAAGGGGCTGCGACGGCTGCAGGCGGAATGTAATGCCATTACAATGGTGCAGGCAAGGGCAAAACACCTTATCTTGGAAGTCCTGGGTGTGTCTTTAAAAACAAAGTGGTACTAGGAACAGGAGGAGCACTTCCTTGATTTCGACCCGCTTGACAATCATAACTACAATTTGTGCAAAACAAATCGTTGAAGAATACGTGAAAGTTAGGATACACCACATGATGAAGGAACGAAACCAGGAATTGATCAAGATTAAAGTTAGACCAGTTCTGTCAAGGGTGATTATCTTCAATCACCAGTAGAGTGCCTTTCATCATTATTTTTACTGTGCGTCTGATTATTAAGCTTTTTTTCCTTAACATTTGTGCAGGCTAACTGCTTTCTACATGCCAGTTGGCTGCTGATGTATGGAAATAAATATTTACAACCACAACCGCTTGCTTTCATTGTTTTGTAAACGCGCGCAACTTCATAGGCAGCGCGAAGAAGTACGAGCGCGGTTGCGTACTGCTGCTTTTTGCCACTGGCAAGATGGCCGCCAAGGCTTCACTCTCCAGCATAGGCGCGTATAGGCGGCTTCCACTCCAGCAAGTTCTATATATCCTCCTTGATGATGAGACCCCGATCCTCGATATTCGCCTTCCCCTGGCGGCGCCATATTGTCTTTCTGATTGGATCAGAAAAGAGTCACGTGCTTCAAACTTGTGGCGCGAAACCATCAGTTGAGGCAAGCACTTTTAGCGGTTACGTCAAAATGACGTAGTCGTGAAAATTGATTTCAACCGGAGCTATCCTTGTTGCCTGGATGACAAATACGAATGATTTTGGAGTGGAAGCAAAGTTACTGATGGTGGTTTGGAGAAAACTTACGCTCGATTAACCAATGTGATGAAAATAATGGCATACTGGGAAGGAGCGGATGCTCAAATTTGATTGGCTGGAGCTATGTCACGTGAAACACGTGATACGCAAGCATATTTAGATTACGTCAAATTGACGCGTCATGACGTAACTGACGTGCCGCCATTACCGAAAATGCTGACGTTTGGCCGCCATAATTTCGCCGAGTGGCGAGGTGCCCGAATTATGCTAATGAGGCTATGGCGACAGGCAAGCTGATTTATGCAGCCGTTAGCCTACCGTAGTTTCTTAGCTTGTTATTAAAAGTAAAAGGATAACTTTATATACACCTTGTATGGCTTTTTAAACGGAATAGGAAGGCAAATTATGAGCGCGTATGAAATAAAGGACGTTTGAGACAATCTCTAATGGGGGCAGAAGCGTGCGGCCGTGTGACGGCGCTAACTGCTTTCTTATTTCAAACCCTTTCTTCCCATGGTAAGAAATTATTGGTCTGCGCGGTTATAATAACCCAGCAATGGCGGCGGCCATGGAGGGAGGTACGCTTACGAGTGGTCTTTGTGCCGTTCGTCGTCTGCAAGTAGTGATCGAGGATTTGCTGCAGCACAGCAATGCTGTCAAATTGTCTTGAAAGATAGCTCGTCAGTACAGTCAGATCTGAGGAGTGTAGTGTGGCGGCTTTGCAAGCTCCGAGGCGAGAATTGCCCTGCGCTCGGAGTGTTGAACTGTTGAGCTACTGGTGTTTCGGGTGGAATCGGCAGTGGTGAACGCCTCTGATGTAGGATGGCACGAAATGTATTCGTTCGGCCGAGCAACGAGCTCCTGGAATGTGTCGGGCTTCTCGATGGGTGTCGACCAGCAAGGCAACGCAGTCAATCTGCTGGAAATGCTGCAGCACGTCGAGCATCACAGAGGTAAGCGCAATAGGAAAACCTGCAAAGGTGACTGTTCATACAGCGTCATTCGCATTCAAGTTGTACACAGGCGGGAAATGACTGAAGATTAAAGGAATACTTACAGGACGCATGCGGCGAATCCGATATTTTTAATCAGCACTTTGCGTTGCTTTTAGCTGCCTATTTCTACGACGCATTATAATTTTCTTCAACTTCTCTACACTGCACGAACTAAAAAAAAAAAAACAAACAAAAAAAAAAAACCTGAGTGTGCTCGTAGTTGTCAAGATTTCTTGGCTAATGGTTTCGACGACCGAGAAAGGAAAGACATGTGAAATCGCCTGATATAAGTCGTTCCTTTAGTTGCAAAATAGAAAAAGTTAGCCTTCGCACTAAGTGAACGGAAATGGTTCACTTAGGTATTGCACTGACCATTTCTTGCATTCATAGATTACACTTTACCGCAGCTTAGCTTGCAGCATTGATGATTTTGAATGTTCCTGTGCCATGCGTGTTTGATATTTTATTTGCATATAATTTAGGCACTAAACATTTGCAGGTGATCGTGTGGACCTTGTGCAGCCGTTGCAGCACTTCCGATCCGAGTCATCATGTGGGCGAGAAGTCCTGGGGCCATATTCAACATCGTTAACCTCTTTGCTAGGCTTGTATAATCTGGGAGGCCACGCCTTGTCCCTGGACGGCCACATCAGATGTGAAGTGCTATGCAGATGGACAGCTCTTTTTGAAGATCGTTACAGCTTTTAGGGTGTGCAGATCACATGACATTGACGCCACCTGCAAATGGTAATCGCAGCAGGAACATCAACAAGTACAAGGAAGAGGACATGCAACATTTATATTAACTCGGACAGGAACAACTTGATCACCTGCATTTGAGATTTTCACTCGCTGTCATGATTTTGACATATGCCACAAGTGATCAATGTGCACATTCTTACTGCTTCATGTTCGATAGCATACTGCTGAAAAGCCGTCCAAGTCTTAATTTTTGCTGTGGTTTTGGGAGATAACCATCTCTTTGGTGTACATTTTGTTGATAGGATGTGCAAGAACCAAGTTCAGCTTTGGGTTGGCGCAGTGGTTACTGCCTCGACTACTGTTCCCAAAAACGCGGGATCGAATCCCGGCCTCGGCGGCTGCTTTTCGATGGAGGCGAGAAGCAAAGCGCCCGTGTGCTGTGCGATGTTAATGCACGTTAAAGAACCCCAGGTGGTCGAAATTTCCGGAGCCCTCCACTACGGCGTCTCTCATAGCCTGAGTCGCTTTGGGACGTTAAACCCCACAAACCAAACCAAACCTTTCTTTGGTGCTATAATTTTTTGTCTACCATCTGTAGACATACTGAGTGTATTCTACAAGTGCTGTGGCCCTCGCTGAGAGCTGTCATTCTTTGTTGTATACTTTGCTTTTTTGTGTTCTGCTTAAACTCAGTGTGCATTTTATTAAGTGCTTCATCACAATGAAACGCAGGAAGGTACAAAAACGTTCTCCTTCTACCTCCAGAAGTGCCATTCTGAGTAGGACGTGCGTGCACATATAGTTCACAATTCACTTTGGTGTTTGTGGCAAGCAAGCAGTCTGCGACATACTACTTCAGTGAGAATATTTGACATACGTGTACCCTGGTGGATATGTCTGCAGTCGTTTTCCATAGCAGAGTCCATTTCGTTACACCTATCTTGTGTGCTACTAGGGTGAAACGTGAGGTGCCCACTGTGTTTTTCCACAAACTGCAGAGTGAAGCGAGCTGTGCTTCTTTGTATTTGGTTGCCTTTATGCTTGTTTTCTATGGCTTCCTTCATATGCTGAATGTAGATGAACAGCAATCAACTAGTTTTCCCAAGGATAATTTGTGCATCTATTTGGTGGTCATTGTCTTTCATTGTTGTATGCACGAAAAATGAGGGCCCCGCCAACTTGTCAACCCATTTTGGCAATTTTAGATTCCGCTTTTGCAAAATTTGCCATTTTCACTTTGCACTGCAATTACAGATGCTTTTTAGTCATGTTAATCAAGATCCCAGATAACCTGTTTAACCTCTGCATCATTTGTGTGGCTCGGCTATCAATGAACATTTTTGTATTCATTTTTTTTACAAAGGCAACTATTGACTTCTCTGTTGTGTAACTAGGTGATATTGATGTGCATGTGCACCCACTGGCAAAAGTTCTTGAAGGTGGCTTCGCAGGGGAAAGAATGCATTCATTTGTGTACGAGATAAATTGCTTGACATTTCATGTTACACTATATAACCCATGGTCACAATAATGATGCACAAGCGCAGGAATGAAATAAAAACTTTTTGATAAGATTGTCCTTCATAAATTTTTGACTGCAGCTATACAAAATGCTTTGCTCCTTTTGTACATTGCTACATATCTTGTTCCATAAAATATCTCCCTCCATGATAGCGTTGTGTGTAGACCTTCCATACCCCTATTATGAGGCTGCTATCTGGGCCAGTTGCTTCTTGACACATTCTTGCTGCTGCCACATGCCCTCCGGCACTCACATATGTTAAAAGAGGGTTGGTAAAGCTCACATATTCATGCTCTAAGCCACTGGAGCATGGCTTCATCACTCGAGATGTTTATCGAATGATTGCAGCTGTGTATAACTGCTTCATTATTTTTTTTCTGTTAGTTGCTTTTGTAGCCTTATCTTCATTGTTCTTCGTGAGCTTTACATTGAGAATTTTAAGGAAGGGGCATACATTTTATGCCAATCACTTTCGTCTCATTTGTGTGGAAGCACTTTCAAGGACACTTTTGTTTCATCATCACTTTTCAACATTTTGTACCATTGTGCTAGTACTGAGTTGTATAACTTTTTGCTCTCATAAGTGACAGGTGCACTAGTTTCACTTACACCTATCCTATTGTCACATTTGTTTTCTACGTTATCTAGTATCCCTATGCTTTCCTATTATATCAGCTTCAGCAATCCTCTCTGCATTTAACCCTCAGAATGGTTTCCATATTTTGCACGTCTGCTATGTGTACAGCCTAAATTGAACACCACAATATATTCTTAAGATTGCATTCAAAAGATAACTTCCTGAAGGTACAATCCTATTGAACACAGTAGACGTCATACTATCCATAAGTGAGCCATTCTTTTTCATGATGTATTGAAGAATTTGTGAACAAAGCGATTTCATTTTATCTTGACCACATTCGTCTGTTGTTTCTGTGGTACAGCCTCTGCCACAGCTTCATCTATAACTTGGCTGTTGGCACCGTGGTCAAATGTCTTGCGAGCCAGCAGAGCCTAATGTAGCGTAGATGTTCAGCTATTGGCTTCTTGCTTTTTTTTTTTTTGATGCAGCAACGATAAAGCCTCTTTTCTGCACAAAATGTGACTTGTGAGGGGAAAATCTTGGGCACATTTCAGACAGGTGACATGGCCGAGTACTCAATGTGATGTCTCTGGCTTCACCTTTGAGATGAATGTGTGAGGTGATAAACCTTGCAGGATCTTTGGGTAATAAGACAGGCAACCCTTAGGCCATGGAAACGCATCCGTACAGCTTGGTTACAGTGGGCTTTATAGGTATCTAGACAAGTGGTCTTCCACATAATTGGATAACTTACAGGTATACGCTACTGATATGTATCATAGAATAAATACTAGGTGTTAGCAGTAGCAAAGTCGATTCACACGAATGAGAGTCTGCAGACAGGAGCCATAAAAGCAGTTGTGTCATAGCGGTAAATGCCGGGCTTGCGTGTCCCCACAATTGTTTTTAGAGCATGAAGTTTTCAAGTGCTGTGCTGGTTTGCCTGATAGCCGTCACATTGAGTGACTTGCTGAAATAATGCTTAAGGCTTGTCTTCCTGAGACAAACATTTCTGCTTTTTGGTAGACTGCATAAAGGGAGCATTCTAGGTGTGGCAAATATTTATGCACAGGTAAAATCATTCTTACACACACTATAACTACCTTTGCCCTGTCCATATCAGAATCGGGGAATACTTTCTCTGTCGCAGCTGCCGACTACCATTTAAATGACAAGTTCCATAATCTTTGATACTGGTAATACTGCGGAACGCATAGCATCCCTTGACTGTAGTTGCAGCCTAGTGGTTTGAGCATTTGGGGATCAATCCTCAGTGGTGTTGGGTACTCTTTGGTAGTACAGTGGGCGCTTGCTTTGCTGGTGCTGGGGTTATCTTGGGCCAAACACTTGGAGAATGGGTTTTTGACCCTATCTTGTGTTCCCTTGCTTTGTATAACTAATTTCTCTTCTTTGGTCTCCAAGGTCGTGCCACCTTTCAGATATGGCGATGAGCTGTACAAGTACAATACTGTAATTACTTGAATGTGTGACAGCCTTTCATTTTTTAGGCTGTGTATTGTAGAGTGTGGAGTGCTGTAAATAAATTTTGTATTGTTTTGTATATTGCAATTTTCAGTTTTCTTATAAGCAAGGCTTCATGTCAGGTGCATGTAAAAAAAATGCCAAAAAGTACCGAAAGCAAATGATACACCAATTGTTAGTCAACGACGAGCTGTTTAAAGCTACAGGGAATGTGTTGCGTGAGTAGCAGGTCTCTTAAAGTGTGCATGTTTTGCCAAAATAAAGGACAGAAGCTATACTGCAACCTGTTGGAAAAACCATGCATACAAGACACACTAGCTGCAAATCATACGCTCATTTAAACAAGCCATCACGTTTAATTTTCCAATGATATGCAATGAGAATATCGAAAAAGTAAATTCCATGCTTTATTCCCATATTTATGCCCGTATTCAGGTGAGGTTCATTTGAGCATGTTTTTGAGTCAGAGTGTAGAGAGTGGATGTTAGACAGTTGCACGTTGGACATTATGCATTGCTGGAAGAGCACACGGGGGATGGCAAAGCCAATACAAATCATACAGTATTATCTCCTGGCATTAATGACCCTTTGCCAAAAAATCCAGAACACCACCCGATTGCATTGCTGTCTCTCCTAAAAATAATGTACTGCAGGCCACATCAGCCTTGCAATTCATGCCCCTTTTTGTCTAATATTGTCCCTGTGCATACTTCTGTTTTCCTTTTTTGTTGCTGTTACTTTTTACTTACGGTGTCCTTAAAGTCACGCTTGTTTTCCCCTTTGGCTCCCTTGCTTCACTCAGAGACAGGTCGGGCTTTGTGTAGCATGTGTATTGGTTAATGTGTGCATGAATGCTACATTCAATGACAATTGCTTCAAGAAAATGGTTTCCATACTGCATCTAGCTCATTGTAATTAGGCATCATATATATCATATTCACTCTTCATGTCTGTTCCTTCACTTCCTGAGCGTCAAATAGTATATGTGAAGGCATTTCTCTAGCCGACCTCATTACCCTTCTCTCCTCTGAGGAATCTTGCTGCACTGAAAGAAAGTGCCGGATGATATTGGAAGTGCAAAACTGGTTAACAGTAGCAAAGGAACTAGGCTGTACCTGACAAATTTTGTTTCTCTTGTGACATTGTGGTGTGATGTGCACCTGCATCAGACGAGCAGTGTTGCTACTTTTATAAAATGTTTTTATGTAACATGCTCAGAAACCAAGCAGAATAATACCGACAGTTTTTTTTTTTTTTTTTTTTTAATTTTAACGAGGTAAATACATCTGCCACAACACAGTGACACTCTGAAATGTGCATACAGCGTGCTATGTCTAATTCAGGGCACATTAAATGCCATTAGCGTTAAAGCTAACCTGCTGCTGCCAGTGGGCATCTGGATACACTTTTTATTGCATTTTAATTGCTGCCAGAAAATCTTATCTGCTTATTTTTGCGGCTGCGTGAAAACGTCCCCACCGCGATGGCTCAGTAATGATTATAGACGCTCGGCTCTCTGACCCTCAATATGTGCGTAGCCCAGCTACGATGATCGCATTTCGATGGAATTAACACGCTAAAGGTGGTCCGATGTCAGCGCATGCTAAGATCGCCAGATATATGGCCTAATCGAGCTGTCCACTATGCGTGTTTTCACTACGCCGCTCCACCGGGCCGATATCCGCACGCTACGCCACAGAAGCCGACACGTATACCCGGCCGTAGCAGACTTGCTAACATCATGGAAACGGTTGGCTGCCGCAGGCAGTTTCCAACGGCAGTGATACCCTGAGAAGGCCAGCGTTGTTGTCGGACAGGTGTGTCTCTTCTCTAGTGGCAACTGCAGCCCGAAAATCTGTTGGGCGCTTCCAATTCTCAGTAGATCGCGAACAAATTCTTTAATCCTGATACTCGCCGATTTCTCTGCGCGACTAAGTCCATAAATGAAACTTACGCACAGCTAACCACATGCACTACGCATCTCAAGTAAGGCATCGCTCACACTTGACGACCGGCTGTTTGTGGGGTTTGCGTCGAGTACCGCCGTTCGCTCAGCCTAGCTGCTGCTGGACGTCCGACAGCGTGTGTACTATGATTCACTGCGGTCGCAACGACCGTAACTAATAGTACAGTACAGCCGCAATGTATACGTAAGTATCTCACTATCTCCTCAGCCTTACCCTGCAGCGTAAACACGGTTCGCACCGACCCTTCAGCTTCTCGGCATCGCAGCGTTGGCATTTTTGTAATCGGCGCCAAGTAGCAGACGACGGCGTTAATTTTTTGTAACTTTTTTCCCGGTTTTCTAAATTTCGTCATCAATTTCTGTGTACACGCGTTTTAGCACCGCCCCAATTTTCACGTCACGGGTACGTCACAACATGGCCGAAAAGGCGAATGTCGAGGATCGGGCCCCTGGGCATAGAGTTAGTACCATAGAGTTAATACAAAGACTATTAACTCTATGGTTAATACAAAGACTCTAGAGGGAAAGCTGGGCAGGGAAACGAGCTTCCATCATCGCCGCCATCATCAAATTTATCATTGTGGCCAGCACAGTTTCTGCTCACTGCGTCAAAAATGAACAAAGGTTTGAACAAAAGTTTTAAAAACCGCTGCCAATAACACAACTGTATTAAATTTCTATACATTGTTTTCAAGTTTCAAGCATATTATATAATCTTTCAGGCACCTTCTTGGCCATAAAGGAATGATGTAGAACAATTGGAAACCATGTTTGCGAGCAGACGTACAAGATCAACAGTAAACACACACGAGCACCCTTTGACATTTACTGTATGCAGCACTAGCCATCCCGGATAGACCAAGGGCCGTTGCTGTGGAATTCGTCACCGTATTTTTTTTTTAATATACTGTGGTCGTCGTCTTGCGCCAAAGCAAATTTCTGACATATCTTCAGGTGATCGGACACAGAAGAGATGCATGTGCGCTCGACGGACGAAATGCATGCGAAGCGCGAAACAATCGCAGGGATAGCCGGCCTTGCGATAACAACTCAGAAGAATCAAGACACCTATGTGATGTTACAGTAGGTACGCGACGCAACATATCACAAGAAATGCTCCACACGCGACGATTCTGCCGTTGTTTACAGCACCTACTGAACAGTAGCCGCCCGCCGTCGGTTAGCTGCACGCCGCCATCTTCCCACGATCCAAGTTGCCAGCTTCAAACCATCTTCATGTGCCAGATTTAGCAAGTAAAATTCATCTGGCAACCAATGAACAGTGTGATAATGAGCTTCTTCGATTTACCGGGCTCTGATAGTCCTCGGACAGCTCGCGGTTTCCTGTCAAGCAGGAAGCTACGTCATGATCACGCGCGAGCGATGCCAGCGGGTCGTCCGCGCGCAGTCCGAGAGTCAGAAAAAACGAGGAGCGCGAGGATGCCGATCGAGAAATTTGGCGCGCTTTTCGGAGCGGACCACTTGCTGGAGTCAGATAGTTCCGACTCGGAAGATTCCGACGAAGAGGATTTTGGCGACACATTTATAATTTGCCTTCTGCTTGCACAACTGGAACGGCAGGACCGGCACAGAGTGCAATTATATGTCGAAGAGGTTGTGCCGCGCTACTTGGATTTTGAGTTCAGCAAGCTTTTTCGACTTTCTCGCTCTACAGCAGCAACTCTAGTGGAGGAGTTTCAGCGCTCGTGTTTCTACCCTGAGGGTCTCAGAGGGAGACCAAAAATATCGGCCGAGAAGACGGTTCTTATAGCGCTTACTTACATCGGGACTCAGTGGGCGCTGTATCAGATTGCTGACAAATTTGATGTCAGTGAATCGACGGCTCATGTCGCTGTAAGCCGAGTACTGAACTTTCTGTGGTCCATAAGTGCACGGGAGATCTGCTGGCCGGATAGAGAAGAGCGAGCAAGAAATAAGCGAGCATTTCAAGCTCTGTTAACTCGCCACGGGGTGCCAACTGGCCTGCCAGACGTGATCGGCGCAATTGATGGGTGCCATGTTCGCATTTCGAGGCCATCAGAATCGGAAGAGAGTTACTACAACAGAAAAAAATTTCACTCAATAGTATTGCAAGGCGTGTGCAACGCGGACATGATGTTCACAGACGTGTTCATTGGTTTCCCTGGGAGTGCTCATGACGCCCGAGTCCTACGGCACAGCTTCCTGTTTGAGGACGCAGCTTTGAAATGCGAAGGTAAGGAGCATTTTGCAAATTACTTAAGGGCGCTTTTTATAGAAGCATTATGAAGAGAATAAGAAAAAAAAGGGGGTAGCCACAAATAAAAAAATGTGTGAGAAGGGGCTTGTTCAGATTTTGTCACTTTTGACTCTGTGTCCCAATTGCTGCTTCAAATGCATCTCCGAGGTGTTGTTTCAACAATTTTGAGTTGATATTATCTGGTGACCCTTGTCTCCATATCACGTACAAGCCATTTGTCAAAGAGCTGTTAAATAATTTTAAAACATCACAGCCTGCAAACCAAATCTCATTTCGTCGTTAGAGGCCTGAAAGGTCTTTCAAGGCTCCAAATGTTTAGCATAGAACTTGTGTGCTATTTTTGCATAGTATAATATCTCTATTCATGGTAACAATTTGCTTCATTTCCAGGCGGCTACCTGCTAGGAGACGCAGCTTACCCGCTCTTGCCATGGCTTCTGCCTCCATATCGGCAGACGCTTGGCAGCCATGGATGGGTACTTTCAACAGTGCTCATAACGAGTAGTAATTGAAAGTACACTCCTCAAAGCGCGATTTCAGCGCATAGATGTGTGGGATACATCCAAGGCTGTTGTCTTAGCAGCATGCAATATGGCCAGACGCCACAGAGATTGAATACATCGATTCCGTTGCAACAAACGAAGCACCTGCTTTACGGGACAGCGTAGCGCAAAATCTTCTTGTGCATCAAGTGCCATGCAGTCAAGACGATTGTGTAATGTTTTTGTTGAACATGCAAATAATACTGTTTGAAGTCGCAGTGCAGTTGATTGCAAAAAAAGTAATGCAATAAAGTTTGCACTTTACGCACGACACCCTATGCGTGAGTTGATTGCATTAACAGCAACAAACCAGAACAGTAACTATGAATACGCAACATATGTAACTGAGGAACTAATTACAGAATGCCTTAAAAAGGGAGGCGGGCCAGTCAAGCTGCCTGATTGGTAGCCCTATAATTTTAAGGGAATAAATTCAAACTGTTAGCAATTAATAATAATAAAAAAGTTTTATTTCCGTTTTCCCGTACAAATGCAGGCCTGCCAAATCCTCCGAAGGCTTGAGTGGCAGTGCCCGGCAGTTGACAGCATATAAGCCATGCATCGAGCAGACATGTTGCAAAAATCGGAGAAAAAAACAACAACAATGAAAGCATAAAAAAAAAAAACGAGAGAAGAAAATGGATTCAAAAAGAGCAAACGCAAAAATACACATTAGGTGAGAAAACATGTAGAAACATAGTAACAAAGCGATATACAGGAACTAACAATGTAATTTCACAAGACAATCCTTCACTTTATTTCTATAATTAGCAGAAAATATTTCTTTGAGTAACCGGTACAGAGTAGCGGAAACATATTTTTGAAGACACTCGCCATAACGCGTTCGCACTCTAGGCACGAGAAAACGATCGCGACTTCTCAGATCTTTCATAGCATTGGTGTGCAAAAATTATTTGACCAGATGTGTTTAAAATGTAAAAATTCAAAAACGTTACTGACTTCATCTGGTGACCTACCATGTAATGCTGATTTATGCAATCTCCCTCAGACATGACAAAGTACTACAATGTTTGCAGTTGGCGGCACAAATTAACGGGCACAAAGAAAATAACACAGAAATTAACAAGCTACTCATTTGCAGGATCAACATTTGTTGTGGAATGCTGACGCTCAAATCTGGCAGCAAATGTTTCAAGCGCAGCAACACGCTCGACATGGGCCTGCCTGCGAGCAGCCATGCGGTCCTCGTGCCTTTTTTGGCGGTTCAGTTCAGCTTCGCGGAGGTGGCTTAAGAAGCCCTGTACCACGGCACGTGTAGAGTCCAGGCGGGCCTTCTTTGCAGCGGTTGGTCGCTCTTGGGATGGACCCTCAACAGGCACGTCCCCGCCACCGGTGCTTTGGTCTACTACAGCCGAAGCCGGAATCTGCGGAATGCTGACAGAGCAGGTTGCAGAGATGATGGGTAGTAAACGTACAGCGCCAATGAAATAGACTCGCTTGATTAAAGCTGATGCTAATTGAAAGATCTTGAAGAAAACTGACATTTTTCATGAATCCACCTGTGTACATGATTTACAGCGCTGCATATACAAATTTGATTCGTGTTAGCTCCTTATGTGCGGATAAAAATAAATTAATTAATAAAATAATGAACTAACGGAACAATTATTCAATCGACCAACTTCGAAAGAAAAAAAAAAGAAAATTCCCAGATAATCGCTATCAGAATTCCAGCATTTCTTCGCCGTTTCTTTCCGCTGCTTCCACTCCCGCAAAGAAACATATATAACTAAATAAAACCAGTGATTGGGCCGTAAACAACAATAAACTTACTCGCTTTGGGTCCGCGCAACTCCAGGCCCCAGCAAACACGGCGGGTTCACGCTGTGGCTCTTATCCAGCAGCTCACTGAGCTCCCTGGGCATAAAATGACATCTACGTTAGCAGGCGCGTCAGTCTGAAAGGAGTTATTCGAATTAATGCTTAAATACGTGTCAACCCAGGCGAAAATCAGATAGTGGACTCACTCTTCAAACTCGCACGACCGACGGTCGTTTCCAGAACGAGCGTTGTGCTCCCGCACTCTCTTGTAGCCCCTCTCAAGCGTTCTCCACTTATTTTCTATCTGGCTTGGTGTCAGGCTGCCTCCGAAAACCCCGTTGATATTAGTCGCACACATTTCCCACATTTGTTTCCTAGTTTTTAGTCGCCTCCCGGGGCTCTCTTTGAACTCTTTGTAGAGTTGGATTAGGAGCAAAGTTTTCTGCTTCGGCCAAAGCTCATCTGTCTGAGCCGACAGCTGCTGCTACTTGCTCGCGAGATTCGGTGCTGTCTGAGCCAAATGCAGCTCCCTGCTCGCGGATGGCAAGCTGCAGTCGAACGCCACCTGCAAGTGAAGTGCGATGCTTAGCTCATAAGTGCGACAGGAATTACGGTAGTTCTAGCAGGAGGCAGTACGTACCATCAGTGACATACACTGGTAATCCTTCTTCTAACACGGGCATGCCGTCCGGGCAAAACTCGGGGTATGCGAGCGCCTCTACTCCGTCCAGCACAACGCTTACACCTGCCATGGCGCGCAACTATCCGTGCGAAAGCAAAGGAGAACTATGAGCGAAAGCGCGGGTAAATGGGCGCAGAAGCGCGAAATGCGCAGGCGCATGAATCCGATATCGTCTGCTAGCGTCTCTGGCAGTTTCGTCTGCTACCTGCCGGCTCGTGCCGGTGCCAGCAGCGCCGGCAGTCCGCGGTGAGCCGGACAAAGAAAATCGAGCGCGCTTCCGGCAGGCTGCGGACTGGTGGGCGGAGCTTCGCGCCCTGTCGGAGAAAAACGAGCGTCCGGCTGGCGTCATGGTGAGTCCGCGGTGAGTCCGGGACTGCTAATCGAAGAAGCTCAATGGCGGCAATCACGCGGTCACCTCTCGAATACATTGGGTGAACGGGCAGCTTTCCCTCTAGAGTCTTTGTATTAACTCTATGGACCTGGGGCCCGATCATGGAGGAAGAAAAAACTCCATGGGCCCGATCCTCGACATTCGCCTTTTCGGCCATGTTGTGACGTACCCGTGACGTAAAAATTGAGGCGGCGCTAAAACGCGTATAAACAGAAATTGATGACGAAATTTAAAAAAACAAGAAAAAAAGTTACAAAAAATAACGCCATCGTCTGCTACTTGGCGCCGATTACAAAAATGCCAACGCTGCGATGCCAAGAAGCTGAAGGGTCGGTGCGAACAGTGTTTACGCTGCATATACGCGTCGCTCGGCAGGGCAAGGCTGAGGAGATAGTGAGATACTTACGTATACGTTGCGGCTGTACTGTACTATTAGTTACGGTCGTTGCGACCACAGTGCATCATAGTACACACGCTGTCGGATGCCCAGCAGCAGCTAGGCTGAACGAACGGCGGTACTCGACGCAAACCCCACAAACAGCCGGTCGTCAAGTGTGAGCGATGCCTCACTTGAGATGCCTGCATGTGGCTAGCTGTGCGTGTTTCATTTATGGACTTAGTCGCGCAGAGAAATCGGCGAGTATCAGGATTAAAGAATTTGTTTACGAATGCTGAGAATTGGAAGCGCCCAACAGATTTTCGGGCTGCAGTTTCCTCTAGAGAAGAGACGCACCTGTCCGACGACAACGCTGGCCTTCTCAGGGTATCACTGTCGTTGGAAACTGCCTGCGGCAGCCCACCGTTTCCATCATGTTAGCAAGTCTGCTACGGCCGGGTATACGTGTCGGCTTCAGTGGCGTAGCGTGCGGATATCGGCCCGACTGGAGCGGCGTAGTGAAAACACGCATAGTGGAGAGCTCGATTAGGCCATATATCTGGCGATCTTAGCATGCGCTGACATCGGACCACCTTTAGCGTGTTAATTCCATCGAAATGCGATCGTCGTAGCTGGGCTACGCACATATTGCGCGGGTTAGAGAGCCGAGCGTCTATAATCATTACTGAGCCATCGCGGCGGGGACGTTTTCACGCAGCCGCAAAAATAAGCAGATAAGATATTCTGGCAGCAATGAAAATGCAATAAAAAGTGTACCCAGATGCCCACTGGCAGCAACAGGTTAGCTTTCACGCTGATGGCATTTAATGTGCCCTGAATTAGACATAGCACGCTGTATGCACATTTCACCGCATGCAGAGTGTCACTGTGTTGTGGCAGATGTATTAATTACCTCGTTAAAATAAAAAAAAGAAAAAAAAACTGTCGGTATTATTCTGCTTGGTTTCTGAGCATGTTGCATAAAAACATTTTATAAAAGTAGCAACACTGCTCGTCTGATGCAGGTGCACATCACACCACAATGTCACAAGAGAAACAAAATTTGTCAGGTACAGCCTAGTTCCTTGCTACTGTTTACCAGTTTTGCACTTACAATAGCATCCGGCACTTTCTTTCAGTGCAGCAAGATTCCTCAGAGGAGAGAAGGGTGATGAGGTCAGCTAGAGAAATGCCTTCACATATACTATTTGACGATCAGGAAGTGAAGGAACAGACATGAAGAGTGAATATGATATATGATGCCTAATTACAATGAGCTAGATGCAGTATGGAAACCATTTTCTTGAAGCAATTGTCATTGAATGTAGCATTCATGCACACATTAACCAGTGCACATGCTACACAAAGCCCGAACCTGTCTCTGAGTGAAGCAAGGGAGCCAAAGGGGAAAACAAGCGTGACTTTAAGGACACCGTAAGTAAAAAAGTAACAGCAACAAAAAAGAAAAACAGAAGCATGCACGGGGACAATACTAGACAAAAAGAGGCATGAATTGCAAGGCTGATGTGGCCTGCAGCACATTAGGGTGGTGTTCTGGATTTTTTGGCAAAGGTGCATTAATGCCAGGTGATAATACTGTATGATATGTATTGGCTTTGCCATCCCCTGTGTGCTCTTCCAGCAATGCATAATGTCCAACGTGCAACTGTCTAACATCCGCTCTCTACACTCTGACTCAAAAACATGCTCAAATGAACCTCACCTGAATACGGGCATAAATATGGGAATAAAGCATGAAATTTACTTTTTCGACATTCTGATTGCATATCATTGGAAAACTAAACGTGATTTAAATGAGCGTATGATTTGCAGCTAGTGTGTCTTGTATGCATGGTTTTTCCAACAGGTTGCAGTATAGCTTCTGTCCTTTATTTTGGCAAAACATGCACACTTTACGAGACCTGCTACTCACGTAACACATTCCCTGTAGCTTTAAACAGCTCGTCGTTGACTAACAATTGGTGTATCATTTGCTTTCGGTACTTTTTGGCATTTTTTTTTTTACATGCACCTGACATGAAGCCTTGCTTATAAGAAAACTGAAAATTACAATATACAAAACAATACAAAATTTATTTACAGCACTGCACACTCTACAATACACAGCCTAAAATGAAAGGCTGTCACAAATTCAAGTAATTAGAGTATTGTTGTACTTGTACAGCTCATCGCCATATATGAAAGGTGGCACGGCCTTGGAGACCAAAGAAGAGAAATTAGTTATACAAAGCAAGGGAACACAAGATAGGGTCAAAAACCCATTCTCCAAGTGTTTGGCCCAAGATAACCCCAGCACCAGCAAAGCAAGCACCCACTGTTTTACCAATGAGTACCCAACACCACTGAGGATTGGTCCCCAAATGCTCTAACCACTAGGCTGCAACTACAGTCAAGGGATGCTAAGCGTTCCGCAGTATTACCATTATCAAAGATTATGGAACTCAACGTCATTTAAATGGTAGTCGGCACCTGGGACAGAGCAAGTATTCCCTGATTCTGTTATGGACAGGGCAAAGGTAGTTATAGTGTGTGTAACAATGATTTTATCTGTGCATAAATGCCTGCCACACCTAGAATGTTCCCTTTATGCAGTCTACCAAAGAGCAGAAATGTTTGTCTCAGGAAGACAAGCCTTAAGCATTATTTCAGCAAGTCACTCAATGTGACGGCTATCAGGCAAACCAGCACAGCACTTGAAAACTTCATGCTCTAAAAACAATTGTGGGGACACGCAAGCTCAGCATTTACCGTTTTGACACAACAGCTTTTATGGCTCCTGTCTGCAGACTCTCATTCGTGTGAATCGACTTTGCTACTGCTAACACGTAGTATTTATTCTATGATACATATCAGTAGCGTATACCTGTAAGTTATCCAATTATGTGGAAGACCACTTGTCTAGATACCTATAAAGCCCACACTAACCAAGCTGTACGGATGCGGTTCCATGGCCTAAGGGTTGCCTGTCTTATTACCCAAAGATCCTGCAAGGTTTACCCCCTCACACAATCATCTCAAAGGTGAAGCCAGAGACATCACATTGAGTACTCGGCCATGTCACCTGTCTGAAATGTGCCCAAGATATTCCACTCACAACGTCGCGTTTTATGCAGAAAAGAGGCTTTAACGTTGCTGCATTAAAAAAAAAAAGCAAGAAGCCAATAGCTGTACATCTACGCTACAAGGACGGTTGAAATCTGGGTCAGTTGGTACATAGTCAGAGAATAAAAACCAGCCAAGGGACGAGGACGAAGAAAGACGATGTACACACGGAAGCTGGATCTACACACGGATCTACGCTACATTAGGCTCTGCTGGCTCGCAAGACATTTGACCACAGTGCCAACAGCCAAGTTATAGATGCAGCTGTGGCAGAGGCTGTACCACAGAAACAACAGATGAATGTGGTCAAGATAAAATGAAATCGCTTTGTTCACAAATTCTTCAATACATCATGAAAAAGAATGGCTCACTTATGGATAGTATGACGTCTACTGTGTTCAATAGGATTGTACCTTCAGGAAGTTACCTTTTGAATGCAATCTTAAGAATATATTGTGGTGTTCAATTTAGGCTGTACACATAGCAGACGTGCAAAATATGGAACACATTCTGAGGGTTAAATGCAGAGAGGATTGCTGAAGCTGATATAATAGGAAAGCATAGGGATACTAGATAACGTAGAAAACACATGTGAAAATAGGATAGGTGTAAGTGAAACTAGTGCAGCTGTCACTTATGAGAGCAAAAAGTTATACAACTCAGTACTAGCACAATGGTACAAAATGTTGAAAAGTGATGATGAAACAAAAGTGTCCTTGAAAGTGCTTCCACACAAATGAGATGAAAGTGATTGGCATAAAATGTATGCCCCTTCCTTAAAATTCTCAATTTAAAGCTCACAAAGAACAATGAAGATAAGGCTACAAAAGCAACTAACAGAAAAAAAATAATGAAGCAGTTATACACAGCTGCAATCATTCGATATACATCTCGAGTGATGAAGCCATGCTCCAGTGGCTTAGAGCATGAATATGTGAGCTTTACCAACCCTCTTTTAACATATGTGAGTGCCGGAGGGCATGTGGCAGCAGCAAGAATGTGTCAAGAAGCAACTGGCCCAGATAGCAGCCTCATAATAGGGGTATGGAAGGTCTACACACAACGCTATCATGGAGGGAGATATTTTATGGAACAAGATATGTAGCAATGTACAAAAGGAGCAAAGCATTTTGTAGAGCTGCAGTCAAAAATTTATGAAGGACAATCTTATCAAAAAGTTTTTGTTTCATTCCTGCGCTTGTGCATCATTATTGTGACCATGGGTTATATAGTGTAACATGAAATGTCAAGCAATTTATCTCGTACACAAATGAATGCATTCTTTCCCCTGCGAAGCCACCTTCAAGAACTTTTGCCAGTGGGTGCACATGCACATCAATATCACCTAGTTACACAACAGAGAAGTCAATAGTTGCCTTTGTAAAAAAAATGAATACAAAAATGTTCATTGATAGCCGAGCCACACAAATGATGCAGAGGTTAAACAGGTTATCTGGGATCTTGATTAACATGACTAAAAAGCATCTGTAATTGCAGTGCAAAGTGAAAATGGCAAATTTTGCAAAAGTGGAATCTAAAATTGCCAAAATGGGTTGACAAGTTGGCGGGGGCCTCATTTTCCGTGCATACAATGAAAGACAATGACCACCAAATAGATGCACAAATTATCCTTGGGAAAACTAGTTGATTGCTGTTCATCTACATTCAGCATATGAACGAAGCAATAGAAAACAAGCATAAAGGCAACCAAATACAAAGAAGCACAGCTCGCTTCACTCTGCAGTTTGTGGAAAAACACAGTGGGCACCTCACGTTTCACCCTAGTAGCACACAAGATAGGTGTAACGAAATGGACTCTGCTATGGAAAACGACTGCAGACACATCCACCAGGGTACACGTATGTCAAATATTCTCACTGAAGTAGTATGTCGCAGACTGCTTGCTTGCCACAAACACCAAAGTGAATTGTGAACTATATGTGCACGCACGTCCTACTCAGAATGGCACTTCTGGAGGTAGAAGGAGAACGTTTTTGTACCTTCCTGCGTTTCATTGACATGAAGCACTTAATAAAATGCACACTGAGTTTAAGCAGAACACAAAAAAGCAAAGTATACAACAAAGAATGACAGCTCTCAGCGAGGGCCACAGCACTTGTAGAATACACTCAGTATGTCTACAGATGGTAGACAAAAAATTATAGCACCAAAGAAAGGTTTGGTTTGGTTTGTGGGGTTTAACATCCCAAAGCGACTCAGGCTATGAGAGACGCCGTAGTGGAGGGCTCCGGAAATTTCGACCACCTGGGGTTCTTTAACGTGCATTAACATCGCACAGCACACGGGCGCTTTGCTTCTCGCCTCCATCGAAAAGCAGCCGCCGAGGCCGGGATTCGATCCCGCGTTTTTGGGAACAGTAGTCGAGGCGGTAACCACTGCGCCAACCCAAAGCTGAACTTGGTTCTTGCACATCCTATCAACAAAATGTACACCAAAGAGATGGTTATCTCCCAAAACCACAGCAAAAATTAAGACTTGGACGGCTTTTCAGCAGTATGCTATCGAACATGAAGCAGTAAGAATGTGCACATTGATCACTTGTGGCATATGTCAAAATCATGACAGCGAGTGAAAATCTCAAATGCAGGTGATCAAGTTGTTCCTGTCCGAGTTAATATAAATGTTGCATGTCCTCTTCCTTGTACTTGTTGATGTTCCTGCTGCGATTACCATTTGCAGGTGGCGTCAATGTCATGTGATCTGCACACCCTACAAGCTGTAACGATCTTCAAAAAGAGCTGTCCATCTGCATAGCACTTCACATCTGATGTGGCCGTCCAGGGACAAGGCGTGGCCTCCCAGATTATACAAGCCTAGCAAAGAGGTTAACGATGTTGAATATGGCCCCAGGACTTCTCGCCCACATGATGACTCGGATCGGAAGTGCTGCAATGGCTGCACAAGGTCCACACGATCACCTGCAAATGTTTAGTGCCTAAATTATATGCAAATAAAATATCAAACACGCATGGCACAGGAACATTCAAAATCATCAATGCTGCAAGCTAAGCTGCGGTAAAGTGTAATCTATGAATGCAAGAAATGGTCAGTGCAATACCTAAGTGAACCATTTCCGTTCACTTAGTGCGAAGGCTAACTTTTTCTATTTTGCAACTAAAGGAACAACTTATATCAGGCGATTTCACATGTCTTTCCTTTCTCGGTCGTCGAAACCATTAGCCAAGAAATCTTGACAACTACGAGCACACTCGGGTTTTTTTTTTTTGTTTTTTTTTTTGTTTTTTTTTTTTTTTTTTTTTTTTTTAGTTCGTGCAGTGTAGAGAAGTTGAAGAAAATTATAATGCGTCGTAGAAATAGGCAGCTAAAAGCAACGCAAAGTGCTGATTAAAAATATCGGATTCGCCGCATGCGTCCTGTAAGTATTCCTTTAATCTTCAGTCATTTCCCGCCTGTGTACAACTTGAATGCGAATGACGCTGTATGAACAGTCACCTTTGCAGGTTTTCCTATTGCGCATACCTCTGTGATGCTCGACGTGCTGCAGCATTTCCAGCAGATTGACTGCGTTGCCTTGCTGGTCGACACCCATCGAGAAGCCCGACACATTCCAGGAGCTCGTTGCTCGGCCGAACGAATACATTTCGTGCCATCCTACATCAGAGGCGTTCACCACTGCCGATTCCACCAGAAACACCAGTAGCTCAACAGTTCAACACTCCGAGCGCAGGGCAATTCTCGCCTCGGAGCTTGCAAAGCCGCCACACTACACTCCTCAGATCTGACTGTACTGACGAGCTATCTTTCAAGACAATTTGACAGCATTGCTGTGCTGCAGCAAATCCTCGATCACTACTTGCAGACGACGAACGGCACAAAGACCCATAGAGTTAATACAAAGACTCTAGAGGGAAAGCTGCCCGTTCACC
>JAJIZL010024618.1:2140-16491 GCA_023969395.1 Amblyomma maculatum | reverse complement strand
ATTCGGAACGCGACCCTTCCTTGTGAATCTTCACAGCAAAGAATGGTCTCAGTGAAAGCTCACTACTTCCTCTAACCTCATTCCTAAACTTATCAACACCCATACGTCCACAAGTCTTCGCCACCTCCTAAGCGTACCTGGTTAAAGTGCTCCTCACAGAGGTCTGTTGCCTCGAAGTTTCTGTTGATGGCTTCCAGAGCTTTCCGGTCATAGTCACCCTTGTTCATGACCACGAAACTTGTTGTCTTGTGTGATAGCAGTAGTCTAAGGTCCCTCTGCTTCAAGAAAGACTTTTTCCCTCGGTGCACCCTCTATTCTTTGGTCTTGACTATTTCGGGATGCACTGCAGTCTTTCAGGCACACGAGAGTCATTCTGGTTAGCAGGCGCCCAGTCCGCGGCTGCGTGGCATTGCTGATGAGCTGCAGAGGCTTCATGTGCGGCTGCGGTCCGAACTTGGGGCCTTTATTCAGATTCGTGGTCTGTATGCCTTGTAGCTGGCAGTCTGAAAGGTTGACCCAAACGCATCATTGCAGTTTCCTTTTCTCTGTGTGTGATAGCCTTCCTATAGGGCTACATTCCATTGTTGCTCTCCGCATTGCTCAGCCAAGTTCAGGAAGTACCTTGTCATGAGATGGGAGGGGATGATCAAGTCGGAGAGTAACAATGCAATATAGCCCTAGGAAAGCTACCGCGAAAGAGAAATGGAAACGGCAATGATGCGTTTGGGTCAAGCTTTCAGACTGCTAGTTAACAGGCATAGTGACCGCGACTCTGGATAAAGGCACCAATTTCGCACCACAGCCGCACATGAAGCCTCTGCAGCTGATCAGCATGGTTCACGCAGTCGAGGACCGGGCACCAGCTAACCAGAAGGACTCTCGTGTGTCTGAAGGACGGCAGCGCATCCTGAAATGCTCATGACCAAAGAATAGAGAGTGCGCCGAGGGAAAAACAATGTCTTCCTTAAAGCAGAGGAACGTTAGACTGTTGTTATCAGAAAAGAAAGCAATATTCGTGTTCATGAACAAGGATGACTGTGACCCTAACGCTCTAGAAGCCATCAGCAATCCCTTCAAGGCAACGGACGTTTGTGAGGAGCTCCTCAACCAGGCACGCTTGGGGGTAGTGAAGAGTTGTGGACGTATGGGTCTTGATAAGCTAGGGATTGAGGTGAAAGGAAGCAGTGAGCTTTCACTGAGACCATTATTTGCCGTGAATGATCACAAGGAAGAGTCGCCGTTTCGAATGATCGTCGAGAACCGGGACACATGGCAAAGACATCTAGCCAAGTATCTTCAGGCACACTTATCCGCGATCCCCATCAATGACCCGTTCATGGGGCGAGGATCGGAGGAAATTTTTGCCTTTTTCAAGCAAAACGAACCTGTAGAGTGCCTATCCATCGATGTTATAGACATGTTTTATAACATTACGCAGAAAGCCGCACTTGTAGCAGTGTACGACAACGAGACGGAATCTGCATAGGCTCATGCATAGCGGCTTTGATTTCTAATCTGTACATGGCGAAAGGCAACCGTACACTGAGAAATCAGCTAGAGGCCCCAAAGCTTGAAGCATATTTCCTGTATGTGAATGACCTTCTACTTTGTTTGCCCTACCGTATGATCAAGTCGCTTGATATTTGTCCTGTATTACGGTAGGGCAAAGTAGAAAGTCATCCACATACCGGAAACATTCTACAAACCCAAGGGCCTCTAGATCGTTTCTCAGCATACGGTCGCCTGTCGCAATGTACAGATTAGAAATCAAAGGCGTTTTTCATGAGTCTATGCAGATCCCGTCTCGTTGGCCGTACACTATGCCATCATGCTCGACAAAGAACGAAGTCATGTACACATGCAGTAATTCCAAAAAAGCCACATGCACTAGTTCCACACTGCTTCTCAAATTTTATAACCCCTTATTCGTCTATGCACTTCTCCACTGCTGTGAGTGCGGCTTTCTGCAGAATGTTATAAAACATGTCTTTAACATTGATAGATAGGGATCCTACAGGTTCATCTTGCTTGAAAAATGCAATAATGTACTCCGATCCTGGCCCCATGAACGGGTCATTGATGGGAATCGCGGATAGGTGTGCCTGAAGATACTTGGCTACATGTCTTTGCCATGTGCCCCAGTTCTCGACGATCATTCGGAATGGAGACACTTCCTTGTGAGTCTTCACGGCAAAGAATGGTCTTAGTGAAAGCTCACTACTTCCTTTCACCTCAATCTTTAGCTTCTCATGATCCATACGTCCACAATTCTTCGCCACCCCCAAGCGTACCTGGTTGAAGTGCTCCTCACAGAGGTCCGTTGCTTTGAAGTGGCTGTTGATGGCTTCCAGAGCTTTCCGGTCATAGTCACCCTTGTTCATGACCACGAATCTTGCTTTCTTGTCTGATAACAACAGTCGAAGGTTCCTCTGCTTCAACAAGACACTGTTTTGCCCTCGGCGCATCCTTTATTCTTTGGTCTTGAGTATTTCAGGATGCACTGCAGTCCATCACACACACGACAGTCGTTCTGGTTAGCCGGCACCCGGTCCGTGACTGTGTGCACCATGCTGATCAGCTGCGGAGGCTTCATGTGTGGCTGCGGTGCGAACTTCGGGCCTTTATCCGGAGTCTTGGTCACTATGCCTTGTAGCTGGCAGCCCGAAAGTTTGACCCAAGCGCATCATTGCCGTTTCCTTTTCTCTTGTGTGGTAGCATTTCCTAGAGCTATATTCCATTATTGTTCTCCGATATGATCATCCCATCCCATCTCATGACAAGGTACTTCCTGAACTTGGCCGAGCAAAGCGGAGAGCAACCATGGGATATAGCCCTAGGAAAGCTACCACGCAGAGATGAAACGAAACAGCAATGATTCGTTTGGGTCAACCTTTCAGACTGCCAGCTACCAGGCATAGTGACCATGATTCTGGAAAAAGACCCCAAGTTCGCATCGCAGCAGCACATGAAGCCTCTGCAGCTGATCACCATGGTGCACCCAGTCGTCGTGGACCGGGTACAAGCTAACCAGAAGGACTCTCATGTGTCTGAAGGACTGCAGTGCATCCTGAAATACTCAAGACCAAAGAATAAAGGATGCGCCGAGGGCAAAACAGTGTCTTCCTTGAATAGCAGGAATCTTACTCTGTTGCTATCAGACAAGACAGCAAGATTCGTGGTCATGAAGAAGGATGACTATGACTGGAAAGCTCTGGAAGCCATCAACAGTAACTTCGAGGCAATGGACGTCTGTGAGGAGCTCCTCAACCAGGTATGCTTGGGGGTTGGCGAAGAGTTTTGGACGTATGGGTCTTCATAAGCTAAAGATTGAGGTGAAAGGAAGTAGTGAGCTTTCACAGAGACCATTCTTTGCCTTGAATACTCACAAGGAAGAGTCGCCGTTCCGAATGATCGTCGAGGGCCGGATCACATGGCAAAGGCATGTAGTCAAGTATCTTCAGGCACACCTATCCGCGTTCCCCATCAATGACCCGTTCATGGTGCGAGGATTGCAGGATATTATTGCATTTTTTCAAGCAAAATGACCCTGTAGGATGCCTATCCATCGATGTGAAAGAAATGTATTATAACATTCCGAGGAAAGCCGCACTCACAGCAGTGTAGTAGTGCATAGACGAATATGGGGTTATAAAATTTTAAAAGCAGTGTGGATTTTTGGAATTACTTCGTTTGTACATGACTTCGTTGTTTGTCGAGCATGATGGCATAGTGTACGGCCAACGAGACGGGATTTGCACAGGCGCATGCATCGCACCTTTGATTTCTAATATGTACATGGCGAAATGCGACCATACGCTGAGAAATGAGCTAGAGGCCTTTGGGTTTGTAGAATGTTTCCGGTATGTGGGTGACTTTCTACTTTGTTTGCCCTACCATATGATGAAGTCGCTTGATATTGGTCCTGTATTTCTGCAATTTAGAACAGTGTTCGCAGGATTAGAATTTACGCTTGAAATGCAGAATTCCACTATCAGGTTCGTCGACATTGAAATACACTTGTATCCGGATCATACATGCTTGATGTACAGAACTAGAGGTGAACATACAACATACAAAAGGACAACAAAGACGAAATTTTTGTTAAATACAAAGGCATACTCGTCCAATGTCTTGTCTAAACCTTTTGAGCAGTCGCTTGCTACAGGCTGCGTACCCGATGACTGGACGGTTGGAAAAGTAATTCCTCTGCATAAGTCTGGCGATAAACAATGTCCTAAAAACCATCGTCCCGTATCGCTCACCTGCATACCATGCAAGTTCATGGAATAGGTCATCTTCTCTCACCATGCTACATTTTTTAAAACTAATTTTTTTTTATTCAATAATTTTCAGGATGGTTTCGAAAAACATTCTCCTGTGAGACCGAGCTTTTATGTTTCACTCATGACCTCCATGGCATTGTTGACGAATGTTCGTTGGCAGACTGCATATGCCGGGACTTTTGTAAAGCTTTTGATTAAGTCTCACATGAATTACTTCTCTTTAAACTAAGCAGATTGGACTTAGATGCTTTCTTGGCTTCACCCTTTTCTTGCTAATCAATCTCAGTTCGTTACAGCAAATAATACCGACTCTAAGTTTTCCCCTGTTGATTCCGGTGTGCCGCAAGGTTCAGTCTTGGGACCTCTGCTTTTCCTCATACATAAATGACTTTCAGGTAAACCTTACTTCATCTATTTGTCTCTTTGCTGATGATTGTGTTATCTATCGTAAAATTAACAGGGGTCATGACGTCTCTATATTACAATCCGATATTAACAGAATTTCTGAATGGTGTCAGCGCTGGAATATGAATCTTAACACAAACGTGCAAACATATGCGTGCCACTCGCGTTAGCACATCAGCCCCTTCGTACTACCTCAACACTGCTCCTCTTGAATCTGTCTCTTCATACAAATATTTAGGTGTTCACATAGCTAATAACTTATCATGGAAATGGCATTCATCACGTAGTTAATAATGCTAACCAAACTCCTGGCTACTTCAGAAGGAACTTTTCATTTTTTCCTAGCGCACTAAAACTTCTCCTTTACAAAAATTGGTTGGTCCAAAACTGGAGTATGCAGCTTCTGTCTGGGACTCAAGCGTCGTTTCACTGATTACCGAACTAGAAAGTGTGCAGAATCACGCATATCCCTTTTTTATTGTCTAACTATTATCGCACTTCTAGCCTGACTGTCATGAAATCTTCACTGCCATTGGCTCGTCTAACAGAACACAGAAAAGTATTTCGGCTAAGTTTGTTTCATAAAATTTTTTCCTATAATACATATCTCAGACAGAAACTTCTAACGCAACCGTCCTACGCTTCTTCACGCATTGATCACCGTCTCAAAGTAGGAATTCCATTATGTCACACCAAATACTGCCATGACTCCTTCATTGCAGACACTTCTAACAGTTGGAATCGCCTTCCTTGTGCCATTGCCGAAATTACAGATGCCGTTTCTTTAAGTACAGCTGTTACTAACCTTTTTTGCTCCAGTGTTTAACATACTCTTGATGCCGTTTTTCGGTGCTGTTTCTTATTAAACATCTATGCTTGGCGGCGTTGCTGTTGATTTTGTATATTTATATCCTTGTTGCGCAGTCGCTATCATTTACTGTATAATGACCATTTAGTTTTGTGTTATTTTTTTGCTGTATTTGGTGTTTTAATTTTTTTTGTTCACCCCCACTCTCCTCTGTAATGCTCTTGGGCCCTGGGGGTAAATAAATAAATGTAAAAAGCATTTTTATTAGCCAAGTTAAAACCAGACTGTTGAGCTTTTCTTTTTTTATTTTATTGATGTATCGTTGCTCTTGTTGTTCATGGATTTACCATACCGATTCTTTCAGCGTTATCACAGCAATAAATCTTAGAAATGCTACAGAACCTTTAATCGGAAACATCATTAATAATATAATCGCCGCAGAAACACAGGGGCATACAATTCAACTCTATTGGGTACCAAGCCGCGTTGGAATCAGCGGCAATGAGAGCTGATGCATGTGCTGCAGCAGCCCGTCATACTAAAATACAGCCAGTCTACATACCACATAAAGATGTTCTGAGAGTTGTAAAGAGAAAACTGAGAGCAAAAAGGCAGAGCTCATTGAACAACGAAATAAATAATAAATTGTACCTTGTCAAGTCGATCGTTGAAGAATGGAAATCGGGCAGTCACCAAAAACGCTTCATCGAAGTCATTTTATGTCGCCTTGGCATCAAACACACCGTTCTGACACATAGCTTATTTCTAAAGAAAGACGAAAGATCTCTCTGTGAAAGATGTTGAGGTGAACTAAATATAAACCACGTCCTACTTTCGTGCGCTGAACTAAAGAAGTTAAGGAAAAAAAGATTTGCACGTTTTTATACACAACAGATCCTTCTCTATCCCAGCCTGCTGTTGGGAGAAGATCCACTTATCGAAAGAGAAAATGTTATTATTTTTCTAAAGGATGCAAAGCTTCTGAACGAACTTTAAGAAAAAAAATATATATATACAAGTGAAAAATTGCTTCATACAGCTGCGAGTAAAGTTCGAGCCTGCTTACAGCGGTAAGCAACTCGCGACGAGAGATGAACCTTTAAAGAAAGAAAAAAAAATATATGTGGGACAGTAGAATGGTGAAATACTTTGAGGTTTTCGATTAAAGGTGTGAGCGCCAAGCATGAAGGTTTTTACGAGAAGTGTGATGCGGAATGTATTAAAGAAGCGGGGAAAAAAGAGGGGAGAGGGGGGGAGAATAAAAAAAAACCCGAGGAAAACTGTCAAGGGATAATGATTGATATATGTGCTTAGCATTAACCTTGTAGGGCTCGTAATGACGACATTGCCCCAATGTTTAAATTTATCCCAGTATTAAGTGTCCTAAACTTATAAATAAAGTATGGCTCAGGCTGCTCCCGTTCCATGTATTATTGAATCCCCCCTGAAGAACTGTTAGTTTGACTGAGTCGAACGAGTGCTGTTTCTGGTTTATATGTTTTAAAAAAGGAAGGTTGGGCAGAGAGCGGACATAACACGGTGATAATTAAACCGCATTAGTAGAGGAGTAGCTGTCTGGCCAATATACTGCATTCGGCATACATCGCATTCTATTAGATATATTACGTTTGAGGCATCGCACTCAAAGTTACCATCTATTCTCCACTTAAAATTTGACGTTGTGCTTGTTGCGCAGCTTGATGTCTGCATGTGCCTGCACACCTGGCATCTACTCTTTCCGCAAGGCCGGCACCCCAACCGCGGGTTATTACCTATTTTGTAGTGGACTAGGATGTTTCGGAAGGTTTTCGGTCGTCTGTAGACAACCTGGGGAGGAGTGGTGAAAGTATTGGAGAGACGTTCGCTCTGTTCTAGGATGTTGAAATGTTTCTTTAGGATTTTGTTCACGTTGGGGGGGGGGTTACTTGTGTAGGGAGTACCAGGCTTGTTCGACGATCTATGTTTTCTTTTCGTGGACGTCCCTCCAGTAGTTCGTCTCGTTTGAGTTCATATGCCTTTTTTACGGGCGTCGTCAACAATATCTGGCGGTTATCGCTGTTTATTCAGGACTTTCCGCATACGTTTTGCGTTTCGTGCGAAGTCCTGATCTTGGGAACAAATTCTTTTGAATCGACGAGCCTCAGAATATGGAATGCTTGTTTTTGAGTGATGAGGATGACAGCTTTGGAAATGTAAGTATTGTCGGTCCGTGGGTTTTTTGTATACGCTAGTGGTGAGCGAACCTTCATGAACCGCAATTTCAACGTCTTGAAAGTTAATTTTGTTTTGGGAATATGTGTTCGTGAAGGATATGCTAGGATGGAGGAGATTGAAGTTTTCAATGAAATGTAGGAACGATTGTTCTGTGTCAGTCCAAACAAAGAAAATATCATCCAAGTACCGTCTGTATAGGATGGGCTTAGTGGGGGAAGTAAGTAAAAATTGAAGTTCAATGCTATGCATGAGGATGTTAGCATAAGTAGGGACCATTTTTGTACCCATGGCGGTGTTGTTAATTTGTAAGTAGTGTTCATTGTCGAATTCAAATTTGTTGTATTCTAGTACTAGTTTCGTCAATACCTCTGGGACTTCTGGAGTGGGGAATCCTTGCTTCCTATTCTGATTATAGGCCTCAATTAGAGCTTTGATTCTGTCGGAATACGGGATATTTGTATATAGGGAGACTACATCTAAGGTTATAAAAAAGGCCCCCTGAGGAAGATTTAGACCTGCTATTTCGCGAAGGAAGTGGTTGGTGTCACGTATGTGGGATGGGTGTGCTTCATTAATGTGTCCAATTAATGTGTCAGTGTAACTGGAGATTGGTTCTGTGATTGTGCCGATGCCGGATACTATAGAGCGGTACCGGAGCCATGGAAGAATGCAAACATTTTCCTCATTCACAAGAAAGGGGACTCTAAGGACCTTAAAAATTACAGACCAATCAGCTTACTGTCTGTTACGTATAAGGTATTTACTAAGGTAATCGCTAATAGAATCAGGACTACCTTAGACTGCAATCAAGCAAAGGATCAAGCAGGGTTTCGGAAACGGTACTCTACTATCGATCATATCCATACCATCAATCAGGAGATAGAAAAATGCTCGGAATATAACCAGCCCTTATACATAGCATTCATTGATTACGAAAAAGCCTTTGACTCAGTTGAAACCTAGGCGGTGATGCAGGCATTGCGAAATCAGGGGGTAGACGAGCCGTACATGAAAGTGCTGGAAGATATATATAGTGGCTGCACAGCAACCATAGTTCGGCATAACGAAAGTAACAAAATTCCCATAGAGAAAGGTGTTAGGCAAGGAGACACAATCTCCCCATTACTATTCAGAGCTTGTTTTCAGGAAGTATTCAGAGACTTGGAATGGGAGCAGTGAGGGATAAGGGTAGATGGAGAATACATCAGTAATCTGCGATTTGCTGATGACATTGCCTTGCTAAGCAACTCGGGGGATGTACTGCAAATAATGATTGATGACCTAGACAGGAAAAGTAGAAAGGTAGGCTTGAAAATCAATATGCAGAAGACTAAGGTAATGTTCAACAGCCTCGGGAAGAAACAGCAGTTTACATTAGGTAGCGAAATACTGGAAGTAGTAGGCGAATATGTCTACTTAGGACATGTAATAACCGCATATCCGGACCACAAAAAGGAAATAACAAGAAGAATACGATTGGGATGGAGCGCATTTGGCAAGCACTCGCAGATTATGACTAGCAGCTTACCGGTATCGCTAAAGAGGAAAGTATACAACAGTTGCATCTTGCCTGTACTCACCTATGGGGCTGAAACGTGGAGGCTAACCAAGAGAGTTCTACTTAAGTTGAGGACAACCCAGAGGGCAATGGAACGAAAAATGGTAGGTGTAACATTAAGAGATAGAAAGCGTGCAGAGTGGGTCAGAGAAATAACTCAAGTTACCGACATTCTAGTAGAAATTAAGAAGAAATGGACATGGGCAGGACATGTAGTGCGAAGAGAGGATAACCGATGGTCGCTGAGGGTAACAAACTGGATTCCAAGGTAAGGAAAGCGTAGCAGGGGGCGGCAGAAAGTTAGGTGGGCGGATGAGATTAAGAAGTTCGCAGGGGTCAAGTGGATTCAGCTAGCACAGAACCGGGTTAAGTGGAGAAATATGGGAGAGGCCTTCGCCCTGCAGTGGGTATAATCAGGCTGATGATGATGATCATAGAGCGGCCAGGTTTACCCCTTTTATGAATTTTCGGAAGCATGTAGAATCGTCCCGGCGACGGGTGTGAGGCGGTCAGCGCTTTGCATATTCGCAGAAAATGACCCCACTTTTTGCGAGCTCTTTTAGAGTCCCTGTAGGAAGTTTTGATGCTTTAGAGTGGGGACCGCTTTTACGTGTTTATAAAATTTAGTGTTAGAGAGTTGTCTAATTCCTTCCTCAATATTGTCACGTGGTGGTGACCAGGGTCGCTGACACAAATGAAGACACAGGCTTGATGGTACTGAAATTACCTCTTTATTGGGCTGACTTGCGCCCGCAAAAGAACTAAGACTCAGCGGCGGCGATAGCAACAAACGTGCTGGTCGATCGTCGAACAAAGAATGCCCGTCACACTCGTCAACACTCAATTTAAAGGCTGCACAGAACAAACTAGACAACGTCGCAAACAGCTACCAGCACGGGCTGGAACATTGTGGAAAGACACCCGAGTGGCCGGAACCTTCGGGACAGATCTCCGTGCAACTTGCGCTACAACGAAACTGATAAAGGCGTGTTCGCGACATCGAGCAATAACAAACAAAGTTTACGGAACTGATAAGCGGACCAGAATCAGAGTGATAAGCCTGAATGCCGGCGGCTTTTAAAAAACAACAAATACAGTTTTGAAGGTTTCGCTATAGAAAAAGAGATTGGTAAAGAGCGGTCACTGGGCGAAAACTGGCCCCAGGAAATGACGCGCGACTTTTTGCGCTGCCGTCGATTGATGAATGGTGGCACAAACCTGCTCATGCGCGGACGCGCGCGCGACGGCACTCGCTGCAGCGGTAGCCCGCCGGAGCGCTAGCAGACGACAAGAAGTTGTCGATGGGAGCGGCAAGGCATATGTACTATGGTATCGAAGGCTCCATAGACGCCCATACGTACAAAACATGGCGGCTCATGGGATCCAGCGACCAATGAAAATGGGGGGGCCATGACGTCCAATGACGTCATCTATACGTTTACTTTGGCGCGAACTACAATTTTTTTTTTTTTTTTACCGCCGCGTTGCATTGACGAGCCTGCATGTTTTGAAGGTTGTTGCCTTTCAGCGCGCGCCAACCTTTGCCATCTAAAAGAACTCCAGTTTCTGTAGTTTACGCCCTTGTTCATAAGCAGTTGCTCCAGCACAATGAAAGTGGTTGGCAAAGGTGGCGGCATAGAAAGGCAGCAACACTTCCAAATAGACCATGCATGCAAATTCATAATACAAATACTGCTGCAAGTCATGCTAGTATTTTGGCCATTTACTTTGTCCCTCAGCACAGTAAGGTGCGGTCCAGAAACACTGGTGCAACGGGGCAGTCCCATGCCCAGTTCACAACAGAGTGTACCAAGTGAGCAAATATGAATTTCATATTCATGGTTTATTGCATTAACCAATAAAATACAGCAACAAATCACGACAATAAAAATTCATGTCGCTGACAGCACAAACAGTAGCGCTGTTTAAGTGGGCTAACCATCTCAATGATCACAGCCGAGGCATGGAAAAAGCTTGAAGTGCCTGCCACAAAACATCACCGGATAAGAAACATGCATGTGTAGAAAACAAAGCTATGACAGCTGCAATTTAATTAAAAATGTCATGAATTATTAGGTGCATCAAAACATACGTGGAGCATAGAGCACTTGGATTACTCTTCACATTTAAATTATTCGGCAGAAATTATACAGCAGTTTTCAAGGCAATTTCAAGATTGCACCAGTCCAGACAGCTTTAGAATGAACAAACGTGCTTAAGAGCATTAGGGCATACATTGAGTCTGTGTGCATCCTCCAGATCTGCTCACCGGTGAAAGTCAGCCAAGAAGCGGTAAGACACCGACGGTTAAGTCCACGCTGTCGCAACGTGCCACAGAGCATCGCTTCCTCACTTTGTGCCGGCTCATCTTGCGATAAAACGCTAAGCGCAATACACTGCTGCAAAAAGACTTCGCACTGCCCGCACGACGAAGGGGACGAAACCAAAAAAACCACGGCTGCGGGGAAGTATTAAATCTCACTAAACGGCGACAGAGTAGCGACCAGCAAGGACGTCGAAATCTTCGCAAAAGGGACACTTTCAGACTTGCAAACTAAATTACGCTTTTCCGGGCGCACCAAGGTCCGCATGACTGCAGACGAGCAGCAGACAGCGATAAGAAACCGTTTCGTGCTTCGTCAGCTTCGTTATCTCCGTTGCCTTGGTTACCTCTGGCAGCGACTCCTGACCAATGCATCATCAAGGAGGTGGGGTGATAAGAGTGGGTTGCAAGATTAAAAAAAAATTAAGAATGTATTTATAAAATACCTTACCTCCTTCACAAACGAAGTTATCAAAATGTCTATTCTTTTATGTTGATTGATACTTTTTAATTTGTAGTAATATAATTTCCTCATCTGAGTGGTTGGAACCCCGACCTGTGGCTATGCTGCGGTACCGCTGAACCGCTTTTGGGCCCAGCCTTCGCCACCATTCTACTTCCGCCATGGGAGCGGTTGTTTGCTGGTGCCTCGCCGCGCTTGTGCGGCACAGACCTCATGTGGGCTGCTGCGCGGAACGACAGCGGTTTGGAACGACGGGAAGATGAGCAACGTTTTTTGCTTATCTACGCTGCATTTCAAGCAGTTTACGCTGGCCATGCCGGCCGGTGCCAATAAGTTTCGCAGCTCGTGAACAGGCGCGCCGGCTGTTCAGGCGCAGTTCGTTACGCCGTAACTCTGGCTGTTCCCAACCACGGCAAGGTGTAATATGTTGTGTTGCCGGGAAACAGCTTCATTTTGAACAGTTCAGCTCGTCACGCTAGACAAAGTGGCATGTGAAGGCACCAAGGGAGGCCGTTGCGCCAAAATGTCGTGTTCGCCGGCCGGTGCGGCCATGGTGACGCAGTTTGCCGAACGGCTAGTTTTGCTAAGTGTCGCGTTTAGCAGAGCAACGGTTAAGTGAGAAACGTTTCATTCTTGACTTTCTTGTCAAACTGGGCAGTATTTCAGGCAGTTTAGCTCAGTACGGCGGCGACTGCGCTTCACAAAGTCGCACGTGAAGGGCAAGTTAACAGGCATGACAAGGCGTGCTGACCGCCGCGGTGACGTGACATAGCGATTTTGCGAACGGCTAGTTTTGCATGGTGTCGCGTTTAACAGGGCAACCGCAAGGTGTGAAATGTTGCATTCTTGTCAAACTGCGAGGCATTTCGGGCAGTTTAGCTCAGCACGGTGTTCTGCGCTTCACAAAGTCGCGTAGGAAGGGTAAGCCAACAAGGCGTGCCCGACGGCCGCGGTTTTGCGAACGGCTAGTTTTGCGTGGTGTCGCGTTGCATGTAACGGGACAACGTCAAAGTGAGCAATGTTTTACTATGCAGCAAGCTTCATTGCTTCAGCTGTTCAGTGCCCTTGAGGAAGGTTGTTAGTTTAGTGGCTGTTATTTCGCTCACTGTAGAAATGCATTTTCAGATAGGTTCGGTTATGCTGCATTTCCTGACCTCTACGTTGCAACACTAGCTTTTGTATCAATTTTACGAATCACAGCTTTTCTGTTCTGGACCATAACTGCTGCTCACCAAGTCTTCAGTACGCACCCACATGCAGTTGTGTGCGCGGTGCAGTGGCCTTGCATTTCATTGCAACCTTCTGAATCATGTTCATTCCTTTTCCAACAGCACTGAATGGACCCACGAACTGCAGCCGAATCGCGGTAGATGCGACGAGTGAACGGAGTGGCCTTCCCCCAAGCGTCAGTACTTCTCTCTGCCCTGTACAAGTTACCCTTGCTAAGGTAGCCGGGACTGAGACTGTGTAGTTTATGTATAATGCCTGTTTTGTTACATATCATTTGCCATAATTTGGAAATAAACGTTATGCTATTTTTTGTCTCCACCTAAGCGCTGTTTCTCGCCTTGTGAATTTTTATTTTCCTGTATTTTGCACATCGCCTTATGTGTGCCAAGTTTTATCAATTCATCCGTCTACATCTGTTGCGTCTCTTGTGTGTTTTATATGCAGCAAAATAAATGTTCATGTCACAAAGCAATTGGCGTCTTTTCTGCAATACTGTTTTGCAAATGCTGTGGCGCAGGTGCGTTGATGGCCAATTTAGAGAACTGGGAATCTATTTTTCATGTTGTTATGCATGCTGAACATAAATAGAAACACTAGCAGACCGTGTAAAACCAAAATAATGCGCCAAAAGGGCAGGGAGGAGGAGGAGGTAAACTTTATTTAAAGAAGAGGTCGTAAGCGCGGGGTGGGTTGACGTTCCCGTCCCCGCGGTGGGCTCCTCTTCTAAGCCGGACATTAGGTGGACGACCGACAACGTCGTTCGGGTACCTCTTCAGCCCGCTCCGTGACTCGGAGTTGAACCTCCGGGTCGGAGCTGAGCAGCGCGGCCTCCCACTGAGATTGGGCAGAGAGCTGCAGACTCTGTGATGGCTTGTCTTGATTACATGAGTATAGGATGTGTGGTGTGTCTGCCTTTTGATGTCCACAGAGAGAACAGACAGGGCTGAACTGCTCTGGGAACCATATGGAGTACATGTACGGATTAAAGAAAGTGTCTGTTTGAAGCTGCCGCCAGGTGACTTGTTGTGTTTTACTTAGAGATCGATGTGGTTCTGGGAAGATTTGTC
>JAJIZL010024617.1:0-12249 GCA_023969395.1 Amblyomma maculatum | reverse complement strand
AATAAATACAGTCACCGAATGAAGTACCTGCAACGTGGAAAACTGTAGAACAGGGCTGCGCCCCAAGGAGCATAATGTCTGTGTGGCCGTCAGAGAATGTCCGTGATTCAGTAACGAGTCGCTTCACTCTGAGGTCATCGGGTTGCGTACGTGACCAACCGCAGCCTTTTCCTCCCAAATCTTGCCAAATCTTGCGCCGTTCCATTGCCCTTGCAATAGAAGGGACAAAAAAAAAGTTCCTGCAAAACGCTCTAGAGGCTTAGAGTGATTAGCTGCTGCCAGACCTGTTGCAGCAGATCGATGACCTTAGACGAAAAAAATTGTACAGTGGAAGGCACATAAGGGTGTGTATCGGGCTCCTATCGTAAAACGCATCTCTGCGATAAAGTGCAATAGAAAAGAAAGCACTCGCCGAGGTGCGGATGAGAGGGGCGTGGTAAAGCTGGGCGAAAAGTCTATCATGTCAGACTCCACGCTTTGTAGTGTCGCATGACGGTGATAAATAACAGTCTGCATGGACTTCTTATATTTTAAGGTGTAAAATTTAGAAAACATCGGCCGCTTAGTTTTAGTTCAGTACCTCTCTTATTGTAGAACTTTTGCCTCCCCTCGTCGGGCTCTCTTATGGTGCTTTTTGAGTTTCTACCTACTGCTTAACAGTGAAAAGGGGCGGCGAGGGAAGATCGAGATAATGAAAATACTACTTCACCTCGACTGCATGAACGCATATGTCAGCCGCAAGTATCTGTGACACACAATGATGGTCCAGGTTTAATCCACAGAGAATGTTTGCCGCACAGAGAATATCTTTGGCCCAGCGACAACTCTCGTTTCCTTACTATCATTTGACGTCCTTGCCTTGTTCCCATAATCTCAGAGAACCATAACAACACACCGCAGCCATTTACACGTTCTACGGATGTGGCGCTCCTTCGTGAGCAATCTTCATTGTTGAGGCCTTCTTGGTGACTGCTTGCCTCGTTGGTTGAGGCGTTGTTACAAGTTTCGTAACTGCTTGGCCATCCGCGCAACGACCGCTTTACGTGTATGGAAACACGAGGCTTGTACCTTGCACCTCATTTTTACGCCGCGCATAGCTTCCCGTTGACGCACCTTTATGACCATCGAGTTTTACGCTAGCTTCAGCTCGTCGAAACGTTATGTCTCTTTCAACATGGAACAGATGTCGCGGCGTTGGCCGTGGGCGTGCAGAAACGGCATGAAGGGGGCGGGGAATATGCGCTTGCGGCCCGCGTACAAACACCTTTTTCTTGGACTACATCGTGAAACAAGAGCGCTCGGCGCGCGCGAGCAGCGATAGCGGGTACACAAGCGGACAAGTCGCGGTTACATCCTGTTCGGCCCACGAAAAGGCCACTGCGCTCGCGTTACGACAAGCCGTGCGTATCGTGCTAGCGGAGAGCAAGCCAGTCCCGAAGAACAAAAGCGAACAGGATTGCCGCTAGGTAATGCAAACTAACAAAGGACGCACTCAGCGCGCAAAGCAGCCGCTCTTTCCCTCCCTAGCACGCACACGGGCTCGCGCGAGCCGCAAATAAGCGGACGAGACCGCGGTAACAAACATACACGCAAAAAGAACACAACAACGGCGGAGAAGAGGCGAGAGCGGCGCGGCACCCAACCCGGTTTTGTTTTGGCCCATTGACGTCCTAAATACCTGCGCGCGATGCCGCGACTGGGCAAACGCGAGCAGTGGCGGCGGCACGGGAGCACCTGTCAAATTAAATTGACCTCATCGCCCTTTTCCTCGAGCCTAAGTTGGACGCGGGCCACTCCCGTGCGCGCGCACGCATTTCCTTCGCCGGAGGACCGCCGCTGCTCTCCTCAGCAACTCGTCGCCCTCTTTTGTCCGCCACTGGTCGGCGCCAATCTGGGCTCACGCGACGCCACGCGCACCCCGCGGGAACAACCATGCACTCGCCTCTCTTTCTCCCCTGATCTTTCTTTCGTTGCCTTTCTCGTGGCGTGCGCTGCTGCCCGGTCCCGTTTGACTTTTCACAGTCTGTGGATGTTGCCGATGAAGTTAGCTATATTGCATCGCAGCTAGCTATCATCATTATCATATCTAAAAGAAAAAGCGCTAACAACGAAACACAAAGACCGAAAAACTACAGGACAAGCGTTGTTAGCGCTTTTTTTCTTGTTTTAATGAACATTTACCACCTAGCCAAAATTAATGCTGTGAATATTATCTCATGTTGACAGCGAGGCAAATTCTTTCAATGGCCGATTAACCATGCGCCAGCTGTGATCAGTTAACGCGCTATACCCACAAACTGCCCGTCTATTAGGTTCATCATCGGACAACGTGGATGCTATCAGCTCTTCGCTTGATATGCCATGCTCATGTCCTTTTCTTGTCTTCAATTATATTTTGAACCTTATGCAGCCTCTTATGGCGTCGTTCCGCCATGCTGCTTATGTCAATGCACCTCTTCGTGAATATAGTAGGAAGGGAAACGCCAAAAGTCTCGGCTCAAACGAAAACATTAGGGGGAAACTTAATCTGCGCCTTAAAGATATGACGCGATAAAGGTCCGTGACCCCCTCTAACTATACGCATACTTATCAGTATACAGCCGTAAGAGACCACTTTACGTGAAAGACTATATGAAATAGGTATGAACCCCACTTGTTCCCGAGCCGATGAAGCGCGTCTTTCATGACCTCGTCGACAGTGTGTCGGCCCGCCTTGTGCCCAAATATTAAGGCGAAAGCCTTTAATGGCTCAGGCTGTCGTGGACAAAATGTGTCGCGCTTTTGCGACGGCTCTGATTGGCCGAGGCGGGATGACGTTATAGAGGTCTCGACCAATCACTGAGCACCACCACAGTATGCGCGAATGCGTGCCTTATATAGCCATATGCCAATCAATGATCAATCACTAATTAAAATATAATTAATTACTTGTATGATTAATAAGGATAAATACGGAATTAATTGATTAATTACATCCCCAATTACTTGTTGCTTAATTAATAATTGCTAATTAGTGCCAGTTGCTTACCAGTATGCGGCACTCAGGCGTTCGCCTTTCACTACTTTAGTCGCTAAAGTCCCTCGTAATTCTTTTTCTATACGCGAGATTAGTTACATCATAACGCTAAATCATTTTGAGACACGCGGCGAACTTTAGTGCGTATTGCACATCATGATTTATTTACTGTAATTCAGCGCTTGACGTCATGTTTAGCGTGAACCTTGTGGGGTATTTGAAATTCCCGTTCGAGGTCACGTGGCCGTGACGTCAGGATTCTGCCTACTTCTCAAAATTTTTCGCCCACGTCAAACCGCGCCGACGATGGTGACGCCGGCTTTCCTGCGACATGGGGCCCTTACGTTATCACGTAAAACTGCAACGAGCTGAACTTCTGCAGCGAAGCAGCTCTCCTTGGTGTGGGTCATGAATAGTGGCGCCATCACTGGCGGAAGTAGAAGCCCAGTCATGAAGCATACAAAGCTCGATGAAGCTGCTCCAAATCAAATTTTTGCATCCTACAAAGCCTGCTCCAAAATACTGTTGGCCATTACCACCCCTGCAGAGGAACGCGCAACAACTTCGCCTATATATTTTGCTCTCAGTAGAGCTGGATTATTTGCCTCCTTGGAGTTGCAACCTGCACTGATGTTAGTTTGGGAGCAAGGAACTTATTTATGACTGAGAAATTTGAAACTTGGAATGGAATGCCTTTTCCCGGAATTATATTCACTCGCTTGACGTTGACAATGACATCGAGGCTATTACGGGCTCCGTGCTCACTGCCTAACCTATTTGGCGGTGTTGCTTGGCCTTAGAGGTTCGCGATGAAAAGTTATAACATCATTGCAGGTTACCCGTGAGGACGGCCGGCGGCAACAATACCCGTATTTCAATTTCTTGATGTTTTCCAGCTCGTAAAAGCTCCGTTTTGAGTTGACGTGCCTTCTTTCTCTTTGGGACGCGGTGATCAATCTTCCGCGTGTGCTATCAAGCACTGACGGTCAACGGAGAATGCAACCTTGAGCACGCTCCATGCGCCGCAAGCTTGAAGCACGTCCGATCTCGCTGCCCGCGTTGTGCAGCCACGTCTCTCGACATCCGAAAGACGGCATTTTGCAACCAATGCTGTCGTAATGTCGTACCTTGAGTGGCACGTGAGTACTTAAGGAATGTCCACGATTATTCAACTCTTCAAATCGACGTACAGTAGGGTACCACTTGAACGAACGTCATTTAAACGAAGTATTCAGCTGTACGAACTTTATTAGATACCCCCCCCCCCCCCAACGAAGCTCCATTTAACGCTTCGCAAGCGCCTTTCATTTCAAAGAAATTCAGAATTATTGCTCATTTCAATTCAGCGAACATTTTCCGTGTCGTCATCCTGTGTCTCCACCGTCATGCGGATCACTTCACCAAGCACGAACCGCACTTTTTGTTGCATATTTTTACGCTGAACCAAGTTTCATTACTACGTGACGAAAATTGACCGTCATTCAGCTTTAAACTCAGTTGGCTATCTAAACAAGCTTGTAGACAGCCGAATACATAGTTGGCTCAGAATAACAGCTTAAGGGGCGAGTTGGTGCATAGTACCCAGAACTGCGGCGCAACGTAGACAAACACGTAGATAGATAGTGTGAAAGAGGAAGTTCGGGTTTCGTACCTTTTGTGCGCCTGCGTTGTGTTTCTATCTACGTGTTTGTCTACGCTGCGCCGCAGTTCTGGGTGCCATAGTTGGCTTTACGCGCCTATATGGTCTCCGCAGCCACATTCTGACTTTCAGCCTTACTAAGCCCTTTAGCTCTAAGAAAGTGTACGCATGCACGCTGGTTAACCATGGTCTGCTGAAGCAATGATCTGGTTGGAGAAAGTAAAAGTATCTTCTGCCCAGCAGGCGGTTGCTCCGAACAAGGTTCAAGAGATCTTGGACACGGTGACTGATTCCAAGACCATTTCAGTTCAAAAGTGCTGCAAAAGGTTACTCCATTCATTGCTTGGAAATGAGCGCAGTGACAAATGAATAGGCTGAACTATGTATGATTTGAACACTCGATGTTTCTCGGAGCTAATGGAAACAAGCTCCGGACCACGCACTAATTTCAGTGTGGAGAATATTAGAGAGATTTAGCTTACCGTGATCCGCGATCCGCCACCGTGTCTCTCTACCACTGTGGGCGGGGCGCTCAAGCTTATTGGTTCCGACGCGACAGGTCTGTGTGTCGATATCCAGTATATGGCGCCATCTATCTGCGTCAAGGGGGTCTGGGCATGCGCAGTGAAACGCGCGGTGGCGGATCACGGTAGCGGATCGCGGATCACGGTAAGCTAAAACTCTCTATTTTCTTCAACCAACCTTTTCCTAAGGTCCCTTGAAGTTCGTTCAAGTGAAGTTTCACATTATAAGCCAACTTGGACTTGTTTAACTTGATCGCGGCACAAATAGTTACTTTATCAAGCACATCATATTCTATACGCGTGATCTTCGATCGTTTTCTAATTAAAGGGATAGTGTTAAACACGCCCGTTCTCTAGAAAGTCAGGCGTGGGCGTCGTAAGCGAAAAATCACAAGCATGGCGCAGTAAGGGGGTAGCGGGCAGCTGACAATGCGCACTGACTGGACGTGGGGTTGCCTGGCGTTACGTTTTGTAGTGGCTGTCAACTCGCGCCTACTTCTTTCATATGGGAGGGTGATATTACAATCAGCCTGCCAGAACCTTTGCATTCACAGGCCACGCGGGCACGTTCATATATACGGCTTGGTTAAAGCAGGGCTTTATAGGTGGGTTGGTAGCCCTCGCTATCGCCTCGTATACACCCTTAGAGGTGGAGCAGCTTGAGTGCTCCACATATTTTTGTTTTCCTACTTGTCATATCCGTGACCTGATGATGATGGTGATGATGATAGTAATATGGCGTTTCGGACGAATTCATTCTGACAGATTGGTATTTCATGCACTGTTCCACGCACTGCGTGACCTGCATTTCTGCTTTATAATTTCAGCTAAGACCTACTTGACTCCCGTTCTGTTACTGCGGATGTTACACCTTGTTAAGCGTGTGCGAAAGACAAGGAGGCCGCTCGCGTCAATCGCGCAGATGAAGTGACGCAGATGTGGAAGGAGGGAAAGGTAGCACAGTGGATAACGTGATAAAGGCGGCACGGAACAGCGGTACATGGCTTCTTTTCAGGTGTACCGACCACATTTAAGGAGACGCGCTTGTAGAGCGGCACCGCGACGGATCGTAAAACAACTGTGAGTGTTTTTTTTTCCTTTTTTACCGCCTTTTCTCTTTTGTTTATATATGTATTTTTGACCAACGCCGCTTATTTAATTGACTTGTTTCCTTTCACGGTGGCGATTTATCAGCGTGTGGTGGATTTTCTTTTTGTACTCTTGAAATTGAAAGCGTCTATGTATTTGACTCACCGGCGAATGCTGTCAATACAAAGCGGTTAATACTCTCCTTTTCTTGGTATAGATTCCAGCTGACGTTCATATTTTCGGATATGCCGAACGCATCAGAGTGTATATTACTAAATTCCTGTTTTTATTCTAATTTATCTATCACTGATATTCCTTAACTGTCAGTACCTATAGCAGGTTGTCGCTCCTTAAACAAACTATTCAGTAACATATTTCACTTATTCGTATTAATTTTTAGCCGTAGTAGTATCCTGTACAAAAACGTCTCCTGCGGGGTCAGTAGGTACATATTTACCAGAGAGAAGTAACAGAAACAAAAGCGCGCACAATAAAAGGACCGCATAGAAGAGCGACGCCGGGGCTGAAATTGCATTATTCGTTTCGAAAAAGAGCTTCCCCAAGACAGGATTCGCGTGCGCTCTAGAACGCTCATAAAAATACTATCACTATTTACTAATCAACGCTGTCGTGCACATGCCTGAACAAGAGACGCCCATCGAAAAACTAGTACACTAGTTAGCGTGTTTGCACCTTCAATGCTCCGCTTTAATTCGTGTCCTCAGTTGCTTACAAAGACATCATCATTGACAAGCCAGAGGTTGCTACGGCATTCTGCGCTAACCCGTAGAGGATTTTGGGTGAAGTTTCAATGGGACGAAACGTACAGTAAGGTTTTCTGCTTAAGATGAGTAGAAGTGTCTTCAATCTTCAACAGTTGAATGTGCAGTATTACTATTACTATAAGAACGTTGCGTGAGAACACAAAGGCCCAGGAATCCACCGCGGTTGCTCAGTGGTTAGTGCGCTCGACTACCAAGGGCGCGGGATCGCTTTTCGGTGGAGGCGAAAAGCAAGGCGCCCGTGTGCTTTGCGATGTCTGTGCACTTTAAATAACACCAGGTGGTCGAAATTTCCCAAGTCTTCCAATAACGCATCCTTCATAGCCTGAGTCGCTTTGAGACGTTAAACCCTACAAACCAAATTATAAAGATCCAGACACGAAACGAAGACGTCAGTGGTTCATCGAGGCCAGGATTAATAATACAACCAGCTCATGAATCTTTTTTTTTTTTTTTTGCATTTCTTCGCAGTAAAGTAGAATCCTAAATGACGCTGTTAAGCGGCTTTGATTCTTGTATACACCAGTTTGATCTTCGAAATGCTGATCATCAAAATAACTGAAATAGTATAACAGAATCGTTTTCTCCTGTTGGAGAATTCACAGAGCGTAAATTATTTCTGTTCAACAAAGGGTGCAATGTTTCCGTCATGCTCACTGATAAAACCGGACTGAAACAACAAGGAACTAAGTCAAGGTAAAGCGCGCACGACCTAGCATCTCGTTCGTCTCCTTCGTGTGGACTTATTCATGAACCACGTTATTCACGCTATAACTACAAGTCAGAAGGCACAGACTATAATTCAGGAAACTTGTAGAGAATGGGGCGGCCTTTTAACCATCACGTACGCAGTGTACTCCATTTCAATAATGGCAGACGTCTCCGAACACCGTATATTCTTTCATTGTGCATGACCAAATCTTATTCGCTCGATACTTGCTTCTCATTAAGCGCGAATTGTGAATTGCAAATTGTGCGACTTCACGTCCCGAAGCGATATATGGGCTACAGGAAAAATGAAGGTTTTGTCGCGTTTCAAAGGCGCAGTTCAGCGCTATTATGAAAAAAAAAAAATCTATTTTGTACTAACTCGAAAACATAACGAACCAAATGCACTTCTTTTCGATAGTCCCCATAGAAGCGCATACATTTAAATATCTTGCTTTGAAGAAGAGAACATTTTTGCGAGTAGGCATATAACCTTAAACGCTAGCTTCCTTCAAGCCGACTCCTTAATAATGTTTTGCTGTAAGCGGCGCTAATCTGTAATAAAAAGGAGCAGTGCGATGCTGCCGGAAAGTTTGCAACTGCGCTCTTGCCCCTCCTGGTAGACACGCCTTAAAAAGAAAGCAGGCGGTCATATCGAGTTGCGTTATTTCAAACCTATTAAGAAATCTGCCCATAGCACTATGTTTAAAGGAACGTTGAATATAAACGAAGGCACTGAAATACTCCTTACATACGTGTACGCTATCGCACAGGCCGTCGGGAGGTTTAACCATCTTAAGTTCTGCTGATTTGGCATTTGAAGAGGCCTTAATTTCACGCGCATCTTTCTATATGTATTAAAGATGTACCTCTGCCCTTGCATTTGGCATCTCTAGGGAATGCTGTCTATGCGTGAAAATTAAAATGCAGGGAAAATTTGGCTCTCTCTTTGATATTATTATAACAAGCTATAATTGTCCCAGCAAAGACTACGCTACGTTTCCTGGAACAAATGCGACGGTGAGATGTGCCAGTGTAGCGCTTGATGATTAGACGAGAAATTAGCTAAAATTACCTGATCCGCTATACATTTGATTTGAAGAAAACATATTATATTACGAAATTTAAAGCCGGCGACATGAAAATTGAGCCCCGTTTTTAAACTGCCTTAATTGTCATGTGGTTCGAAACTACGAATATCAAGAATGAACCTCTAAGAGCTCGCTGAGTTGGCTTCCCCGCATTAAATAATTACGTCGTGACGCTAGGTAACATCGCAAAACCATGTTAACTTGTTCATTATTATCAAATTACTAAACGGCGCTTGTATTTGAAGTATATGTAATAAAGGCGATAGACGCCATTTTATGGCTGTGTAATGCCGAAAAGCAAAGTCAGTTATAGCTTTCAAATGGTTGCTTTTGACGCTCGATGATTCCAAACCAGAGTGTATATTAGGAAAATTTAAAACCGGCGCTCACCTTTGACGTTGACGGCCTTCAATTTAGCAGTGTAACAATGCCCCTTAATATCAAATGTAAGAAAAATTTATTAGTTTTACTTAATTGTCAAATAATCTTTAACGTAGATAATGTCTCTCTTGCTGTAAAACATACGCAAAGGCTATCGCTTGTAGTTTCTAAAGCAAATATTATAAACTGGTAAAAAATCATATATAGTTCTTATATACGCTTCATGGGCAATGGAAACCATAACACTTTAAAACGGGTCACTAATTTATAAACGTATGCCTATCACCGTCACCTGGCGCCGCTTTACGGCGGTTCCTGCATAACTTGACAGTGTGATAAAAGGGCGATTAGCTAAACACTTGCATTCGTTTCTACGCAAAAACTGACCGATCCCCTCTCCTTTCCTTTACCGCATGCAGCACGTTGCGCGCTATTTGGTCGATACAAGGTTTAAGTGCTTTCATTAAACCACCAGGCGGCGAAGCTCGGCTTAATTTATTTTCAGTGTTAGTTTCAGTTTATGGCTGCCCATAATAATTATAACTGTGTCCAGTAGACTGTTGTTATTGTTTACAATTTACGCGAAAGTACTGTCCTCGGTGATTTTGAGATGCCTATAGTGGAAGAATGACCAGCTGCTGGAAAGACAAGAATATGGTTCGCACATCTCTTGAGTCAGTGCCCCTGCCGACAACATAAATATTTGATCTTCATTTCGCCACTTTTCGAAGAAAAAATCACTTTTGAAGGGAGCATGATGTGCAAGCTTTACGCAACCATTGCCTCTCTCTTTTGCATACTCGCAATTTGCCCTTTCTACGCGCCTCGAGTGGCTGGTGGTGGCCTCTTCGTTGGTTCAAGGCCATCGTCGTATGACCTTACACTGGCCAAAAGCTTGCCTATTTCTCGAAAGAATTGCGACTTTACTTCGCTTCGTACGCAGTGCAGTTCTCAGCTCACGGCTACGATCAAGCAAACCGGTGATGTGTTTCCATGCGTTCTTACCTCTCCCATCCTCATCCTCACCCGCCACGACCCCCTTCTTTCCTTTTTACTTCTCCACCAGGATCGGAGCGGAAGGCCGGATAATCACGGTTCGGGTCAATCCCTTCGCCTGTCCTTGCAAATAAAGCTTTCTAATGTCTTAACCTCCTTCCCCTTCACGTACAAGCACTTTATCGCGAATCCACAAATCTCGCATGATTTCAAGTGCTCGCAGTAAGGCTCTCCCTTCAGCGCAACGCCGGACAGGTGGCCGAAATGGGCACGCGCTGCAACGCCGAGGCAGCAGTGCATCTCCGTCCGTTAGATCCTCACGCCGATTAACTGCGGCTGGCGGATGCGACGAAGGACGGCGCGAGCCGTCCCTTCTTCCATCGGCGCGCGCGCGTGTTTGGTTATTGCGCGCGTTCCGGCTGCTGGGCCGCGCATTTGCATAGGCGCGGCGTCTATCCGTTTACGTTCGCCAGGGGAGTAGTGCTTGCGCCGCAGCCACTGCAGCCACTGATGGTTGCTTGCGGAGACCTGTTTCTGCCTTTCCGTGCCGCGGTGGGTTGCGCGTGGTCCGGTTGCCGCGGCGATCGTTGCCAGAACGGAACGGATTAGGCCGGCCACCAAAAAAGCGACGACGGCGGAGGGGACGCCAGCGACGCCGGGTTCAGGACGGGAAATATGCAGGACGCTAGACTGGCCGACGCCGGCTCATGGTTTCCGAAGCGAAAGAGAAGGAGCTTACCCGGAACCCCCCTACCACCACCTCACTCCCCTCTCCAACTATATCCCTGTCTCTCTTTCACATGGTTGTAGCTGTCCAGTTTTGTGTTAGAGAAGCGTACAGTCTTCTGGGTCATACAGACTGGCATGCCCTCCGTTGATAATACTTAAATTCTACGCCCCGCCGGGTTAGCGCAGTGGTTAGGGTGCTCGACTACTGTTCCCAAGGACACGCGTGATCGAATCCCGGTCTCGGCGACCGCTTTTCAGTGGAGGCGAAAAGCAAGGCGCCCGAGTGCTGTGCGATGTCAGTGCACGTTAAAGAACCCCAGGTGGTCGAAATTTCCGGAGTCCTCCACTACAGCGTCTCTCCTGTGTCACTTTGGGACGTTCAACCCCACAAACCAAACCAAACTAAATTCTACGAACGAGTGCTTATGTAAAAATGTGGTAATTCGTTTTATACTTCACCGTTGTACAGACGCTGCTCATGCATATGCAGGGCACAGACACAGACCTTTAGACACAGACCTCGTCTCAGATTATTTAAGGATGTCTGGCGGACACGTCACTTGCATCTGAGATCAACGCCCATCAACAGGAGGAAGATTCCTGCGAAAAGTAATTCCCGGTCTTTGGAATATCTATGCCCGAAAACGGTTATGAAACCGGCTTCAATTTTACAGCTATCGCGGAAATACTCGTCAGTAATGCTGCGCTCCTTTCTGGCTTTCTAATCTTCGCGATCATCTACACAGATATAGACTTCTTCAAGCTCGACAATCACTGCATTTAATATCCCTTTAATCACAGCAATGATGCGGAATGCTACTGCAACCGCCGTTGTAGTGAAGACTGCTTTGATTGTCTGTAACAGGCGCCACTGAATGAAAAAAAAAAAAAAAGAGAGAGAAAACGACAAATTTCATGAAACGAAACTATAAGTTCATTAAGCAATCCGAACAACTGCTGGCAGATGGCGAGCACCGACTTTTTACTACCTTATTAGTTCCTATTTAAAACACTTGCCTCCTGACAGGGCGCTTTACTAGAGCTCCGTTATAAAGCACTGACACTTTTACAAAGCACTGATTACATAAATACCGCATTTATTAGATTATAACGCTCTCGATTGTAACGCGTACTTATTCTGCATGTAAAGGAAAAAAAATAATGCAGGAAGCTTAAGCTCCACTTTTAAGTGCATCGGACGCGATACCGTTATTGGCTTCCGTCTGCGGCGTATTAAGTGTCCTCGTTCGTGCATATGTGGTCTCTGCTTGCCTAATTACTAACCCCTTAATTT
>JAJIZL010024616.1:4365-32984 GCA_023969395.1 Amblyomma maculatum | reverse complement strand
ACACACACACACACACACACACACACATATATATATGAAATTTAAGTTGATGCAAACTTTTTTGCGCGCCAGTAGACAGCCCTTGGTGGTGCTCGGAAGATCTCTTTAAGCCACTCGCTTTGCATTACGATATTGTTATGCCTTTTCTGAATGCCTGTTAGATTGGGCACTGATGCAGAATAAGTTAGCGCAAGATTAGTTCGCGGATGTGTCATGTATGCTTGTTAAGATTTGTCAATAAGGAAAATACGGTCAAGTATGTCTGCTGGATTTATAGCGCTATGAATAATCATTGGCTGGTATCTTGTTTGGTAAGAGTTTATCGAAGCTTTTCACAGTTCAGGCATATTGAGGGTTCGGAGCATATTCCTTTGAAAAAGACTGCTTGACTGTAATGTATGCTTCTCTTACAACATTTTTTTTTTGTGGCTACTATTAATGTAGAGGTACCGATGTCAGTTTGTAAGCTTTCTGTAAATGCTTTTAATTAGTTGTCCGTTACTGAATGACAAAATCACGTCACGACAATTCATACTTGAAGCTTAAGAGTGCGAAAGGAAGGTTGATGCGTGAAAAGGGATAAATCTTGCAATTATGCGCCTAGTTGTGCCTTGGCCTGATTCCAGACAAAAAATTTGTCTTCAATCAACGTTGTTCAGTCTAAGATTATTTTTAATATATAAGCATCAAGTGTTTATGTCCGAGGTTTCTGCGTCTGCAATTCTTGTGTACACGATTTCGTCGTATCCGAACGAGTTATCAAAAAACTAATGATTGTACTACGTAAAGATTGAAAAAATGTGGTGTTGGAAATCGTATTGATAAAATTGAGGAATTAGGTAATTAATTAAAACTGAAATGTCAGACAGATAACAAAATAGCCAGGCAGAGTAATGGCAACGTCCATATGAGACGTTGCACTTCGGGTCAGGTGATGTGCGGTAGGGTCACGTGACGTGGGAAAAAAGGCCATGTGAGCGGAAGTGTGGCATGTCCGCATGTGTGTCACGTGTTACGCTTTAAAAAGCACAAATAAAATACGTAATATTGATCAGAAAATTTGGAAAATCTAGTTTTCTCAAAGAAAAAGAAAACATGCGCAGCCCGCTACGGTATGTCGTCAACGACGCAGCTGCTATAATTTCCGCAGTGTGCATTTTTCCAGTGCAGATTTTACACTGCTTTCCAAAATTTTTAAAATTAATATCAAATTTGTTCCTTTCTGGTGTTTGTGATTTTTCGTATATTTGCAGCAGCGTATATCCAAACGCACTGGCGTATGGCTACGAACTTTTTTGAAATGAAACGCATACTATGTGAAGTACAAGAAAAATGTTCAGTGGCGGGATATCAAAACAATAAGCTAGAATGTGCTGAAAATGCATATATTTCTGGCAGTTCGTAGTTCTTCTAGTGTGACAGATACTGCGCCTTTCCCTTCCTGTGAACCAATTATTATTATTATTATCATGCAGATATAGACACTGCTAACACTATATCAAACAATGGAATACAAGCTGCAGGTCCATCCTGCACAACGACCATTGCACTAACACCACGCTAGGAAGCACACAACATAACAACAAAGTGCTTCAGCTCCAAGTATATGCAATGCTTCACGTTGGCACAAAATAAAGGGGACGTATTCAAAAAAGCTGGAGAGGGCGGAAGGGCGTGGTCACACATTTGGAGGTGTTCTGAAAGTCTCTGGACGTTCGACATTATATACATTATATTCAGTTCAGTTCAGGCGTTCAGTCGTGTCCGACTCTTCGTGACCCTATGGACCATGTCACGCCACGCTTTCCGGTCTCTCACTATCTTCTTAACTTCACATAACTTCATCTGCAGTGCCTCGAGGATGCCATCTAACCATCGCGTTCGCTGCCTACCCCTTCTCCGGCGACCCTCAACCTTTCCCAACATCAAATCTTTCTCCAGCGACTCCTCTCTTCTCATCAGATGACCAAAGTAGCCGAGCTTTAACTTTAGAATTTGACCCTCCAATGAGCAGTCAGGGTTTATGGTCGACAGTATCGACTGATTTGATCTTCTGGCAGTCCAAGGAACTCTCAAGAGTCTTCGCCAGCACCACAATTCAAACGCGTCAATTCTTCGGCGGTCAGCCTTTTTCACAGTCCAACTCTCGCATCCATACATCACAACTGGAAAGACCATAGCACGAGTTATATGGATCTTGGTTGGCAGACTAATGTCTCTGCTCTTTACTAGGCGGTCAAGGCTAACCATTGCTCTCTTTCCCAGAAGCAGGAGTCTCCTAATTTCATGGCTGCAGTCTCCTTCCGAAGTAATTGTGGAGCCCAAGAACAGAAAATCTGTCACAGCTTCCACTTCTTGTCCATTGATGCTCCAGGACTTGATAGGGCAAGACGCCATGATCTTTGTCTTTTTAATGTTCAGTTTAAGCCCAAACATCTCACTCTCTTCTTGTACGCGCATCAGAAGTCTCTTGAGTTCCACTTCACTTTCTGCCATTAAAGTGGTATCATCCGCATATCTAAGGTTGTTGATACGTTTTCCAGCAATCTTCACTCCAGCTGAAGACTCGTCCAGACCGGCCTTCCTCATGATGCACTCTGCATATAGGTTAAATAGACAGGGCGACAGTATGCAGCCTTGCCTCACCCCTTTCTCAATCGGAAACCAATCAGTAAGACCATGCCCAGTTCTGACTGTGGCCTCTTGCCCTTCATAAAGGTTCCTGAGGAGACAGATGAGGTGAATTGGAACTCCCATCTCTTGGAGAGCTTGCCACAATCTGCTGTGATCTACGCAGTCAAACGCTTTCGCATAATCAATAAAGCAGAAGTAAATGGGTTTCTGGAACTCTCTTGCTTTTTCCATGATCCAGCGAAGATTGGCAATTTGGTCTCTAGTTCCTCTGCCCTTGCGAAACCCAGCTTGCACGTCCGGAAGCTCCCGATCCACATACTGCTGCAGCCTCCCTTGGAGGATTTTCAACATCACCTTGCTAGCTTGCGAAATAAGCGCGATCGTGCGGTAGTTGGAACAATCTTTGGCACTGCCTTTCTTTGGAATGGGGATGTAAACTGACCTCCTCCAATCCTGTGGCCACTGCAGGGTTGTCCAAATCTTCTGACATAATGTATGCAGAGTGTTAACAGCGTCGTGGTTGAGGTTTTGAAGCAACTCAGCTGGAATACCATCAGTTCCGCTAGCTTTGTTCTTAGCAAGGCTGGCTAAGTCCCATTCAACTTCACTCTTCATGATGCCCGGCTCGAGATCAGTAATCACAACCGTCTTATGTTGGGTTTGCACATCCGGGTCCTTCTTGTACAGTTCTTCTGTGTATTCTTGCCACCTGTTCTTTATCTGTGAGGCTTCAGTGAGGTCCTTGCCTCGTTTGTCCTTTTTCACGCCCAGCTTGGCACATAAGCTTCCTTTGATATCTTTGATTGTCTTATACAGAGCTCTTGTGTTCCTGAATTGGCTGTTTTCCTCAACTGCTTGGCACTGTATGTTCAGGAAGGCATTCTTATCTCTCCTTGCTATTTTCTGAAAATCCGCATTGAGAACCTTGTATCTTTCTCTTTCCCCCATAACTTTTGCCATCCTCCTTTCCTCAGCTATTTGCAAAGCCTCTTCAGATAACCAGTTTGCTTTTTTGCATTTCTTTTGCTTTGGAACTACCTTAGTAGCAACTTCTTCTATTATATCACGAACATCAGTCCACATCTCTTCGGGCTCTTTGTCTTCTAGATCTAATTCTTGAAATCGATTCCTCACTTCCACAGCATATTCTAATGGAATTTGATCCACATCATACCTGAAAGGCCTTCTAGTTTTCTGCGTTTTCCTCAATCGAAGCTTAATTTTGGCAACAAGAAGCTGATGATCGGTGCCACAATCGGCCCCAGGCCTTGTTTTTACTGCTTGTATAGCGCTTCTCCATCTCTGCCGGCAAATAATATAATCAATCTGATTTCTGCACAGACCGTCCGGTGAAATCCACGTGTACAGGCGCCTCTTGTGCTGTTGAAAATGAGTATTCACTATGGTCAGGTTGTTTTCTTGACAAAACTCTACTAGCCTCTGCCCAGCTTCATTTGGCTCACCAAGACCGAACTTGCCTGTAATTCCGGATATTTCTTCATTCCCGACCTTAGCATTCCAGTCTCCTATGAGAAAAACGACGTCTGATGATGGGGTGCGGTCTAAAAGGCATTGTAGGTCCGCATAAAATCTCTCAACGTCAGCTTCTTCAGCAGTAGTGGTCAGTGCATAGACTTGGATAACTGTTATGTTCAAAGGGTGACCTTGGATCCGAAGTGACATAATTCGGTCGTTTTTGGGGTTGTACCCTAGCACTGCTTTGCCCATTCTGCTGCTTACTATGAGAGCGACCCCATTCCTTCTCTTGGATTCGTGCCCACAATAAAAGACATAATGGTCGCCGGAGTTAAATTCTCCCATTCCGGTCCACTTGAGCTCGCTGATACCCAAGATATCAATGTTCAATCTGTCCATTTCTCGCTTGACGATATCCAGTTTACCTTGCGTCATAGATCTTACATTCCATGTTGCTATGTGATATATCTCCTTGCAACATCGGACTTTCCGGTCGCTTCCCGACACATCCACAACTGAGCGTCCTTTTGGCTTTAGCCCAGCCGCTTCATTCGTCCTGGAGCTACTAGGAATCGTCCTTTGTTCATCCCCAGTAACATGTGAGACGCCTTCCAACCTGGGGGGCTCATCTTCCGGCGCCATATCAATAATGGTATTGTGACTGGCCATAGGGTTTTCTTGGCAGGAAATACTGGAGTGGGTTGCCATTACCTTCTCCAGTGAATCACATTTTGTCAGAACTCTCTGCCGTGACCTGTCTATCTTGGGTGGCCCTACACAGCAGAGCTCACGACTTCATCGAGTTTCGCAAGCCCCTCCGCCACGACAAGGCAGTGATCCATGTTACCCCGTAAATTCCTTCCTCAAACACACCCAAAATGGCCTAGTCAAGCTTACTGCAGGTGGCCCAAAGGAATGTCAGCCTCCCCCACCATACACACAATGAAGGTCACACACTTCCTGCTTTTGTCGCCTGGGGTCATACCTATTACTGTGCTTCCTTCCATGTGCCGTTTTTTTTTACCACCTGCACTTTCTTCCACTCCCCGCCTGCATCTGCTTTTTACCCCACCCATCACTACAATGCCATTGTACTCTGCGCACCTGTCTCTCTTTCCACTCTTTGCATATAAAACCTACTCCCATTGCTTGCATTCACACTCCTGATGAAGGCCAGCTTCTGGTCGAAACGTCGAGTCTAATAAAATGTTTCTTTAAATGAAGCGTACCCTTCGCTCTATATTTTTTTAAGCGGCCAAGTACGTTAAATGTTCTCGCATCCTATATATATATATATATATATATATTACACTTTTGGCCACAAAATATTACTGGATTTGTGTGTTAAGTGTTGTTGGTGGGGGGGGGGGTGATGTAAGGTACCTATATCCTATATGTCTGCTGGGGACATTTCTTCCTTACATACGGTGCAGTCTTTGCAGTGCAACGCAAGGTTAGTTTCAGATTTGTCCAATATTGCAGAGGTGTGTTCTCTTATTCGGTCGTTGACACATCTCCCAGTTTGGTCAACGTATTTCTTGCCACAGAACAGGGAAATTTAGAACAGGGCAATTCGTCGATGGCGGCTGATTCCCACAGGAAATCCACACCGAGAATCAAATCACGAGAACATTCCCTGAGAATAACGCAGCTGACAACAAACTTTGACGTAACAATTTTGATTCTATCTGTGTACTGTACAATGTGAGTATTTTACATTCCCCCAGCTATGTGTATCTGCATACTACACCATGATTTCATAACGTTTTTGAGATGCACTGCAAGCTTATTTTCCTTTCTGACCGCGTCTATTGAAGACTAGGTAACAATATACTGGCTGTTGCAGCTGGATTGAGTCAAGGGCTAAAAAATAATTATTTCACGGTGGCGGAAGAAACCAGTTGCACACAGTTTCCAGTTATCTTGCACACCGAAGAAAATTGTTTGGCTAGGAAATAATTAGCTGAGATAATTTTTCCAAATTACTGAATATTTACTTTAGACAATAATTAGGACATTCAATGTTTGAGAGCACATTAACAGTCCCTTATTCTATCATTTGCGACAAATAAAGCCTCCTATGCACTTTTTTTTTCTAGCTTCAAAGAAAGCCCGCGAAATAAAAAGAAATCAGCCCAATGGCGGTACACAAAAGTGCTAGTCACGTGATTTTTGTTACTTCGCGGGCTTTCTTCGAACTCTAATCAAAGATACACGTAAGGCTTTCCTGTCATAAGAAAACAGTGGCACGTGCAGAGGAATTCTATTTTATAATACTTTTTATAGCCTCACCATAATATATGTCATAAGAAAATGGATGCGGATTTCTCAGGTTGGTGTCCAAGTTTGAAGTGCTCATTTATTGTCTAATGTCGATATTTGATAATTTGAGAAAACGATATAAAATATATGAATATTTGCAAAATAAAATTTATTTTATGACTACTTATTATTTGGAAAATAAATAAAACCGTGAGCAAGGCAGCTGGAAGCTGTATGCATTTCATTTCTTTGCATCTCCTGCCTCCCATATATTTAGTTTTTTTTAGCTCTGTGTCAAGTTAGCTCGGACTACCAGGATGTATCGAGTTGCCCGTATAACTCGATTCAGGGGTTAGAAACATTATAGTATATATAATTAAGGGAAACCAGCTACTTCTGACCACCTTCTTGTGCACTTCAGCGTATTAAGGCGAAAGCTTTTTCTGGCTCATGAGTGGCGTTCGTAGGAGTTATCTCAGACAGATCCAAAGCAAGCCAATCAAGTCGCATAACAAGCAAGACCAGAATTGAACTTTTAAGTAAAGAGTTCTGCTCTCATCATCATCATCATCATCATCATCATCATCATCCTGATTATACCCAATGCAGGGCGAAGACCTCTCCCATATTTCTCCACCTAACCCGTTTCTGTGCTAGCAGCATCCCCTTGACCCCTGCGAACTTCCTAATCTCATCCGCCCACCTAACTTTCTGCCGCCCCCTGCTACGCTTTCCTTCCCTTGGAATCCAGTTTGTTACCCTCAGCGACCATCGGTTATCCTCTCTTCGCACTACATTTCCTGCCCATGCCCATTTCTTCTTCTTAATTTCCACTAGAATGTCGGTATCTTGAGTTATTTCTCTGACCCACTCTGCACACTTTCTATCTCTTAATGTTACCCCTACCAGTTTTCGTTCCATAGCCCTCTGGGTTGTCTTCAACCTAAGTAGAACTATCTTGGTTAGCCTCCACGTTCCAGCCCCATAGGTGAGTACAGGCAAGATGCAACTGCTGTATACTTTCCTCTTGAGCGATACCGGTAAGCTGCTAGTCATAATCAGCGAGTGCGTACCAAATGCGTTCCATCCTAGTCATATTCTTGTTATTTCCTTTTCATGGTCCGGTTCTGCGGTTACTACATGTCCTAAGTAGACATATTCGCCTACTACTTCCAGTATTTCGCTACCTAATGTAAACTGCTGTTCCTCCCCGAGGCAATTGAACATTACCTTAGTCTTCTGCATATTGATTTTCAAGCCTACCTTTCTACTTTTCCTGTCTAGGTCATCAATCATTATTTGCAGTTCATCCCCCGAGTTGCTTAGCAAGGCAATGCCATCAGCAAATCGCAGATTACTGAGGTATTCTCCATCTATCCTTATCCCTAACTGCTCCCATTCCAAGTCTCTGAATACTTCCTCTAAACAAGCTGTGAATAGTACTGCGGAGACTGTGTCTCCTTGCCTAACACCTTTCATTATGGGGATTTTGTTAATTTCTTTATGCAGAACTATGGTTGCTGTGCCGCCACTATATATATCTCCCAGCCTTTTCACGTACGGCTCGTCTACCCCCTGATTTCTCAATGCCTGCATCACCGCCGAGGTTTCAACTGAGTCAAATGCTTTTTCGTAATCAATGAATGCTATGTATAAGGGCTGGTTATATTCCGAGCATTTTTCTATCACCTGACTGATGGTATGGATATGATCGATAGTAGAGTACCGTTTCCGAAACCCTGCTTGATCCTTTGCTTGATAGCAGTCCAAGGTTGTCCTGATTCTATTAGCGATTACCTTAGTAAATATCTTATACGTAACAGACAGTAAGCTGATTGGTCTGTAATTTTTAAGGTCCTTAGAGTCCCCTTTCTTGTGAATGAGCATAATGTTTATATACTTCCATGGTTCTGGTACCGTCGATGACACCAGGCACTGCGTAAACAGGGTGGCCAGTTTTTCTAGCACGCTATTCCCCCCGTCCTTCAGCAAATCTGTAGTTATGTGATCCTCTCTAGCTGATTTCCCCCTTTTCAAATTTTCTAGTGCTTTCTTGACCTCGTCCTTCGTCACTGGTGGAACGTCTGACTGGTTTTCACTACCGCCAATCTCACTGCGGTCCTGACTACATAGGCTACTATAGAGATCTGTATAGAACTCCTCGGCTACTTTGACTATCTTGTCCATATTAGTGGTGACGTTGCCCGCCTTGTCCTTTATCGCAGATACATCTGGTTTCTGCCTATGCCCAATTTCTTCTTTACCGCTTTAAGGCTTCCCCCGTTCTTTACAGCATGCTCAATTTTCTCCATGTTATACTTCCTTATATCGGCCACCTTGCGCTTATTGATTAGCTTTGATATCTCGGCCACTTCGATCTGGTCTGTAGGACTGGAAGCTTTCATACTCTGGCGTTTCTTAATCAAACCTTTCGTGTCCTTCGACAGCTTACCGGTATCATATCTAACTCTCCTACCGCCTACTTCTACCGCGCACTCAGTAATGATATCTCTGAAATTATTGTTCCTTGCCTCTAGGGTAATGTCGCCATCCTCAGTTAGAGCTGAATACCTATTCTGTAGCGAGATCCTGAACTCTTCTGCCCTCCCCCTCACCGTTAATTCGTTGATGGGTTTCTTTCTTCGTAATCTGTTGCGTTCCTTCTTCAGATTTAGGCTAATTCGGGACCTCACCATCCTGTGGTCACTGCATCGCACTTTCCCGATTACCTCTACATCTTGCATAATGGTGGGGGTTGAACACAGTATGAAGTCAATTTCATTTTTAGTGTCCCCGTTAGGACTTTTCCATGTCCATTTCCGGTTATTCCGTTTGCTGAAGAAGGTATTCATGATTCTTAAGTTATTGCGCTCTGCAAACTCAACTAGTAACTCCCCCCTGCAATTCCTAGAACCAATGCCATAGTCACCTACTGCCTTGTCTCCTGCCTGCTTTTTCCCTACCTTGGCATTGAAGTCGCCCATTAGTATAGTATACTGCGTCTTTACTTTTCGCATTTCCGATTCTACATCTTCATAGAAGCTTTCAACTGCCTGGTCATCATAACTACATGTAGGTGCAAAGGCCTGTACAACCTTCAGTTTATACCGCTTATTAAGCCTAATTACGATGCCTGCAACCCTCTCATTAATACTATAGAATTCATCTATATTACCCGCTATATACTTATTGATGTTGGCGATAGTTCGTTCGCCCGCATAAGTCAGTTTGTCTGCGTGACGGATGCAACATGCAACGAGATCGTGGCGCTTTGAACTCGCGACCAGGACGACCAAACGTAAAATATCGAATGAGAGGAGCTTCCTCTGTTAGTTGCAAGCAAAGCCACAAAATATTTCTATGTGCCTTTGCTTGGCTGTCACGGGTAAAAATAACTTAGGGGACGCTTGAATACCCGAAAAACTTGATGCGCAGGCGCTCTCGTAAACATTACTTCTAATTAACGAACTTAGTTAATTGCAATTTAGTAATCCTCTCAAAGCAGCGCTAAGTTGTTGTACTCAGTACGAGGCCTCCATTTCGGCGCTCTTACAATTACTAATTATATAGGAAAGTAGTAGTGCTACTCCTAGATATCCTCCATGTTCCGAATTGATGTCGTGATTTTCACTCATTATATTGTGGTATCTGAAACAAGTACAAGTAACAAATTTCTTTAAGGTAATATCTTATAATCCTTTGATCACAGAAATTTAAAACAAGGACAGGCGGATTCATCAATAAAAATCTAATTAGTTGACAACTGATATTAGCTCTTCTTACAGATTCTGATCGTTTGTGACGAAAACCCCGTGTGCAAACACACAGGCGCGCGGCGGAAATTACGTGCACAGCTCCAATCTGTTCCATCACCTTTAAAGACAGAATTAGAACCGCCGAAAAGTTTACACCGTTTGCTTCGTTTATAAACATTGCTTACGCAATAAATTATACTGTCGAAATTGCAGCACACGTTAGAAAAGCAAGAAGACGAGCGAGAGGTTACCCGCTTTAGGTTAAGGCAGCGTGTCCAGATCTTATGATACTGTGACAATAGGCATCATGGGTGGAAGGCTGCTATTTGCTTTTCTTTTCTCAGCCCCGTGTAAATTATATACGCCTCTGCCGCCAAGGAGAGCTCAAACCTGCAGGAATCCTGTCAAACCTATCTCGTTATTCAGGGAAGTAAACACAAGCTTGTCTCCAGCGTCCCGGGGTGAGTAAATATGTTTTTGAAGGTAATTGGATTTCTTCTTTCGGATGCCACGTCCACTACACTACATAAACTGAAGCAGCTAGAAAAAAAAAATATCAGAGCTCAAAAGCACAAAAAAGAGATGTAAAAAACGTTGCCTCGTGATAAGTAAAATTCCACTTGGCTGCCACTCGTTATCCTCCCCGCTCAACTCGTAACCCTGAAAGGCTCTGAAAAAAGAGGGTGTTGTTTGGCGACCTAATCCGATGAGTGGCCAGCTCGAGTTCTGGGCTCCGTTCCTGAATGCTTCGCGAAACAACCGCTGTGCCGAGGCACTCCGTAATTGCTTACGTAAAACGCTTTTTCTCTTCTTGCTTAGATGAATTTTTTTGGATGCGCAGGAGCAACTCTGATGTCACGCACTCAACGAAATGAACAGCCAGATTTAGCGCTGTGCAAACATAGCACGAGAAACGACCTAGGTCGAAGGCACGGACAAACAACATAGAGTTTACGTAAACCGGTGCAGGCATTCTGTGAATCTTGTGAAGATAGGAAAGCTTTTAGGCTGTGTAACAAGTCGCAACTGAGCGAAGTCTCTTATCTGATTTTGTGTTTTTCCATGAGCAGAGGTTTTTGTTTTTTCCTTTCAGGAAAATCGCGGAGCATGTCGACGACGTGTACATTGGAGCGCTAGGCCTCTAGGGTGGCCTACTCTCTTCTTTGGGTCTACTGGGTGTCAGACGCAATAGAATGTTCCGAATATGCAGTTTTTTTTTCGATTTATTCGCCATGACAGCGGTTCAGTATATATGGTGCGCCACCCTACGGCAAGAGGTTGCAAATGTATTCCCGGTCGCTGAGGCTGCCTTCAGACTGTCGCTAATGGAAGCGCTTTTTAGGGCTGACATTTCCATGCACGAAAGATTCAGGCTTTGTGCAAATATTCCGAAAGACGGGATATCGGAACGCCGTATGACTGTTCCTCTTGCTACTAAATATCCTAAAATCTGCTATTTATAGTTATCCTCGTTAATTCTCTTCAACCGTATTTCCAAGCGAACCCCCAAATTTTACCTTTACACGTTGGTGTTATTAAAAGCGAAGCACTTGCTCTCTGAGCTGCAGCTTTGGACGTCACGAAAGATGCAGTTAGATTTCTAAACCGGAGGAGAGGCCTTACGCCATATCTCGTGAAAAGCCACGACTGCGGCAGCCGCTAATCTTAGCATTGTAGATATCCCTGGTACCTTTAATATATTGATGTATTGTCTGCACGCTATCTAAAGTGCCCTAACGGAGTACTGGATTGTGCGTACACATAATTTACAAGAGCATGAAGCAGAATTGTTCGACAAGGCATGCACTTTTTATGAATTGTGGCGCTCTGGTTATATTTTTAAAACATTATCGACTCCAACGGATGGCGCCCAACGTGGAAAATGGGCACGGCAATGTAACCTTACAGTGCCGTGGTCAAGTGTATCGCATTCGTGAAATTGGTTGTCCTGCCACCATCGTCGCACTCTCGCAGTTTAATTTCAACCTCGCCATACATGAAGCAGCAAGGAGATACCTGAAATGCTTTTTGAGAAAAACAAAACTTTGCACAAGCAAATCACAGAGGCAATATTTCAGAAGCGGTGCCCACTTATGGGATGGAAGTGTCGAGGAAAGGAACTTGAGGCGCACTACGAAACTGTCTGCAAGTGTAAAACGAGAGAGTACAGTGCTTGTCTGCTTGTCTATTTAAAGGTACTATCGCTCATGCCGTCTCTATCCTCCGCTGGGCAGCACCTTGATGCAATATGTAATCGACACCTTGCAGCATCCGCTGACTCCTGCTACGGAGCATTCGCATCTAAACAGTTTGAACAAGTGTACCTGAATGAAGCAGCACGCGTACGTTCGCAGAAAGAGAATGTACCTATGACAGCGAACAACTAAAGCCTTACGAAGCTTCAGAGCTCCCAGTGGCAAGATAGCCCAGCGTATTGAGCAAGCCCCCCCTTGTAATCTTTTAGGTCTCGCAGGGCGTGATCCTAAACTACAATAACTATTTTCCTGACTGTCTGTTATCAACTCATCTGTTCGCGGAAAATTAGCCACCTATCGGAGCACATGAAAGGCAGCTAGCACTCAATGATATTTCATATTCCTAGAGGCTGATGTCCTCTGATGCTAATGACTTTGCTTTCCCCAGTTGTTTTTCCGACAGTCGTTCCTTACCAAAAAATTAACATATGCGGTGGAAGATATATATACGCTTTCGCCATGACACAAATACCTAACAGTTCGACTACCACCCGATCGGAATCGGAGCTGTCACATTATACACTTAATTGATGATGCTAAACATACCCTTGGCTGTCTAAAACGCCTCATACCACATATTCCACCCAATAAAGCAGCGCTCATTTAACTTTGGCCAGGCCGAAACTTAAGCAGACATCTGCTATCTATTAACCCCCCCCCCCTTCCCCTGCGTAAAGACACTGCAGTTACAATTCTTGAATTTTATCCGTGACTCTCTTTTGGTACCGTTTATAAGGCAAGTGTGGGTGGCACGCAGCACGTTTCAGACTCTAAATGTGCCACAAATGTATGTTTAATTTTATTTGTCCTGCAGTTGTTCTCAGAGAGGCACACATTCATATCCTTGCGCCCAGAAGACCACGTTACTCGCATAGGACTGATTGGCAAGGTACACCCGCTTTGCTTGATGATTGTCCTTGCTTTCATCTATGTATCGTCATCGCTCGTGGTCCTATTCCCGCAGTGATTCTCTGAATGAGGTTCCCTCCACGGCAAACCGTATTGAAAGGTGTACGAAAATTGCTATAGTCACCATTACACTCTTTGGAGAAAGAAAGAAGACATTCCCAGTCGGAAAAAAACTACAGAAAATTTTCTGATGTTACGACAGAATTTCTGTGCGGTTTTTGACGGGAAACCTGTTGTGACAACAGAACATTCTGTAGTAACATCAGATATTTCTGTAGTTACAACAGAAAAGTGCTACAGAACTACAGACAACAGAAATATACTACAGAAAATCTACAGAACTACAGAAAAGTACTACAGAACTACAGAAATATCTGATGGTTACGACAGAACTACAGGATATTTTGTCGTATTTTTGACACAGTTCTGTAGGTTTTTCGACTGGGTAGGAGCTTCGCCCTGCTTTTTTGACAAATTAATTTGGAAACGTAGCACTGAAATTGAAGGAACAGTTACGAAAGCAGTAGTTTTCTTATGTACGTCGAACCAGGCGGCGCCGAAAATTTTATGAAACATGAAGCACGAGGAGGATGGCGCTGAGTGCGCTCTTTCTCGGCGATTGTGCGCGTATTTCATTAGCAGCCAAAATTAATATGAAACATAGTTTTGGTTTTATGTCGATGACACCCGCTCCTGCTGCCTTCCACGCTTCATACCTTCGGTCAAACAATCACAATTTCCTTTCATTTCCCTAGCACAAAAACCCTTTATTCGTTGAGTGAACCAATATCAGGACAAGGTTCAGCTGCATAAGTAAGAAGAGCTGACAACGAAAGTTGGTTTGTAACATGCGCCTGAGAATTCAATATCCGAAATAGAAAGCTGTAAACATATTGTAACGGACGAAGGAGGAAGAAAAGGCAGTAGCGTGGGCAGGAGCGCGCGTGCTAGGCCCACTCACAGAATCATTAAATTTCATCTCACGACCATCGAGCATCTTCTTTCTGTCCTCTGTTTTTCTGTTGTCATCGCTTGCCGTCACGTAACATTTGGTTGGAGGTGCGGCGTACATCATCCCCATCCTCGCCTTGGAGCATCGAAGCCATCTGTAAGCCGGGACCATCAACCGAAGGCCCAGGGACATCGCCGAGCAGCTTCGCCCCAGCTCTTCAAGCCCAGATCTGACCAACTACCACCGCCCATCCCCCAGCCCGGACATCTACACAAGGAGAACACGCAGACCAATCAGAACCGAGATGCAGGACCCGAATGACCCGAAGGAACCGATGGACACGAACACACAACCCCCGCCCAAGCTGCCCGACGTGACCTCGAGCCATCGGGCCGATGGACTCTGGTGATGGATGGTTGACAGCTCCAGGAGAGGCGGTTCACCCACGCATCATACATCGTACCGGCAAGCTGTTCTATTCTTACTTCCTCCTCTTCTTCAAGCATCTCGACACGCCCATCATCATGTCATGGAATCATCATCGGTGAACTTCCTCGGCTACTATCTGGACGATCGCTCGGCGGCCCCGGGTCATGTTACGGACGAAGGAGGACAGTAGCGTGGGCAGGAGCGTGCGCGCTAGGCCCGCTCACAGATTCATTAAATTTCATCTCACGACCATCGAGCATCTTTCTGTCCTCTGTCCTTCTGTTCTCATCGCTTGCTGCCACGTAACAACATACTGAGGTTCCAAAACAATGCAAGATGCTGACGAAGATACCACAGTCGAGCTGTGCAGTTTTGAGGCAGAATTATAGAAAGTGAGTTTACATCGCTAGCCGAAGTTAGTTTACCTTTCACTAGACGAAAAACAAATACAGAAAATCGAACTCGTTTTTTGCTGTGAGTTTTCTTTGTGGTGTTGGCAACAACTAATCGTAATGAGCGAGTGGAATAATTTTTGTGTATTCCCGTATGTGTCTCCCTTTTAAGATATTAATGCTTGAGCAGCACAGCACCCGGTACCGCAAAGTATGCACTGTGTTGAAATGTTGAGCCTCAATTTTTCGGACATTGCGTTGACAAGCACAATTCCAATACTTTTTGCGTCATAAAATTAGGTGGACACGCCGCGTTCTGGTGGCTTCTATAATAACATTAAGAGTGCAACATGAATCAGCAATTCTTTTGCTACTTTCTCTGAAAAGATGTGGCTAGAAGCGCAAAACGTACCTATATTTAGAACAAAAACAGGATGGTTAAGTTTTTCGTTAAGGGTAGACGGGATTGCACCTTTAACACCGCGTTCCCACTTAGCGAAAGTTCGGCCCTTGAGGAGTGGTACAGAGTTTGGAAAACTTTCCGGCACAATCACCGGCAAAGTGTTAAACGTATTTGCTTGATTGGTATGCGGTGGGTTCGAATTCTTGTCGCAAATTATAGCCTCTAGCGTACTAACACATAGGAAGCGAAATGGTACCACAGCACCTTGAACACTGCAAAGAATGGTTCTGCCAGAATTTTGATACTTAATCACGTGAATATTTTTTTTCCAGCACCTTTTTAAGTAAGCTAAGATCCGGCGACGGCGACATGTTTCCGACCGAATGAGCTTTACAGGCAGTCACGTAAAAAAAACAAACAAAAAAACTATGAACTATTCAGAATCGCCTATCGCAATCTGCAGCATCATTTAGTTCACCAGCGGTAACTGATTGTTAATGACTAATAAGGCAACTTCTTGTTTATCGGCTTCAGGAAGAAAGCCTTGGTGCAAATTTATAGATTGTCTCAAAAAACAGCTAGCTACTTTGTTTCGAAGAAGCCACGATTTACGCAGAGGTATTTATTGGCCTTGAAAGATGGCTGCCACGCGACCAGCTGCAACTTTAAATCCCTCGCCTAGTGAGCATGCATAACTGCATCGGAGAGAGCTAGCTCTTCTGATAACATTGTTATTCAGGGCATGTTTCTGTATTTTAAAGTGGCATCCCTATCATAAGCAAGGCTTTTGCTTTAGCATTGAACCGTTTCCGTTTCCGTCCGGGAAATATTTTATGTAAAGGCTAGCATGACGGAAATAAAGTGGCTAGTCGTTTTACGAGATAAAATGTTTGCGTTGCCACTGCTCCGCATACCAACAAATCATTGCCAGATAATTTTTTTACTAATTATTTTCCCGAATGAAAGCATGTACAAGATAGGCCCCTTTGCTCTCAACTACGCTTAGTTTGTTTCCCTGCGCTTACCTCACCATATTCTTTAAAACTTCGTTACTCTTAGTTTACACATCCTACATATACGTATGTGCAAAGTTGCTTCAGTGAATTCAGTTCACAGTGAGCCTCTTCTTGGGTATGCATTCCGCCGTGTCCTTAGTGCACTGTCGAGCAACTGATGAGTTGCTTAATGTCAGGATTGATAAATAGCGGCATTTCTGAAGTGAGATGTGGTTCTGCGCCGAAAACTTGGTGTGAAGGATGGTTTTCGTGGATATTCTCCTTTATTATAATAATGTTTTAGCATGATCTGTCCGCTATTCCATCCAACCACAGTTTTTGACCGTCTGAAGGCTTGGCTGGGTTGAAAAAATAGGGGGAAATCTGTTTGAAGTAGAGTGCGTGTTGGGCGTTTCACACTCCGATTGCGTGATTGGACCAGAAAGGCGAGTGGGAGAGATGACCTTTCATATTCGCGGAATAGATCAAGGCACTGATTCATACGTATTGATAGTAATGCTAATGCATACCTTACCACATCAGTCGTATTAATTGTTTGCATTTTTATGCAGACATACAGAGCGCACAATAGTCAGGTGTAAAACATTTTGCCCACTGCCTGAAGAATGCCGACTCCGTTTGGAAACAGATTTAGGGACAAAGTAGCGAGTTATGAATGATGAAATGATAAATGCGACGTTCAGAGATAGGCAGAGAGCATACTGAGTCAGAGAAGAGGCGCGAGTTCGTTGAATTTTAAAGGCAGACTGGGAAAACCAGTCCTCATGGGCAGGTCACCTATTACAAGGACGAAATTGTGGGTGGCCAAACTGAGGAAATTAGCGAGAATAGGGTTACTGCATCTGAAAATGAACGGTGAAATGGAGAGAGCGAACAAGACTTTTGTCCATGTATGTTGGCGTAAATCGACTGAAAGTAACGACTCTACGAAAACCCGTCGTGTCGGGAAACCGAATGCATTGTGTATAAGTTATCTTTATATAACCTGCTACATCAGCGCTCCTCAGTGGAAAAAGTTTCGCCACGGATTGGTTTTTTCTGCGCAAAGGGACCAGCAAGGCCGACCACAGTTGTAGTTGAAACTCACTAAACTGCACCCTAAGTGATGGAGCCTGCCAAGCTTTCTTGAACATATTTAAGGCTTCAGCTTTTGCTCTTCATCAGTCACGGGGAGCACTGATCACACGCTTCCACATGTAAAGAGTTGTCTTTTGGAACAGATCAAAATCTCGCTATCCTCTGTCAATATATATCGCTTTCAGTACTGCTTTTATGGCAGGAAAATCCAAACGAGAATTATCTAAGCAGTACTAGAAGACGGTACAAAGAATAGAACAGGCGAGTACATCGCTGTTCATTAAGGATCGCCTTTATTAAGGATCGCGTTCGTCTCTTCTGCTTTTCCCGTTGCCGAGCACTTTTTCGATTACTTTGCGTTACTAATTGCCACCAACTGGCCTAATCTGCCGCTGTTAAACAGGAAAACACTTTTCAGAAGCAAATTATGTGCGTCAGGACTGAAAACGTCTTCATGAGTGTCTCAAACACTATGGGGACACTTAAGCTGAATTTTTAAGGGTATGATGCGATAGCGTAGGCTACCATCCCATATTTAAATCCCCACGTTAACCAAGCCGTTTGAATGTTCCTGCCTGACCTTTGTGTATCGTGGCTGAGTCGGCATCCGAGAGCACTGCAAGGTTGTTTATTATTGCGATAGCAATACTGCGACAGGTTTCCGCCCGTCGCGTAGTCCCGGGAAGGGCCACATTTGACCTTGAGCAGCCATGGAGAAGAAGAAGGAGAGGAGGAAGAAGAGCAGGAAAAAGCAGAAGAACGCTCAGTCACCGGCAGCATATGCTTTCGCTCCACATTCGGTTCAGCAGCATTGAACCCTTCTCATTTATATGTGGGCTGGTAGCTTACGCTCTCGCGTCATTCTCTTAAGGATGAGCTTAAGTGTCCCCAATAATGTAGCACCTTACAAGGATAGGGCGTAATAGGGGAAAATGTAGCAGGCAAAAGAAGCTTCCGCCGTTGCTATCTTAATTCAACTAGGGTTCACCATACATAAACCAGAAGTAAATTTGTTATTCCACCTTGCCATCTGAAATGAACAACCCGAGGGGGCAGCTGCTCCCACCTTTCTCATGTCATGTGGTCCCGTTAGGTTGTACATGCCGTCGAGGAATCAGTTCCCGGCCATGCCAGCTGCCAGCTATCATCTGACAGCGCCATGTTCATAATTTTTTGTTCGCAACGACGATGCAGTATTTTCTGTGTAACGGGACGTTTAATACTAACGCGATAAAACTTGACTGACTTGACTGCTGGGGGATGAAGAGGCCCGCAAAGTGTGTATAGTTTCTCGCTTGGATAGATGTGTGGTAAGGTTAGCTCGGCTACTAAAGAACTTAGCAATGTTTTTTTTTTTACAATATTATGGAGAATACAAAAAGGGGGTGTAGTGAAGCGAGGATTACGCTTGGGGTGTGTAGTGGCGAGTATTGAATTAAATGTTTGGGGTGAGCTACTCTAGGCAGGTGATTCCAAGACTGCAGTTTTTCAAGGATGACACCACTCTTAATGGCGAGACATTTTTCAGATGACGCACTTTTCTTGCGCGTTTTATGACACCAACGTTTGTGAGATGACGCCATTTGTCGATCTGATTCCGCATTTGGCAGGCTGTCAGTTAACAGTTATTGCTGATGACGCTTTTGTGGGAACGAACAAGCCAAGGCCAATAAGCTTTTTTAAAGAATACATAGCCGTTTTCTTAGCTCTATAGCGTTGAAAGCACTGTTGTTGTCTGGTTTTTTTTTTGCTTCACGGAATTAGCGAACTTTTCAAGTTCACCTTAAAGGTAAGATGTCATCGCTTTAATGGGTTCCTTCAGAGGCTTGGAGCCTCTGCGATTAAGCGAGCGATTAAGATGCGGGATGTATTAGACAAAACGACATGATCTTCTACTAGGATCTTTAATTAGCGCTCCTCAAATATTTGCCAACTCTCATCTTTAAATAATTGATGGTGCCAATAACGCTTAGCGACGCGTGCGCAGTGAGATGCTAGGTGTTACAGGAGAGGCTCGGGTGCAAGAAAGTATAAATAGAGGCTAAGAATCATAATGCTAATTAACGCATTCACCACTCCCTATATTTTTTCTTTTCGCCACCAAGCTTCCGATCTCGAGCAAGCGGAATAAACTATTACCCACTAAAAGCACCTGCTGATCCGCGCCATTACGACGTTTTACTGTGCGTAGTATTACCAAGTTACAGTTATTCAATTTGTACGTGCTCAGCCGCACGCGTAAAGATGAGCGGGTGCAAGTGAGGTCAGCTAGCCAATTCCGCGCAAATCGTTGAAATAAGTATGTACAATCAACAACAACGTTGAGTGAGCGTTTCAGCGCCCGCACAGCACCTCCGAAACCAGGCGACCACGCCTTCGTTCACCGGACTCGGTCTCAGAAAAAAGACAAAAAAAAAAGAAGCTTGAAAGAAAAAGTGTGCAGAGAGGGAAAAGATGCACACACGCCCCCATTCACGCCTCCCGGTCCTTAGACAGGCGAGGGAAAAGTAAAAAAAAAAAAGCTTGCTTAGAGGGCAAGAAGAACCAGGACTGAAATACGTAGCCATGATATAGATTCTACGTCACCTTTGTTGTTCCGTGATCCTCCCCGTCTGACGTGCAGAGATTGAGGTCTCGGTATAACAGCTGGTTCGCCGCCATTTGGTCCTTCAGTCTCACTATGGCTGAGGCACGGGTTGGTCCAAGTTCGTCAACTTTCTGGCAGAGGCGCCGTGGTCAGTCTGAGCATACTACCAAAATAGTTTTCGGAAAAGAAGCAAAGATTCAATCAGCCAAACGAATGTGTAGCCATGCATAACATAGCGTTTGCTTGGTATAAAAAAGAAGAACCGAACAAGGGTAAATAGGGTACGCCTCAGGTCGCAGATGAGCCAACGTTTCGACAAGTGGACTTGTCTTCGTCTGGGCATAGCGATCATCACTGGCAGGGGTTTAAATACGCTTTTGCTTCCGAAGAAGAAAAGCTGGGAGGGGAAAGTGGGTGCGAAAGAGTGGGGAGGAGAAGATGGGTGAGAAGAAAGTGGGTCATGTAGGAAAAAAAAACAAAAAAACATCTTGAGTATGTACTTATCAGCCATGGAACCAGGGATTCTGTAGCCTGCAAAAGAAGTAAAAGCGGCAGAGGCGCAGCGTTTGCTTGTATAACTATATTATTGTATTGTATAACGCGATACACTTATGCAATTTCTTTCTGTGGCGGCAGACTCTCCTAATCACCAAGCTATCCATTTCAGCAATAAATAGCAAATATAGTTATATTGCTAGAAAAACAACAGCAGCCAACAAGTGTCCTGCACGGTGGAGCGTATGAGCTTAGAAATATATTTAATTTCAGTTCCAGCATCCTATTTTGACTTTTTCAAGATGGTCGCTGAAACACCTCTAATTCGTGCCTATATATCAGTTAGGTTGGGACTGATTTATTCCGTATTGCACAAAGGCAGATGAATTACAAATAGATGAAGTGCACTAATAAAATTGATGCGGTAGAATGTGACAAAAGCAGCACTGCTCGTCGCGATTTCTTGTATCGACCAAGAACATAATAACAGGAGGGCAGAGAAACTGGAGACCTGTATGCCTGAAATGTGCGCTTTTTTATTAAAAACTAAAATAAAACATGGAAACTGCAGACGCGTCCTTAAATTCGGTGTCTTTTATCCCAGAGTTTTCAGCCTTTGTGCTGACATACGATAGTAGTTCTAATAGTTTAAACAAAATGTTCGTAAATAATCAAGTCTCTGACTATGCGATTTTCTTGGCGCCAAGGAATGCACGCTGCAATGAAGGTAGCATAGAGACGCTGTGTATAATTCTTGCCTGCTTGAGCGACGAAATAAAGTTTTGCAACCGAAATGGCGCCGATGTTGCCCTATGGTAGTGAGAAAAGCAAGCATTGCTGTTTTAATAATGTAGGCTCCTTTATCAGGACGATGAATAAATTTCCTTTGCGGTAAGTTTGATTGTGTGCCCTTCTCTTTCTTCAGAGGTTTAAATAAAAAACAACTACCATGTTTGCAGCGTACGCTACTGAATATTCAGGGACACTTTGGTTCACTAAAGTGCTTCAAGGCGGGTGCCTGCTGTACTGCGTTTATTTCTGTATGCTGTGTGGTGCGGCGTTCGAGGAAGCGCCAAGTGAAAGGCTTCGCACGGACGCCTGGATCGAACGCCCGGCGGGGTCAGCTTCGTATATGCGTTTATCTCCCGGTGACGTCTTCACCAGGCATGATGTCATGATCGGGTGTGACGTCATGAGGATGTCACATCCGGTCATGGAGTCCCGGCCGTGGACGTCACCAGTGATGCCATCATATTGTCATCTGTCATTACTCATGACTATTAAGTCATGACTAATAACTAATTAGTAGCAGTTCATGAATAGTTATACATTAGTTAGTACTGGTTAGTGACTATTAGCCCTTAGTACCGGTTAGTTAATTAGCCTGAATGTGTAATTACCTAAATATATAATTCAACCCAGACTACTTTGGGTACTACCACAGCAACCCTCTAATTAGTTAAGTGATTACTGGCCTAAGTACAGTTGGCCTCGTTTCGTGGCCTGTGACGTCACGCTTCGATCGACCAACTGAAAATAGGGAAAAGCGAGCGAAACATTTTTCTTTTTTTTTGTTGACACATTCCTGCTGGAGGTGCTGAAGGGTGGCTGTTCCTGGCCCTAGGGGAGGGGGGGCTGGGACTCGTAGGTCACTCCGCTTATTGCGGCGGGGGCTGGCCTGCCACCGAATTTTTGTCTACTGTGAGCCGTCGTTGCGCCCGCCTCCGCTTGGGTGGTGGACGGCGACTGTTGCGGCGCACGTCGTTCTCTCCCTCATCTTTTTATTTCTTCGCTACCTCTCTCTTCTGTCTGCACGAGGCAGCGGAGGTGGCTCAGCTACAGAGCCAGTAGCAGGCCCGCACATTTTCTTTTCCTTCTTCCTACAGGCACAACAACAACACATTAGGTAGGTCACCGCCGCTTGCGGCGGGGGCAAGCATGCCACCGAATTTTTATCTGTTGTAGGCCGTCCTTGCACCCGCCACCGCTTAGGTGGTGGACGACGGCTGTTGCGGTGTGAGTCAAATTTTTCTCCCTCTTATTTTTTTCTCTTCTCTACTTTCTCTCTTCTGTCTGCACGAGGCAGCGGAGGTGGCTCAGCTATGGAGCCAGTTCCAGGTCTATGCATTTTCGTTTCCTTCTTCCTACAGTGCCCGGCGCGTTTTGATGGAGGCGAAACGAAGAGGCGTCCGTGTGCTGTGCGATGTCAGTGGACGTTAAATATCCCCAGGTGGTCGAAATTACTCCGCAGCCCTCCACTACGGCTCCTATTTCTCTCTATCCACTTTCGCTCCCACCTTCATCCCTTCCTTACAGCGCGGGTCAGTGTCCACAGAAACAAGTTTGATAGATGCTGCGCCTTTCCCTTCCCGTGAACCAATTATTATTCTTCCTACAGCCACAACAACAAAGATCCCCAGTGGTCGAATTACTCCGTAGCCCTTTAGTACGGCTCCTCTTTCTCTATATCCCTCCGTAGCCCTTTAGCTAGGCTGCGTTTCGATGGAGGCGTCCGTGTGCTGTGCGATGTCAGCGCACGTAATGATCCCCAGGTGGTCGAAATTACTCCGTAGTCCTCCACTACGGCTCCTCTTTCTCTCCTTCCACTTCCACTCCCACCTTCCCTTAAGGTTCGGTTGAGGTGTCCACAGAAAACAAGTGAGACAGTTACCGCGCCTTTTCCTTCCTATAAAATCAATCAACGGCTGCTCTTTATCTCTATCCATTTTCGCTCCCATCTTTCTCCCTTCCCTCCTTCCCTAACGGCGCGGGTCAGGTGTACACAGAAACAAGTGTGACAGTTACTACGCCTTTCCCTTCCTGTGAACCAGTTATTATTAATTTTGCTACGGGAAGGTTGGTAGGTGAAACCTTTTTGATGAGGCTTAAAAAGGAGTTACGTCCTAGTGTTAGTCTGGCTCTTGATTCCGGGTGGCGGACAACAGTTCATGACCTGCTATGGCAATGTGGTTTTCGGCTACAGAGCTGGTTGCGAGGGACAACGGTGATGCCAACGGCGATGTCGTGGAACGCAAGAACGGGCGCCAAGGAGCTGTGCTCTAAAAGTCTGAACGCACTGTGGAATCTACAATGCAGAAATGCGAAAGCCTAAGCTTTGCTGATGCATACGGTGCATCACGTTTGCTTTCGCTCTAATTAGCAACTAAATGTCCCGCTATTATCACTGCTAATGTCATCATTAACATTATCACTCATTCCAGCGTCATTGTCATCGCTGCTATCAACCTCATGATAGACAAGGACGACTATGATGTGCGTTTCACAATCCTGGGCCTGGTGCAGTTGGTTAAAGCACTCGGCTGGGGATCCACGGGATGGAGGTTCGATTTCGAGAGGAGACAAGATTTGCTTATTTATGAAGCTGGTTACGAGGGACAACGCCGATGCCGATGGTGGCGCTGCAAAACACAGGAAGGGGCGCCAAAGGGCTGCGCTCTTAAAGGCAGGAGGATTTGCAGGATAGTTGGCCCGATCCTTAGTTCGAGATTTCACTCTAATTTTCAACTAAATGCCCCGTCTTTATCATTGCTAATGCCATTATTGTAATTATCACTTATTCCAGTATCATTGTCATTGCTGCTATCAACCTCGCGGTAGACAAGGACGACTATCTCTGCATTTCACGATCTCGGGCATGGTGCAGTTGGTTAAAGCACTCGGCAGGGGATCCAAGGGATGGAGGTTCGATTCCCAGGAAAGACAAGATTTGCTTATTTATGGAGCTGGTTACGAGGGACATGGACGACACACCGACGGCGATGTTGCAAAACGCAGGAAGGGACGCCAAAGGGCTGCGCTTTTAAGGGCAGGGGGATATATGTGAAGTTTGGTCCGATCCTTAGTCCGGAAGTCCGTTGGCTACGGCCACAGCCATCGCTCTTTCCACGTGGACTCACTAGTTCTCGAGGTTCGAGCTGGACAGGGCTGCCTCCCATCCTTACCACATTGGCTGCGTGACTAAGATGTTGTTAGACCGGCAAGCTCATACAATGATACATATCTGCATGCAAAATTTACATTCCCTTAAAAGGATTCTGGCTTAATAGTGTGAAGCTTTACAGGATTGTTAACCACGGTTTGTATTCGGCGTAAATTGCACTGTTCTGCTTTATCTAGTTGTTTGGCTGGGCACGGGAACTTTTGTATTGATAAGAACAAGTAATGTAATACGCCTGCATAGGTTATTTGTTGTGGTTGTTGCTGTAGGAAGAAGGAAAAGAAAATGCACGGGCCTGCTACTGGCTCTGTAGCTGAGCCACCTCCGCTGCCTCGTGCAGACAGAAGAGAAAATAGAGAATAAAGAAAAGGAAGAGGGAAAGAAAGACGCCCGCCGCAACAACAGCCGTCGTCCACAACCGAAGTGGTGGCGAGTGCAATGACGGCCTACAACAGATAAAAATTCGGTGGCAGGTTAGCCCCCGCCGCAAGCGGCGGTGACCTACCTGCCCCCGCCCCAAGTTAGCCGAGACGATGAGGCATCGCCAAAGAAAGACTGTCTTGTGGTTGCGCCCTAATTGTTTCATGCTTACCTCTACTCCGTTACAAGTGATGGTATTCTTTATGGGCTCTAAAAAATATTTAGATTGCTTATTCCGCTGCGTCTGTTCAGCAAAAGAACAATGCTCAGCAGTACAACGTGAAATCATGGGTTTAGGCTTTGCGATTTCTGAAAAGCAGATGTAATTCGCGCTTGTCAGAACTGGAAACCCTTTTCATAAAAATAGGCGAGTCTTATAATATGATATCTGGGCACGGTACCTGCACTGATTCGATTTGTTGCATGATTGTGTATTAAGTCCGTTTTTTTTTCGTTTTAAAATGTGCATGGGCTCAAATTTGAAGAATACAGAGAAGAATGCGTTCCACATTTCGCAACGAAAAGTGGTTTGTCTTAATTATTAGAGAATTTACTCGAAACTATCGTTTTGTAATGAGTAACAAAATTTAGTTCTGAATGGGCTGAGAGAGTCAAATAATGCAAATTGGGTGGACAGAATTTTGCCGACGATTACGTTACTTCCTAATGCAAAATTGTAGCGCAGCTTATCAGCTGTTCCAGCTTTTCGATAGCTTCAGGCAAAGAACTCGAGCAAGACATGTATGCGCAATTACAGACAACTCTTAGGCAGGCGGTCCGCAGTGGCAAACAGAGGCTATGCGTTTTGGTTCGGGCGGTGCACATATCGAGGTCCGCCGTCACCAATACGGTGCTCTGATTGGCGCCATACAGGGGTGGCATTGAAGGAGGAGCGCGGAGAGCAAGTGTGTTATCAGGAGGTCGCGGGAGGCAGAGCTTAGGGCCATAGGAAGGTTGACGGCGAAGAGATAGCAGTGGCTGACTGATACCGCTGAAGCCGCTAGTGAGTCAAATCATGTGGCTCTGCGTTTTGGTTTGGGATGGACGCACCGTGATCTGCTGATGCAGAGCCGGCGCTTCAGAAACAGAGCACCGTCGCTGCCACGCAGGAAGAGGGGTGGGGGGAGTGCAAGCAGCGTTGAATGGTGGCGCCAGGAGCGCGCACAGCAATCGGTGAACACACGCGGTTGCCGCCTCGTAACCTGCTACCGAGCTGGTTACGAGGGACAGCGCTGGTTTAACATCCCACTCATCCCCATGGCTAAAAAGCTGCCACAGATCCCAAACCTCTCCCATTATCTATATGCAGATGATATCACCCTGTGGACCATCACTGAAAATATTGGTAGCATGGAAGGAACTCTTCAGGAGGGGGCGGACATGGTGTCAAGATGCGCAGCTTCAATAGGCTTTGCATGTTCCTATACCAAATCCGAGTTCCTGATACGCCACCCAAGCCTGCGGAAACACCACACTCCCCTATGCTCGTCACCATAGATGGTCAGCCAGTACCACAAATTTACAAACTTTGAATACTAGGTATGTTCACACAAGACAGCGGTATTAAGACAGATGCACTCTCCAGACTCACTAACACAACACATCAGATCACCCGCCTAATCAAACGTATAGCCAACAAGCATCGTGGAAGGCGCGAGAATGACCTCAGACGCTTAGTACAGAATTAGCGGAGGCAGTGCGAGTCTCCTAATTTGAGAGACTAAGCACGACCGAGACGGGCAGGGTAATCCTTGCAAAAGTAGGCCTTAACCCAGACAGGGGAGTTCAAAAAAAAGTCACAATTAATAGTGAAATCAGGAATGCCTTGGTAGTCCCCCCCTTCCCTAGGAATATGCATCCAGAATTTAATGTCGAAAGAAGGGCCAAACGAGCTGAAGCTCTAGAGCGACGGTTCAAGAACATGGGAGCAAAGGAAGTAGTCTATGTTGATGCGGCAAGTGGCAGAACAGGTATGGCGGTAGCTTCGGTAGTCGATGGCCGAGGGGCACCGGTATCCGCGGCAGCCATCAGAGGCCGCAGCATAGAGACTGCGGAGGAAGTTGCGATAGCGCTAGCTTGCGTAGGAACAGAAGCCAAGTTCATAATTAGCGACAGCAAAACTGCCATTCAAAATTTTGAGAAGGGGAGGATATCGCCGGAGGCGGCCAAAATCCTCACCAAAAGAACAATAAATAGGAAAATTCAGTTCATTTGGACACCCGCTCACGCTGCCGTCCCTGGCAACGAGGCGGCTCACGAGCTAGCCCGAGCTCTCTACTTCCGGGTAGCCGTCGAGCCCCCCGAACACTGGGCATACGACGAGCGTCTGCAAAATTACGGGGAAATCATCGACCATTATAAATTGGGACGTAGACTGGTACCCCCGCCAGATGTTAGACTAAATAATAGAGAAGCTGTCGCGTGGAGGCGGCTACAAACTAATACGTTCATGAACCCGGTCTGGGCGTTTCACGCGCTACCAGACTTTAGGGACAATGATCTCTGCAAACACTGTGGGGCGGGAGGGACCCTCGACCACATAATTTGGGAGTGCCCACAATCTCCAGGGATAGGGATACCCTGCTGCGAAGCGCGGACCCTGCGATCCAGCACCACACTGTCCATCTGGCGGAAGAGGCCGCAAGAAGCCAAGGGCTACCTGCCAGCCTCTAATCTGCGGGCGCACGACTCCCCGTTTCCGATAGAATTAAAAGTTGTACAACCAACCAACCAGACATTTATTATAAGCCGCATTGTTTACTCGCTTCCGTATTTATATCTAACAAAAAAGAGACAGACAAGATGGATGCTCTCACTAGCCAGGCTTATATGGTAGCTCTCGGCTTACCTAAACGCACCCCCACGTATCGATTCTTAGACTTGGGAATTCGCAACACCCTCAGCGAACTGGTGGAAGCCCAACGCATCGCCGAACTGGGACGGCTCTCCACTACCCCAACTGGTCACCCCATTATTTTCTATCTCCACTTAGGCCGTTAGGTGGCCCTCCAGTAGAAATATATACAGTTCTAAAGACAGACCGCTATCACCTCACTTTCCACTCACTTCCTAAAAACATGCATCGCCTTCATAACCAGGCCAGAGGGAACGCGAGAGCACGTGCCCTGCATAGAGCACATGGGAACGAACCCGACACGGTTTACGTAGACGTCGCAGAATATTCACACTGCTATGTTTATGCGATATGCGCAGTATCCAGCCGCTTCAAACACATCACATCAGCCTCTATCATTGCCCGAATGTCTGTAGAAGCGGAAGAATCTGCTATACTCATCGCGATAGTCTCTTCCAGTACCACCCTTATCCTCAACGATTCTAAAACTGCCATACAAAATTTCGCCCGAGGCCAGACACTATGCTGCCTCTCACAAAATCTTAACTACCAACGTTCAAACATCCCGATCCATAGAACTTGTCTGGGTACCAGCCCATTCGGGCAACCCCGGTAACGAAGCGGCCCATTCTGCTGCTCGAGCATACGTCGACCCAGCAACAGATACCGAGGACCTAGGCAGCGCCAGAGATCGGCTGATCACCTACAACGACATTACACTACACTACCGGTCTGAAAGGACCGA
>JAJIZL010024612.1:941-12564 GCA_023969395.1 Amblyomma maculatum | reverse complement strand
TTTCAAAACAAGATTTATAATATCTGAAATTAGTTGCTCAAAGCAAGATGACTTCAGTGTTTCCCACTTTTTGTACACAAGCGATTTCTATAATTGATCGAGGGGTATGCTTAATTCATTTGTGCGGCAGGATTAATTATGCACTTGTCCCTCTGCAAAATTTGATGTTGCCAGTGTTGTTCAAGTTACTGCCTATGAAGCAACACAGTTTTACAAAAAAACAATGGTTGTGAGCCGCCTCATGCATTTATTTTTTCGTTTTGAAAATGTTTCAAGCTACAATAATTGCCATGTCACTTTGCATAAAAGAAGCTATAGATTTTTACAGGAATGGTTTTAGAGTGTGCTAAAGAAAGAAAGTGTAAAGAAAGATGGAACAGTGACATATGTGGCCTCTTTTATGCATGATGTTTGTGTGCGGCACATGAAGTGAAAAGATATCTCTGTTGGTTAACGGTTTTGCACTCAGTGGATTAGTCATGCAGTGTTGCATGACAGACCACTGAAGGCCCAATACATCCTACAAAAAACTAAAAATGAGAAAACATGATGATGAAGTTGAAGGCCCATGATCTGCCAGGAAACAATGGGGTGGCTCTGAGAAGGACTTTTATATTGGCAGTAGTAAGGATGGCAGTCCTCTGCTTTGTGGCTCTTCACTTCGCAGTGACAACACTGGTGTATACTGCACTAACACCTACTGTAGTTTTGACCATGCTGTCAGTTATTCTGAGAGCTGCGGCGGTGAGCATCAGCCAGTGCTCTAAGTTTCAAGTGTTCATTTGTAAAAGATGTGTTCTAGATCCTGCTAAAGAGTCTTGTATTATCCAATTGAGTTTCCAGAATTTACACTTTCTCTAGAAGCTCTCATTCCATTTAGGATTCTTTCCATTCTTTCCAATTAGATTTTTCAGTTATAATTGAATTCCCATAATCAAATGTCTTCCAGTTTCCAGATGACCTCCCAGCTGGAATAATTAGTCCCAACTGCGTAGTTGGGATTTGATGTTGGGAAAGGTTGAGGGTCGCCGGAGAAGGGGTAGGCAGCGAACGCGATGGTTAGATGGCATCCTCGAGGCACTGCAGATGAAGTTATGTGATGTTAGGAAGATAGTGAGAGACCGGAAAGCGTGGCGTGACATGGTCCATAGGGTCACGAAGAGTCGGACACGACTGAACGACTGAACTGAACTGAACTGCATAGTTTTAACTCTCTGTAAAGAAGCAATTTATTTTTATTATGGGCTGCTAAGTTATGGTCATCTTACGGGTTAGAATTGATATTCCTAATGAACATTCAAACTGAATTTACAATTGTTATGCATGCATGGTGAAACTGGAATTCAAACTACATTTCAATGATGCATTGTGTGTGCTGGCTAAGATGTTAAAGGAAGCTGGTGCATTTCGCTCCCTAGTAAAAATACACCCAAACATATTAGATTTCAATAGGCTTTGCAGTTAAAAATTTTGCAACTAATTTCAAAGTCCAATCTGGAGTCAATGATTTCAATTCGAGCATATTAGATAGTCTCGAGAGCTAAATAAATGTTTCAGAGAGCAACTCATTCACTTAGGTCCTGGACCCATTTACAAAGGAGCAGCAGACGTTAGCTGCAGAGTAGGATAAAAAATTTACACATTATTTAAAAAAAAGTGCAAGAATTGGAGACCCTATGTCTAGAAGATCTATTAATGCGAAAGTATTACTTCGCTATGTTTATTTATTTATTTATTGTAAGTACCTACAGCGCCCATGAGGCATTATTGTAGGGGGGATACAACTACATACAATAACACATGCAAAGAAGATATAAGGAAACTTGTTAGCAAGGTAACACAACACACTGATAGAACACTAAATGAATTCTCAAGTAGTATAAGTGATAACATAAAATACATTAACACAGCGCTGGCAAACGCACAGATTTCACAGATTTCTGTCCGCAGACCGCGTCCGCACACCGCATCCGCAGAACATGTCTGCAAAATCATGTCCGCAGCAGTTGTGAGTAATTGAGAAGTGGTGGAGGTTAATGAGTGGTGTCAATCGATGGAGGGTGATGTAATGTTGCAGCAGCATTCGTTCTTTTGCATTGCTCCAATGCAGAATCTGCAGTGCTCTTTAACTTTGCAACATTTCTGATTTTACAACCCTAAAAAGTGTATTCATAGCTGTTTTCACAATTTCAGGAATGAATACCTGTTTAAGTTCATTAAGTGAGACCATTAGATTGTGTTTTATTGATTGCAGGTTGCACCAAGTGTGAAAGTGCGGGAGAAACCAGAGGTTGGAGTTTTGAGTTAAAAACGGAGTGGCTCTAAATTGCAGCAGTGCCATCGAGTAAGGAAAGCTTATACTGTGCTGCCAAGAAAAATAGGAAACATGCAACAAGTGGCATTCATAGTTAAAAATAATTATACTGTATTCTGCACGGAGGTATCATGTCGTAAACCGGCAGTCAATATCTGTTATGTAAGAAACACACATTTAATTTACTGAGAATTATCATTTTATTGATATTTGCTCTTGTGGTGCTTGCCCTGCCCACATAAAACTGCAATACCTTATCTGTGAGGACTTGCATAATTAAAGGCAAGGACAGTACCACATCAAGGTAAAGCTCACTCATTGAAGAATTTTTTTTTATTTGCAGTGTTGTTTATATGAATTTCCTATCTCAAATGAAAAAAATTCACACTAAGACTTATGCGAGTTTCTACAAGGTCAATATTTTTATTATAGATCGGTAGCCATCTCTTACATCATTTTCTTATTTCAGACTGAAAACAAAATAGGTTTTATGTGTTTATTTCTTCATGAAATTGGACCAGGCAAACGATTTTTCAAGTAAATAATTTCAATGTAAAAGTCGCAGCATACATGATGAGCTGAATACTGTTGTCAATATGAATTATGTCATTTATGTACAAATTCAGCAAAAGTGTGCCTAATACTCTTCATTGAGGTACTAAACAATATATATAAAGGATGGTTTGTTTTTGTTACTGTTCATCTGATTCATTGAATGGGACTTGATTCAATTATTTCCAATACCTTTGCGAGTGCTGGTAATTAAAAAAAAATATCTCTACGAACGTGTGCTCCATGCTCTAGCAGATTTCATAGAGTTCCCAGATAGAATATTGAGCTTTTATATTAGCATTGCATGACATGTTAATTGGATGTGAAGCATGTTTGATGTTCAGAAATGCATGCCATTTCCATAATTTCGACTCCCTTAATTGTACGAAATGTTGGCACAGAGCTGAAGTGTTGCCATTGAATTGGACTCCAAATTGTTGACTGGGGGCCGATATCCAAGTTGGAAATGGTCATTTCCGATTTTGATTTGGCCTCAACTGTTTTGTTAAACTTGGAACAAAGCCATACTGCCGCGGCGCAATCCATCGCTACGTACGTGGTTCGGCTAGAGCAGCTCTTTAGACACAGTGACAGACACAGAGACCAATGACAATTTTTATTTAAGAAACAGCCAACAAAAGTGCACTGAAAACATGGCAACCGCTCACCCCATACATGGTTACTATACAAAGGCACACTGCACTTGAACCTTGTCTAGTACGCCTAGCGCGTAGGATGCTTTCGTTAAAAAAAAAAAAGCACGGCGTTGTACACAGCATCGAATCCAGGTGCGTACACTTCTGCCTTTTCCCGTGCTCTCGAGTTAAGTGATCATTGGATGGCGACTATAACCTTCGAAATGTGATGTATCTATAAAAAAAAAATACACAGCGGCACAAAGCCGCGGTGTATATTGTAGCCTATCGCGAGGCCCATAGTTTGTCGTCACTGCAGCACTGGAGAGAACGACGCTGGCCACGTGCTAGCTGCAGCAGCTGTGGAATGCACGAGATAAGTGGGAATTAAGCAGTACAGTACTTTATGAAGCAATATTCAAGACGATTATGCAGTTGTTATATAAAATGTCGATACTTCCATTAACATCGCTGAACAAAGCCGCACCACACTGAGAATACTCTAGCTGTTAAGCCTGTTGTATGGGCTTAGCGTTCGTCGCGGCAGCAGAGTGACGCTTGCCACGTGTTCTGCAGCTGCTGCACGAAGACTCGGAAGAATGCGTGATGGAAGCAGGTAATAAGCACTGTAGCACTTTATTAAATCAAAATTGACACGATTATGCATGCGTGTATTTACGTATAGCCTGGTAAAGAGGCCTAGCGCGCAAGTTATTTTGGTGGCCGCGGCGATGGATACGAAGCCACGTGCAACGTAGAAAGGCAAGAGGAGTACGGGATGTGCAGGTCTGCGGTCTGCCAGGAAACATTGGGGCGGCCCTGAAAAGGGCCGTTTGGATGCGCAGCGACGTGACGGCGTAGCGAACACAACGCCCCGCACTCGTCCGTGGCCCTTTGCCGTGCACCGTCAAGAGTGGTGCACTACGTCGTACACAGTGCGTGGTTATATGCTGCCCTGGATGCTGTAGCGATGCTTCTACTGTAGACATTTACGAGGGTCGCCGCGATGATCTTGGAGAGCTGATCGATGCCGCGATCCCTGACATGGGCTGCTGCGTACAAAGAAAATCCTCGGCCTCTTCGCAGCATACAGGAAACGGTGCTGTAAAAGAGTAGAAAAAAGTTGCATTATGAACATAGCGATTTGATGAATGCGCAACGTATTACAAAACTTTCGACAAAGAAATCTGCGTTCTTGTACCTCAAAAAGGGTTGAGAATGCGCACGGCAGACGTGCGCCTCAGCATAGCAGTCAGGCAGCGGTTAGTTGCCGACGGCGGATGTTTTCGTGGAGGTCTCCATAACCGTGGCCGATATTTTTTTTTTTTTTTTGAACACGAGGAGCGTCTATGCCACGAGCTGCTGCTGCACGAGGTCCTGGAAGCACGTGGGGAGAGACAAGCGACACAGCAGAAAGATTTTGGAGGTTTGAGCGGACGCTGTGCGGACGTGTTCCGCATGAGCTCCCGCCTTGAGACCGATTTTCGGCGGAACGCGCTGTGCCTTGGACTTGCTTTTTGTGGGATCGTCTGCAGGCAGTTGCCCTGTACTTGTGGACACCATATTTTGGCAAGTGTTCCCCCCTTTTAGGGGTTTTTTCACGGTTAGTACTCGACCACGGTGCGGCAAATCAGGCCTAATCATTAGGCCGAGCCGACGCCTGCGGCACCGGGCTCCGGGGCTGTGACTTGTGGTTGTGGGCCTTTGCGAGGCTGAAGACAATGGAGTACTCCGTTGAGGGAGAATCTATAACGCCCGAAGAGTTCGAGGCGGGAGAATGGACCTGGGTTTTGAAGGCGCAAGATCGCTTCAAGAAGTCTGTGTACGGGGATCACTCCGAGAGTAGGCCTACCGAGAAACAGGCGGGCAGCGACGGGCGCCAGGCGCACGGAGCAGCCCAAGTCAAGCGGGGGAAAGCGCCGGTGTGGAAGAAACGGGGACCGTTTCTGAAGATGCCAGCCAAGGATTTCAAGGTTGTGTGCCGGCCCAAGAATTGGGACTTGAGTATAGTGACGCCGAGGGAGCTCGGATGGGCCTTGAGAGCGGCAGCGGAGCTGACGAACGCGACTGCAGTGGAAGAAGACCTGGTGCGGGTCAATGAGACAAACAACACGATGACGGTGAGCACGCCGTGTATGAATCGTAGTGGGGCATATGCGAATGTAAAGACGCTCAAGCTGGGCGGTCGTGACCTTGAGGTTTCGGCGTACGTGGCGGCGCCGGAGAACTCTGTGCGCGGAGTAATTTACAATGCGTACAACGGATGCCCATTGGCGGAAGTTCGCGCAGGATTCTTGAAGAAGAACGAAGACATGGAAATTTTGGATGCCAGACCTTTGGGCAAGTCAAAGGCGATTCAGATCACTTTCGGCGGGAAGCGCGTTCCCCGGCAAGTTATTTATTGGAACTGTCTGTACGCTGTGATCCCGTATAGAGAGTTAGTCGAGACCTGCTATAACTGCTATCGTCCGTAGACTAATCTGTGTCGCCGTTGCGGGAAGGAACATCCTGCACCACCGGACGGAGAGTCGCTGACCTGCACGCCGGACTGCATCGTATGCCATGGGGCGCACAGCACGGGAAGCCGCAACTGCAAGTTTCGTCTAGCCCGTCAGCAGCCGACGGGTCTGCAGCACAGCAACGAGGGCAAGAGCCAAACTGGCAAGGAAGAGCGGCGTTCGCAGCACAGCAACGAGGACAAGAGCCAAACTGGCAAGGAAGAGCGGCGTTCGAGGCCCAGGAAGCGGTCATCTAGTGGTGCGAGAGGCGATAGCAAGAGAAGGGACCGGTCAACTTCCTTCCCGTCACTGCCCGGACCCGAGCCTGGCAAAGGAGGAGGGCAAGGTTCCGGTCATGGAAGAAGTCCAAGTGCCACAAGGAAAAAGGTGAGCTGGCCAAACGCGGGCTCCCAAAATGAGACTGCTCGAGAGAAGGAGCTACAAAGGCAGGTGTTGCAGCAAGCCGAAACTATCAAAAAGATGGAAGCTAGGATGGCAGAGATGGAACGCGCGCTTAAAACCGGCAGAGTAGAAAGGGTACAGACGCCGCTGGCCCAGGCCCCACAGAATGCGGCGCAGGCGAACGCTTCTAGCGTGGACGATAACTGTACAGCTATGGAAGTGGAGAATCGGGGGACGGTCAAAAGGCCACCGCCAGCATATGAGGGAGCTCATGCAAAGAGAATAGCAGAAACTTCGGCGGCGGACACGCCGCAGCCAGTAGTTAAAGTCACTAGCCTTAGGAGGGACATGCTTAACCTTGCGGAGAGAGTAGGAAAACTGGAAGACAGGATAGGTTGGAAGGTCGGGTCGACAAGATCGAAGCCAGACTAGGCAAGATTGAGGAGCGTCTTGATGCCTTCACCAATGACTTAAAGGGTTTCCAGACCCAAGTAATGGGTATGTTTAAACACCTAAATGCTATGCTAGAGGCTAGATTGCCTCTCGTAGTCGGCCAGGAGCCGATGTTAGTGAACCTAGTGCCTCACCATGGCCCCTCGCCAGCAAATTGAGGTTTGGCAGTGGAACTGCAGGGGCTTCCGTCGCAAGCGGGGGAACCTGCAGTTGCACATACAAAATCTAGATAGTAAGCCGGACATTATAGCTTTGCAGGAGGCTAGCGGCTCGGTTAAATTACCGGGATTTAAGACATTTACACCACCAGAGATTGATCGAGGGGGCGTATCGAGCGTCTTTACGGCCATGCTAGTCCATCGTAACACCACAGTGATTCAGCATACCATAGATAGCAGCAGGGAGGACTACGTCCTACTGGAGATTTTACCCAAAAGAAAAGGCGATAAGAGTCTCTTTGCTCTTAATGTATACTCTTCTCCAAAAGATAAGGGGGTGGGCTTGCCAGACCTCCTGATAAAGACGCAACGGCTAGCGGCTAGGTCTCAACTCATCGTGGTGGGGGATTTCAATGCGCCTCATCCGGAGTGGGGCTACATCCGAGCCAGCCCGAAGGGAAATAAACTTTGGCAGGTTGCCCAGGACCTGCGATGGACGATCTTGAACAACCCGCTAGATCATACAAGGATAGGCAACAGCGTGAGCATAGACACCTCTCCAGATCTCACATTTGTGAATGGTATCAGGGATGCAGAGTGGGTAAACACGGGACAGCCACTGGGAAGTGATCACTATATCCTTTCCACGATATTTAGTGCTGCTAAGCACAAAGACAAGGTGAAAGGAACTCGAGTGCCGGTCTGGGACCGATTTCGGGAAGTCAGGAATGACACAGTGACCGGGGAAATTGAGGACTTAGGAGCCTGGGTTGAGACACTCAAGCAGGCCGTGAAGAGTACCACAAAAGAGGTTCCAGCGGAGGAGGAGGGCTCTACGGCTGACTCCAGATTGTTACACATGTGGGAAGCACATGCGAGTCTCCTTCGGAGGTGGAGGAAACAAAGGCATAATGGTGTGCTCCGTAGAAAGATGGCCATGTTAGAACGAGAAATCGAAACGTACACATTGGAGTTGCAGTGCAAACAGTGGGGGCAGATTTGTGACCGGATGAATGGGCAATTCGGATGCAAAAAAACATGGCAGTTGTTGAGGCACCTTTTAGACCCGACGGCAACCAAATCTGCGCAGAAGGGGCAAATGGCTAGGTTAGTGCATCGGTATCAAGGCACGACTGGGGAGTTTATACATGAACTCCGAAGACGTTACATAAACGCAGAGGCGGGCGGTTGCTTGCCGGATTACTCGGGAGAGGAAAACCTTGAATTAGATGCAGACTTTACGGTGGCGGAGGTGGAGTTTGCAATGGGTCAGCTTCGCACCACGTCAGCAGCGGGTCCGGACGGGGTTACTAATAAGATGCTGAGGAACCTGGATTTCAAGTCAGTAGGGGCACTCACGAATTTGATGAATAAATTTTGGGTGGCCGGGGAGATTCCGCCAGAGTGGAAGCATGCTAGGATTACATTTATTCCTAAAGCAGGGAAGAAGCTCTGCATTGAGAATCTGCGTCCCATCTCGCTAACGTCGTGTTTAGCCAAATTGATGGAGCATGTGGTCCTGAACAGGCTTCAGGGTTATGTAGAGGACAAGGAGTTGATACCTGAAACAATGATTGGTTTCAGGGCTAATTTATCAACGCAAGACGTCATGATACAGCTCAAAAAAGACGTGGTTGATCCTGGGTACGGCACGGGCACCAAGGCTATCTTGGGGCTCGACCTAACTAAGGCCTTTGACAATGTTACCCATGAGGCAATATTGAGGAACCTATCGGACATAAAACCGGGGGGTAGAACCTTCCGGTACATCAGATCGTTTCTGGAGGGTAGGACTGCGGAGATTATAGTCGGAGAAATAAAATCGGATCCCTTCCCATTGGGGGGCAGGGGGACACCGCAAGGGTCGGTATTATCGCCTTTCCTATTTAATCTCGCCTTGATCAAGATACCACCCAGGCTGCAAGGGATATCGGGACTTAAACATACACTTTATGCGGATGACATTACTCTTTGGGTAACAAGAGGCAGTGACGCACATTTGGAAGAAACTCTACAGCACGCGGTGGATATTGTTGAGGAGCTAGCAGGGGAAGCAGGACTCTCGTGCTCTCAGCCCAAGTCCGAGCTTTTTGTGCTGAGGGACAAACCAAGAGGGATATATGCGAGGCACTATGTGCCGCCACCGCCTTTAGAGGTCAAAGTGGGGGGCGTACCGGTCGCTGAGGTCCAAACGATCAGGATCCTGGGTATGTATCTGCAGACTAACAGGAAGAATAGCGAGTCCTTGAAAAGGCTCAAAAATACGGTCAATGCTACCGTAAGGCTAATCAGGAGAATCGCCAATCGTAAGAGAGGTGTTAAGGAAAAGGACTTGTGTAAGCTGGTGCAGGCGTTTGTGCTCAGTAGAATAGTGTATGCGACGCCTTATTTGAAGTTGGACGCGACGGAAAAAGGCAAGGTGGAGGCTATGATTAGGCAGGCTTATAAAGCGGCCCTTGGGTTGCCTCACAATGCCTCTACCGAAAGGCTGCTGGGATTAGGGGTGCACAACACCCTAGAAGAACTACGGGAGGCGCACTTGATGATGCAGCTTGGTAGGCTTTCAAAAACAAAAGCAGGAAGGGACATATTGGAAAGGATCGGCATTGGAGTTGACGCTCCACCTGGTGACACTAAAATTCAGATTAGGCGGGAAATGCACAACGGCTTGTACATAAAACCTTTGCCCAAGAACATGCATCCAATGCATCACAAGGACCGCAGGAAGGCAAGAGCCAAGCTTTACATGTTAAGTACGGGAAGTACAACGGGGCAGTCTATGTAGATTTCGCCGAGTATAAGGACAAGGACGCATTTGCAATTGCGGTGGTGGACGGGCGGGGACGCTTGATCGCCTCCGGATCAGTCAAAACCCGCTCCCCAGAATCTGCAGAGGAAGCGGCGATAGCACTAGCTATTACTAGTAGTAATGCTGACTTGATCTTCAGCGATTCCAAAACAGCCATCCGAAATTTGGCGAGGGGCAGAATATCTGTCACAGCGGCGCGATTGCTGAATCGGGCTACGGGGCGAGGGACTACGGAGGCGGAAATTGTATGGGTACCAGCACACTCTGGGAATCCTGGGAACGAGACGGCTCACATTAATGCTCGAGGTTTCGTCAGCCAAGTAGGTGAGCCGGACGTTCCGGGAAGGTCCACGAGAAATGGGCTGGTATCCTTTCATGACATTACTAATCATTTCAAACTTGAGCGGAGGATTTACCCACCCCCGGACAAGCAATTGGTGAAGGCGCAGGAATGCGTCTGGCGACGATTGCAAACTAGATGTTTCTTCAACCCATACGTGTTGAGCAAAATCTACCCGGACATTCAGCCGGAGTGCAAATGGTGTCAGGAATTGGCAACCTATGACCACATATTATGGAGCTGTAGCATAGCACCGCCACCGGCGGATATTATGCGTGATCCTTCCCTCGAGCAGTGGGAGGCCGTGTTGGCCAGCTCAGACCCGGTCGTCCAGACCAGGGCCGTGGAGTGGGCCACCCAGGTCGCCGTCAGCCATGGGTTGATGGCCATCTAACACGGATTCATCCGTACATGCTCTCTGACGAAAATAAAGTTTTTCCATCCATCCATCACTTATAAATAAGCAAAATGCGAGACAATTTTGCGCAATTTATACTTACCTTGACGGTGCTTGCGATCTCCCGCAGCTCGTCGCCGTTATCAACGTCATTCCGCCCAACGTAAAGCACGGATCGGCGTGCCGAAAGCGCATTCACGTAAACGCGCAGGCCCGCCATCGTCGAGCGCCTCGGTGACCGAACGTGCCGGTGACATGCAGCAGCGAGATTCACGAACCGAATGCCGGAATCGCGCGCGTTGCCAGAGCGGGGGGCACCTAGCGATTCCCTAGAGCGTCTAGGGACGAAAAAAAACAAGCAAACCCAGTTTTTGGCTACGTCACGTCCGGTTAAGCATCGAGCCCGACGCAAAAAACGTCACGCCAGGCCGCGGCGTGTCCACCAATCTGCGTTTCCAGCCGAGCTACCCCTAAACGCTTCTATAAAAAGCAGCTTCGTTTCTACATCGGCTCAGGGGCATGCGCGTAAAACTTCGCTCACGAAAAAAAAAAAATCGTATCAGTGGTTATGCCAACAACTCGGCTGCGAATTCAATATTACGACTAAACTGAAATCAAAGACTAAAGAGCGGCATCGCATGTACAAGGCACCTGACAATGAGCATGCAGCGAATGCATTTCGAAGCGCACGGGCGCACGCGTCGTCTGCTCCGTCGGCAGTGGCACTCCGCTTCACCGCAGCGCCACCGCAGCGCCACCGCAGCGATCATTCAGCGGCCGCCTCCGTCGCAGCCGGCGGACGAGATACTAGCAATATTTCTAGGGACCCTAGCAGGACGACAGCCGGCAATGGCGGCACTACAGTGCCTAGAATATACTGGCATTATAGCGGCACAGAAACACGTGGTACGAAACCACGGCAGAAACATGCATGCAGAAATGAATTGGCCGTAATAAGTTAACACTTTATTTTTACTGAATATTGTTAGTTTCTTCAAATAGGTACCCTTTCTTGTGAGGATATTCAAGCGAAACCTACCACCTCCCCCCCCCCCCCCCCCCCCC
>JAJIZL010024610.1:0-11304 GCA_023969395.1 Amblyomma maculatum | reverse complement strand
AGACGAAGCCACTAGGGCAAGCAATTTATGTAACGTGGCGAGGATAGAACCTTTTTACCCGGGTGACATGCACCACCTGGGTCCTGCCTGAACATCGGCCACTTTTGGTGCGGCATGAAATTACATAGCTCACGTAACTCCTGCGCTCCACAACAAAAGGGAAACTATAGGGACACAGCAGCTTCTGGGCTAAACCACGCTTGCGCAGCGGCGTCCACAGCAAAACTAAATCACCGCACACATAAGAAACATGTAGGCGTCGCGCACCTTTAGGAAAAAACGCCTGCTTAGATGGCAGCATCCGTCTCCCGCAACTTTCTCGCTTTGAATGCCCCTACGACAAGCTGCACTGTTGAGTAGAAAATTGCAGGTTATAAACGACAAGAACGAAGAGTGAGACAGCCTGTCCCTGGCATCCAAGGAACCAATCACGCCTACAAAAACGCACGACGAGCTTTACGAACACGCAGTGGGTGCTATTATGGGTGCTTTTTTTTTACCGGCATTGCTTTTAAAATGCAATTTTCAAGCAGTTTTTTTTCTGCCCCTGCCTATGACAAAGTAGTCATCGACAGCACTCTGTCATTGACATCAGCGTCTTCTCCTCGCCGAATAACACGGTTGGAACTATGTAAAGGGTAAATCATTTGTTTTCGCGTGTGATGCTCAAGTCAGTATGAATGCGTGCAAGCTTGTACGCATTGACGCGTCTGCATACGTCAATAGTACTATCAATCACCGGAAAGTGTAGCACAGATATTGTGTGCAGAACTTGCTTTCATGCGATCATCGCCATCGTAACACCAGATGTGCTCTACCCGTTTCAATTTTGCCAGCCTATAAGTACGGGGTGCCCTCTGAAAAATTCTTCGCTGTGCTGCATGCAAAACAAAAACAAAAATGATAATATGTTTAGAACATTATCGAGATTCAGGCTGTGCGAAAAGTTCGTAAGCTCCTGTGTTTACTTTTCAGCCGTGTATTTCTCCGTATCTTCAAATAAGCACTAGGATAGATTGTTGATTTTGCTTCCGGCTACAAAGTTTCGAACTTTGTGGGTTTCAGAATGCCCATTGCCCAACTTGCACAGTGAATCTCCAGATTAGTGCCTTCACACAATCCTGCTAGAAAAATAATATTGAGATGACAGGATTTATGGGACAAACAAGTAAACAGCAAATAACGCCTGGTGAAGCGCGTGATTGAACAATGCAAATCATATAGTCACCAAGAGCGTTTATTAGAAGTTGGTTTATGCTTCCATCGTATCGGGGACAATTATTCTGTACAAAAGCCCCGCCGGGGTGGCGCAGTGGTTACGGCTCTCGACTACTGTTCCCAAGTATGCGGGATCGAATCCCGGCCTCGGCGGCCTCTTTTCGATGGAGGCGAAAAGCAAAGCGCCCTTGTGCTGTGCGATGTCAGTGCACGTTAAAGAACCCCAGGTGGTCGAAATTTCCGGAGTTCTCCACTACGGCTTCTCTGATAGCCTGAGTTTCTTTGGGACGTTAAGCCCCAGAAACCAACCAACCAACCAATTCTGCACAAAATTCATTCCTGCAAAACAAGATGTGAGTACATGCGAACTCTGCGAAGTTCTTTCCCCGAATCATATCCTTAATCACATGTACAAAACTTGAAGAAGTATACTCACATACTCACTTCTCACAAGTTTATAATGAGCACATATCACTACATCGAAGCACATTTAGGCGAAAATAACTCACTGATGTTCCCTAAAATCCCTCAAGAAAGCAAATCTTTAAAACAAGCTGTAGAATCTCCAATTTTATAATTCTGTTCAGTCAAGCAGAGATTTTAAAAATTCGATTTTGGCGCATGATAGCCTTAGCTGCAAATGTGCCTCACAACACAACACTAAAATTGATGCATGAAAATGCCAAGCATATCATGGAAACCAAACATATATACAAGCAAATGGAGGATAAAACTAATCAGGCGACATAGTTTTACAGATATGCCGGATTTGAAAAAATATTAAATAAGTGAAATTAAAACCATGTAAGGTAACAGCATTGTATCAAAAGTCCTTGCAATCTCCCTCCTGAAATTACAAAGGTTTTAGCTAAAACGTTTTGATAAGGTTTCACTGTCTCAAATACTGCCAACGTCATGGCTGTGGGTTGTGACATATCCAGGAGACAACATTGTGCCCTACTTTGTAGTTTATTATTCAGGATAGCTTTTAGTGAGCCTGGTTAATTACTCTTAATATTTTTAAAAAGCTTCAGGTCACCAACACAAAAAAATAGAATGAAAAAGCGGAGAGATCAAAGGTGAGACCCTTGGATAACGTTTGGAAGAAATGCAAGGATTTGACGTGAACAAGGCGAAAGCCGCAACTGCGAAGTTCATGGTAGCTCCACAGCTCTTCGAAAAACTGTGTTAGGCCCCACTCCATTATTGACAGTTTCTAGATTAGCAGTGGTTGGGGAGAACGCCAACGCTATTCGAGAGGCCGCAGTTCATGGCGTCGAGTTTCCCCTTGCATTCAGTACCTCGGAAGCGTTCGACATAAAATATGCCAAACGGGAGCTAGCGACCAGGCTTGGCGAGAGTGCGTGTCGTTGAGGGAAGAGTGCGCTTTTTTGCGAAGTACATTATTGCAAGCGTCACTTAATCGAACAGATTGATGTAAGCCAAAGGTGCGGAAGAGGTTCTGAGGGCATTGCATCCGTTCATGCGGCGGATATTTTAAAGCAATTTGTTTGATATCTCTGTCTGTTTTACAGAGACACGCAAACATAGAAGAACTGGTAGCGTTGTCGAATCTAGCAGCGAAAGCGAGACCCATAATGTTCCAGTAAGCTTTTGAGTAATATGCTGACGACGACGCAAATAGAATGTTTCAGTGGTCTTAATAAAACGTTATGACTATAGCATAACAATTGTAAGAGCTCGCCTGCACCAATTTATTATCTTGTTTTTCAAGTCTTCTGAATGTCATCAAAGGATATGCACTTTCCGGAAATTAAACATGTTTGGCAAATATTCAGGGGAAACTATAATGCTTTTTAACGCTTGCTGGCCGGGATAATCGGTTTAACATCCTTTGTAAATTTGGGAGAGACCCTGAGGTAAAAATAACACACACAAAAGAGAGAGACGAGGGGATAACACACTAGCACCTTTCCGTTGTTCCCTCGTCTCTGTCTTCTGTGTGTGCTAATTGTTTCCACCAGGATCTGTTCCCAATTAAAAAAAAAATATGATTTATGTTAATGGCCGTAATGGCTTCGGTTTGCAGCCCCCTTTGCAGATCCTCGCTGATGTCATTTCCCTCAGCTAGTCACTAAATTGGTAACTTTTCATTTACATCTATTGTCTTGCAGTTACGCGATAACATACAGTAATAAGTCAGCGCGTTGCGTGGAAGACTGTCCTACAGGGATAAAAATCCCGCCTCAGCTAAGTCACACGAACGTACGTGCGTGACTTAAGGTAAGGGTGTCTAACATCGTATCAATGGGGGAATGAAATGCCTGATTATAATTACAGTGTCCCCCCCCCCCCCAAGACAGCTTTCCGGGTTGGTAGCTGTTGCCGTGTCATGTGGTCTTGTGACGCAGCCCAAAACGCCACACAATCAGTGCGCGACCGCGTCACTTGCTAAAAAAAACACATGCTTTTGTCGCTCACAACGTTAAGTCCACACGGCGCTTTTAGAAAAATGAAATATTTTACCCTATGGCATTGCATTAGCCATGATACTTGGTTTATGGCCTCCTGAAAACAGCCGACCAGCTGCGAAATGCAGATTTTAAGGACAGCGCATAAATCCTTTCTCGGCCTCAGTGAATACCTGAATACATAAGCCTCTTTTTCACTGCAAAATATAGATAGAAAGCGATGATTTCGTTTTTGCTAATACAATAACTCCATAGGCGTGCTGAGACAGAAGCAGTAACACGTGAATTTGCTTTTGTTGTATTCCCTCATAATGCATGTTTGTCAGTAAACAATCGCAATTGCCATTCCTAACTCCTTCTTTAAATTGGCCTGACATTGATTCAAACATTTCCGAAATAGCTTGCGTAAATCAATAATAAATCGCCAATTCAACGCGTATTATGAATATGCGCCATTGACGTGCAACCAAAACAGAACGGATATTTAATGATACCGTTTCGCAAAAGTATTCGGTGTGTAGCAAGAAATTCACTGTTATATATTGAATGCGTATTTCCGCTGATTTAAAGTAGGTACGTCGGAGAGGTTGTTCCAAGTCCTTCCTGTGTGGGGTAAAAAGAAGAGAATGTCATTAGGTATGCAGAGCAAGAGGAATCTAACATGGAAAAGGCTGGCTTGCAAGACATTCATGTATCGGTTCAGCACAGGCCGACAGACACATTTTGCATAAAACAGGTCAGTTTGAAGCAAACCGAAATGGATAACCCGCGGATTTTAGGCTGTGTTGCCAGAGCTCGTAGTAAATATAAACGTTTATTCACGAACACTGAGACAATACACCAAAATGCAGCATCTTTAGGTAATTGGCATGCACTCATTTGTAAGCGGTCAAATCTTCAATGTAGAGAACTGGTATTGGTAGTATCCGGTTCGGGTAATAACGGGTACTAAAGTAAGAGATATTTGAGCAATCTTTGATTAAGTGCACCCGCTGATTCTTTGATAAATTTTACTTCCATGCGAACTGAACACACTGCAAAAAAGTTTTTCCTGCAGAGCATTCAAACATGGCCCACGTTGCTCAGCAGCGCCACACAAAGTGACTCATTCTTCTCCTTGCAACTGACACGACCCACTAGCTGTGATGCAACTGTCCGTCTTTATTTTATATTGTGGTATGTTCCGGCGTAGTTTGCATCTAAGAGGTTCTCGTCACTGATGAAGCGGTTGCTACGTCTCGCTTACATGCTATACATATCCAATAATCACTCGCAGATTAGGCTGCAGACTAACCGCGGAAGAGACCACCCATGTCAGTGACTCTAAAGGTGGTTTTCCTCATCTTACCAAAGTATTTACTGCACTTTTGTGGCACCAAGTCAGCTGACAGGAATGGTTCAAAGCGGTTGTCAAGAAAGCGACTCAAAATGTTTTATGCGCACTTATCATCAGTGTAAAGCCTGGCAACTTTAAATGCTCCCCTTTTCCGGCTCTTCTTGCGAATACTTTTTTATGTACAGGATGGTCCGGCCTCAGGGTGAACAAGCAAAAAGATTGTGGCTCTCTCCGGGGCAGGCATTGACAGATCAGTGGACCGTGCTTCGTAAAGGGTGTCATTTCGCTTCGATGCACAACCGGAGTCGGATGTTTGCGCTTCTCCATTTTGCGGCCGAGCGCTCGCCTGTTCACATAATGTGTGCGACCCTTTACATCCACTCTGCTAACCACCTTATCACTAGCCGTTTATTTGCGCCTATATCAACCCACGCACACTTGATAATCAGCTGTCGTAGCCTATCATATTATTTGAAAGAGCCCTCGAGATAAGTATAATGCGGCGCTTTTACGAAGACGTTTAACATACGCAGGCGTGGCCTAAGGGCAGCATCGCAAACTCTGGATAGAGGTGTCCTTGTGGCCAGACTCTGCATCCTCCCAACTGACAGGCAAGCCCTGTGCCCGGAATCCGAGTTTACGTCGTTTTCAGAAGTTTCGTTATCTCCCTGAAGTCATCTGATTAGTCAAAACGCCAGACCTGGCAGTGGTAGTGACATCCGGTTCCGGTGATTCCACCAATCTGATGACTCGAGGTCAGGGAGATAACACTGCTGTAAAAAACGCTAACTCGGAATACGGCCCTCAATTTAGTGTCTCCGTTCAGCTTGCCATAGTAATTGAACCCGCTGGAATCGCCAACTAATCGCAAGTAAGTATGGGGCCTTGAGACTGCCCAACTACATCACAAAAGCCAGGTTTGCGATTTTTATATCGCAATGTGAAAGCGCAACGACGTATTTTAACTGCCCAGGGGTTTTAAAAATATCACGGTATTATCCGCCAGTTGGCACAACACCACATTTATTCTTCTTGCATCGACCCTGCTTCTTATCGATAAAAATTCTACAGTGTATGTCGACACATCTGTTTCGATTATCTCTAGAAGTCCGACATGCATATTTTAAGGGATTACAGCACCCCTAAACCACGATTGCACTCAAATGGCGATCACAAGGGGCATCTACTTACCAAAGATTTCGAGCTTGAGATTTGCCACAAAGATTTCATGGAAAAGAAATCAACCACATCCCCTAGTTATAGTTACTAACTGAAGCTCAGATAGGTCAGCATTAGCTCCAAAGGTGTGAGGGGTTACTTGCCAGCTTCAAGCACTAGAATCCTTTCCTCCAGTATTTAGCCGGTAGCTTTCCATCAAAGGAAGCTTCTGTGCTAAGATGGGCGTGATAAAGGACAAACGAGGCAAGGACCTCACTGAAGCCTCAGAGATAAAGAAGAGGTGGCAGGAATACACAGAAGAACTGTACAAGAAGGACCCGAATGTGCAACTCAACATAAGACGGTTGTGATCACTGATCTCGAGTCGGGCATCCTGAAGAGTGAAGTTGAATGGGCCTTAGCCAGCCTCGCTAAGAACAAAGCTAGCGGAATTGATGGCATTCCAGCTGAGTTGCTTCAAAACCTCAACCATGACGCTGTTAACATTCTGAACATTATGTCAGAAAATTTGGACAACCCTGCAGTGGCCACAGGATTGAAGGAGGTCAGTGCACATCCCCATTCCAAAGAAAGGCAGTGCCAAAAATTGTTCCAACTACTGCACGATTGCGCTTATTTCGCATGCTAGCAAGGTGATGTTGAAAATCCTCCAAGGTAGGCTGCAGCAGTATGTGGATCGGGAGCTTCCGGACGTGCAAGCTGGGTTTCGCAAGGGCAGAGGAACTAGAGACCAAATTGCCAACCTTCGCTGGATCATGAAAAAAGCAATAGAGTTCCAGAAACCCATCTACTTCTGCTTTATTGATTATGCGAAAGCGTTTGACTGCGTAGATCACAGCAGATTGTGGCAAGCTCTCCAAGAGATGGGAGTTCCAATTCACCTCATCTGTCTCCTCAGGAACCTGTATGAAGGGCAAGAGGCCACAGTCAGAACTGGGCATGGTCTTACTGATTGGTTTCCGATTGAGAAAGGAGCGAGGCAAGGCTGCATACTGTCGCCCTGCCTATTTAACCTATATGCAGACTGCATCATGAGGAAGGCCGGTCTGGACGAGTCTTCAGCTGGAGTGAAGATTGCTGGAAAACGTATCAACAACCTTAGATATGCGGATGATACCACTTTAATGGCAGAAAGTGAAGTGGAACTCAAGAGATTTCTGATGCGCGTAGAAGAGAGTGAGAAGTTCGGGCTTAAACTGAACATTAAAACGACAAAGATCATGGCATCTTGCCCTATCAAGTCCAGGAGCATCAAGGGACAAGAAGTGGAAGCTGTGACAGATTTTCTCTTTTTGGGCTCGAAGATTGCCTCGGAAGAAGACTGCAGCCATGAAATTAGGAGACGCCTGCTTCTGGGAAAGAGAGCAATGGTTAGCCTTGACCGCCTAGTAAAGAGCAGAGACATTAGTCTGCTAACCAAGATCCGTATAACTCGTGCTATAGTCTTTCCAGTTGTGATGTATGAGTTGGACTGTGAAAAAGGCTGACCGCCGAAGAATTGACGCGTTTGAATTGTGGTGCTGGCGAAGACTCTTGAGAGTTCCTTGGACTGCCAGAAGATCAAATCAGTCGATATTGTCGACCATAAACACTGACTGCTCATTGGAGGGTCAAATTCTAAAGTTAAAGCTCAGCTACTTTGGGCATCTGATGAGAAGAGAGGAGTCGCTGGAGAAAGATTTGATGTTGGGAAAGGTTGAGGGTCGCCGGAGAAGGGGTAGGCAGCGAACGCGATGGTTAGATGCCATCCTCGAGGCACTGCAGATGATGTTATGTGATGTTAGGAAGATAGTGAGAGACCGGAAAGCGTGGCGTGACATGGTCCATAGGGTCACGAAGAGTCGGACACGACTGAACGCCTGAACTGAACTGACTTTCCTTCAACCTTCTCAACAGTTCGATCACTTTAGCCCTTGTCGACGCTCAATCGTTTCAACAATCCTCTGCAGCTTCTATTGCTTTCGAAAGAAGGGTAGGGAGTACGCAAATATAAATCGGCTTGAGATGTCTCCGGTGCTTTCACTGATATGTGTCTCTGTCCGAATAGTGGAAACAACTTGAGTGGCGGGCAACAGCTCGGTCATGGTTTCGCAGGTGAGCCCTGTACTGCTACTGCTGCTTCTTCGCGCCTCAATAAAAAGATGTTTCATTTTACTTCTAGCCTTTTTCCCTTCACAATTCAGAAGCAGTATCTGCAGCAGGATATCCTCTGTAGGTGGTTTCAAGCGTAGCGGAACCTTTCCGTGCCGAATGTGAAATGCGAAAGAACAAAAGCACCGGGCTGGCCAGCCAGATAAAAAGTAAATAACATGTGTTCCCTGCGTGCACCGAGTTTCGCACTGCAAGATCGTAAGCAAAGCAGGTATTAGGTTGGTTTTTTCAGCCAGAAACAAACAAAGTGGTTTGTGCAAACGGGGGACGAGAATGAAAAGAAGGAAAGAGGCTGTCAAGAGTACCACAAGCAGAAGCTTGTTCCCTGTTGCATTGGCGTGGTGTATAAGAGTCTGACGTGATGTGGTCATTTTTATATAGGTGACACTGGACGCTGCATCAATGATAGATTATGTGAACATGCAAATGATATATGTATAAAACAGGTCTCGAAAAAACCATTTGGCCATGCATTGCCCAGAATGGGAAGATTGTGAAGCTGATGTCATTCAGACCGTTAGCCCGGTATAAAAAAGAGACAGACCACGAGTCTCATTTCCGGGGCCCACAATATAAGAAAACTAGGTCACCTGCGCATCAGCAGCCTGTCGATAGCTCTCTCCGCAAAAGAATGCGCGTATCTTGATCTGAGTTGGGGTGTTTTTCATTCGCATGTTGTTGTAATATTTCTTTTGTTTTCATCTTTCCTGCTTTTCATTATATTCTGTCTCACTTGAAGCAATAAATCAGTTGGTTGCTAGTCAGCTTACGTGTCTCTCTGCTCTCCTGTTCCGTCTTAGTAGCGCTGTTTCTTTCCATTCGTGGCCTTTGTAGGCTCATGGAATAAAATCCGGGCGTGCGCAAGATGGACGGGGGATCTCTCTGTCGTATCTGTACCTTCGATCTGTGCGCTGATGTGTCACGTGTCAATCATCCTGATGACGTCATCAGAAAAAAATTAGAGGATCTCTTAAATGTCTTTAAAGAGGAGAATGGCGAAAGCCTACCCTTCCTCTTCTATAATTTGCTTCTCATCTTCGGCCTCTTATCAGCGTTCGTTGCAGTGTTACATGTAATAGAACTGCTTAACAGGAAAGGAAAGAAAGGAGCAGTATATGGCTGACTTTCTCCGGCAAGTGAGAGTTTAGACGGTACCCCATTGGTCCTGTGGCGTGCGCGTTCAAGTGTAGGATTGCAGACGGAAAAAACGCTAGACAAGAACACTCTTGCGGAATATAACGGTTCTCACGCACTGATCTCGCGCACAGCTCTCGCGCATGTAATTTCGTTCCAAAACCAAGAAAGATTTTGGCCCATAAATAAAAATCTTGGCTTCTCTGGGAATCGAACCTCCATCCCTCGGACCCCCCGCCGGGCGCTTTAACCAAATGCGCTCGCCCGTGATCGTAAAACGCACATAATAATTCTCGTTGCCTACCGTAAGCATGGTAGTAGCGATGACAATGGTGATGCAATTAGTGGTAATAACAATGATGACAGTAGCAATGATAGTGACGGTGCATTTATTTGAGAATGATAATGAGAGCAAACATTATGCACCCTGTGCAGCAACAACCCTCCGGCTTCCGCCTTTCTCCATTAGAGTCAACAGTGCTCTCGGGTTTTTTTTTTTTTTTTTTGATCATTTCAATCCCCCCTATCTCCATTTTTTGATGTGTCGTTCAGATTGGGAAGTGTAACAGATACCGCGTCTTTCCTTGAAATAAAAAATTTCGCCTCCTGTTTTATGAACCTTCTGATGGTTTCGCCAAGAAGAGGCAAAGTGTTTCTCACTGAAAATTTTGCTGAAATCTGCTCAGGTTTCACAACCATGTTAAGGGCAACTTTGATATTTCGCCAGTGAAGTGTAATTGGTAATCTGGTTTATTACATGGCGACAATATAGAAAACAAGAAACTAATTGCATTACTATTTCTCCTGCAATGCAACTCATTACCGATGTCCACTACTGGTCCATAAAAGTAACAGAAGATTACATAAGAGTAATCAATCACCATAGCATTACTTTTCTCCAGATCTTATTGAAATTGCGCTAACTCTCTCTGAATTTAATCACCTAGTGCAGCATGCTTGAAATTGTTTGACTGATAAACTTACAACTGTGGGTTTCCAAAATTGTCGCTGATCTCGCAACCTTGCCTCGTGAAGACATCAGCAGCTTCATTGAGCACTCTAAGTGGAGTGCTGAAAGGTATTCCGCCGCGCCTCCAAGAAGCAGCCACTCGCCATACGTCTTGCAATAGTCACGCCGACAAGAATATCAAGCTTTGGAGGGCCATTTGGGTCGACAGTATTCGAGCATTGTGTTCTACGATCTGCCAGCAGCAATAGGTTCGGCGATCGACGGCAATCGGGGAAAGGTATCGCGTGATTCCACCCAGAAAAGGTCGCAAGGAGCAAGCTCTGCCACTTCTCCGTTCTAAGGTCACAGGGGGAGGTCTAGAAGATGGCTGCACCCCTAGCACGCACTCCTGGTATGAAGATGCTTCCCTCGAGTAATCGCGTCGGAGGGAGGAGGGGGTGTTGTAATAAGTACCGTGCAATTTTCACAGTGCCGTACGTTAACGTTGCAGCCCAATGCGAAGAGCCTAGACTTAACGCTTCCTGAGGTAAGATAGAACACCTAGAAAAAAGCGTCAAACGCTAGTCTTCCTCCGCTGAGTGCTAACATAGCTGCATGGAGTTAGCTTGCTTCGTTTCTCAGTCTTAACACGTTCACCGCATTTACCGGATCGCCGAGGCAATATGGGTAATGACATTCGGCCAGATCTCGCAGCCTTGCTGATAGCTGCGGGTAACCACCGTCGATTTCCGCGCAGGCAACAGCAACGCCGCCCCTTCATGTGGGACATGTAGGCAGCTGCAATTTATGAGTCTCGGGCTCCGTTCATGTCTTAAGCCGCAAAGAACAGCTGGGGCAAGAAGTTGTTACCTGTAGCACCGCTAATCAGCTGTAATCACAGGCGA
>JAJIZL010024609.1:8048-22905 GCA_023969395.1 Amblyomma maculatum | reverse complement strand
TTCTACTTTACTGCGAGATTGATGTTCTCTCTGATGCAACCACTCTTTTTGCTATAAAATCATTTTGAACGTAATCGTGTGATAAGCTCGTGATGATACGAAACCCCAATAAAAATGCTTATGCAATAATAAAAAAAGCGCGTGAATGACACTTCGCTTAACCTGAAACTCCCATGCTAGGTTAATGTCTGATATACCTGACCTCACAAAGTCTCTGACTTCATAAGGTTGATGTCGACGTCGTCAATGCGCCGAAATCTGCATGCTAGCCATTCCGAAATGTGTTAAGTCGAAGCCACATTCTGCTGAACAGGCCTGAAATGCTTCAGCACTTGTACTTTGTCTTAAAAAGCATGAAAATACCGATAAAGGGGTTCGTGTTTGGCTTATAGCAACAAGAAAGTGAATCGACTGCTTCTGGACACATTCACAAGTAAAATAAACACATATAAGCCTTTAATGAACCTTGCGAAAGATTCCAGAATAAAAATAGCGATAAGGAAGTATATGGCGCAATGAAAGGTGCACTATGACTAGCTCTGCGCGACGGCAAACGATAGGTATTGATTTTCACACGCCTGAGGCTGACAACATTTCAAAATTCCCTGTGGTGCTGTGCGTTGTAGGAGTGTGCGCAGGAACTGGAAGAGGTGCAGGCAATGCAGCCGGTCACCAGAATGCACCCATGCGTGGACATCCTCTGCACCAGGTTCACGAAGCCAGTTCACATCGCCCGCATGACCGGTATGCACCCGTCTCCTGTGGTCGCCTACCGCCATGCGGATCTACTCGAGAACAACACGGGTGAGTTCACTGTTGCTCTGTGAAAAGCGACCTCAACCTGAATATTATTAAACGAAGAGGTTCCGTGTGAAGTCTTCAGTCCGTGCGCGTCTTGAAACGTTGGTCAGAACGGCACACTGACTCCCTATGCAGTTATTTCATTGCTTCTTCTACGAGCCCAATCATAAAGGTGTACTGAATAGTGGCAATATTTGGCTAATTTATTCTCTTAGAGTCAAACGAGAATTTCCGAGAAATAGAAAAAATTCAAGCAATAAGCACTGAGCGACGAAGCCTTAGTCTGTCCCCCATATGTAAGGTGGCCTTTTGGTATACGTATGCAGGAAAATCCTCTGCCTGTAAATAAATATACAATTGGTTATATAAGAGGAAAACGCAGAAATATGACAATTTTTTATGGATATGAACCGCGCTGTAAGAGAAGGACGGAAGGCGGGATTGAAAGAAGAATGATAGAGGTATTTCCCTCCCTCAATCAGCTTCTAAGACGACGTGGCCACAGCGTTGTGAAAGGAAGATCTCAGCCTACGCGGCGACATGTACAAAAGGTTTTCGATATCACTGCAGAAATGCGTAAGTATAACCCTTTCCAATGTTGTCCGCTAGATGTGTCAGCGGGATTCCGCCAGTGACAGATACGGGGCCTTTCTCATCCTTATATACTACTCATTTGTCTATATAATTAACTGAAATCAACCATTTTCTCACTGACACATCATTTCTTGATGATCTATACGATCGTACCATTCTTTTTCGATACACAAACTAGTTCCTCTTACGCGAGGGACAACTACTGGGCCTTTCCTTTTCTGTAAACCACTTGACTGACTCTATGTATCGATGGAGGCGAAATGAAGAGGCGTCCGTGTGCTGTGCAAGATCACTACGTTAAAAATCCCCAGGTGTTTCAAATTACTCCGGCGCCCTCCGCAAGACACCCCTGTCATGATCCCACTTTCCCTCCTACCTTCTTCCCTTCTTTTATAGTGCGGTTAAGGTGTCCAGAAAACAAGCACCCGTCGGGGTGGTGCAGTGGTAAGACGCCCGACTACTATGCCCGAGTACCCGTGTTCGAACCCGACCTCGGCGGCTGCGTTTCGATGGAGGCGAAACGAAGAGGCGTCCGTGTGCTGTACGATGTCAGCGCACGTTAAAGATCCCCAGGTGGTCGAAATTACCCCGTAGCCCTCCACTACGGCTCCTCTTTCTTTCTTTCTACTTTCAGTCCCACCTTCCTCTCTTCCCTTACTGCGCGGTTGAGGTGTGCACAGAAAACAAGTGAGAGAGTTACCGCGCCTTTCCCTTCCTGTAAATCAATCAGCAAACAAGTCTGACAGGCATTACGCCTACCTTTTTTGTAAACCAGTTATTATTGTCACTGGCTCTTATTGACTGCGCAATTAAACCGCATTCACCATTTTGTCACTTGCACCTCTTTCGTTGAGGATCTATCCTATGGTACACTTTTTTATTGCGAAAGCAATACTACGCCAGGTTTCGAGCCTTCAGCGTAGCGTGGTCCGGTAGTTACGCTTTACACCACGTGACTACTGACGTCATACCAGAGCGAGATCTGGGCTACCAAGTTGGCTCTTCAGCGTAGCGTGGCTGGTAGCCATGCCGGGCGTTTCGCGCTTCTCCCACGAGGTGCGCTGTAGTCTAATAGGTGGTGTGACATCATAAGCGAGGCGAAGATGGACGATGATTAAGTTACTTCCTAAGATAAAATTTGAGCTTAGCTCATCATTAGCTGTTTCACCTTTTTAATACATCAAGCAAAGGTTTCGAGTAAGGCATGTACATTGCAAACAAATTTAATTATGTGAGAAATACTACGCCAGGTTTCAGCCCGTCGCGTAAACCCGGCCGCGGTAGCCACTTTTGACCTTCAGACCCAGTCGAAAAAAAACTACAGAACTGTGGCAAAAATACGACAAAATATCCTGTAGTTCTGTCGTAACCATCAGATTTTTCTGTAGTTCTGTAGTACGTTTCTGTAGTTCTGCAGTTTTTCTGTAGTATATTTCTGTTGTCTGTAGTTCTGTAGTACTTTTCTGTTGTAACTACAGAAATTTCTGATGTTACTACAGAATGTTCTGTTGTCACAACAGGTTTCCCGTTAAAAACCGCACAGAAATTCTGTCATAACATCAGAAAATTTTCTGTAGTTTTTTCCGACTGGGGAGCGACCGCAGATGGGACCCCTCTTCATGCGGTCGGGTAAACCCGGTCGGTAGCCACGCCGCGCCGCAGATACACGGCGTTGCCATAGCAACAAGTGCGACCGCTGATTGGCCTCCTCTTCAAGTCGTCGGGTAAGCCTAGTCAGTAGCCGCGCCGCGCCGCAGCCAACCAAAGACCAACATTCTGTTTGTGAACATCAAGAGGCGAATCTTCGCTGCTAAGAATTTGTATCTAGCTGATGAAGGGATTAAGCTGAAGAAGTGATGAAGAGAAGCTACGTCGGCTTGCTGCAACCAGGAAGCAACAACGGGCACAAGATACGGATGAAGAACGCGAACACTTTGCCAAACGGCGCGCTCAAGACGCTGCTAGACGAGCGCGTCGTGATTCTCTTGAAACCGAATCGTCGATGGCCGGTGAATGCAAATGCGACCAAGCGTAAACGGCGTGCTGCTGAAGAGCGGAAGGAACGACTTAAAAAGGAGCGAGTGCGAGAGGCTGCCAGGAGGTTGAAACGTATTGAGGACAGTATAAAACGGCGTGCAAGAGAGACACCGGTTGAACAGGCTGAATGCTCACGCAACCTACCGGGTTTAACTAAACCTGTAACCCAGCTATTTTTTATTTTTTACACAATCTTCTAAGAAACTCCACCAACAGTTCTTGATTCTTATGAAGGAAGCTTTGTGGTCGTCAGAAGCCTTGCACTACGGCAGCTCTTTCTCTGTTTTTACTGCCATCTTTTTCCTTTTCTTTACAGCTCGGCTAAAGTGTCCGCGCCGAATTGTGACAGATACTGCGTATCTTATTTGCTGTCAACCAATTTTAAACGCTGCTGTTCCCTGCTGCAATTGTCTATTTTTATATGCTCTGTGGTGCGGCGTTTGAAGGAGCGCCTTATTAGAGGCGCCGCACGGATGGATGCCCGGGTTTAACGCCCTTAGGGTCAGCTTCATATATACGTGAATCTCCTGGCGACGTCATCCCCAGTAGTGGTGTCATGGCTGGATTTGATGTCATTTATACTTCCGGCTATTAGACATGCACGTCACACCTGGCCATGACGTCATGGCCGATGACTTCCCCATGTGATGGCGTTACTCATGACCATGGTTAGTGCCACTGAACAAAAGGGGGCTGAGAGGAGGCGGCGCTGGCTACGAGGCCGATGGTGACGGTGACGCCAATGGCGACGACGACGCGAAACGCAGGAACGGGCGCCAAAGAGCTGCGCTCTAAAAAAGAACGAGGTGTCATAGTGAAAGACTTCAAACGACCACAAAGCTTCCTTCATGACAGCCAAGAACTGTTAGCGAAGTGTTTCTTGAAGGAATATGGGTGTAACAATAAAATGTCTGTTATTGTACATATGCTTTGGTCGAAATCTTTGCCTCAATCTACCAGAAAGGTGAAACAGCTTATGAGCATCACTCAAATTTCGAATCAGGATGTAAATTATTCGTCGGTAAATTTTTGATTACTGCGAAAGCAATACTAGGCTATATATTGGCAAGGTTCGTGTGCGCAAACCGTTTCTGTGGCTACTGTGTCGTTCTCAGACGAGTTAGGATTAAGGGAATTCTTGTGATCGACAAGGATTATGCGGATGCTACAGAAAACAAATTTCAATAGGATGATAGGTTCGTGTCCGCAAAACGTTTCCGCAGCCGTTGTGTCGTTCCCAGGCGAGTTAGGATCAAAGAAATTCTTCTGATCGACAGGGATTATGCGGATTCTACAGAAAAAAAACTTCAATTGCGATGATTATAGTTAGTTATTTAAAGCTCAAATGTGTGCTGTGTGATGCCAGTGCACGTTAAAGAACCTCAGGTAGTCCAAATGTCCGGAGTCCTCCACTACGGCCTTTCATAGCCTGAGTTGCTTTGGGACGTTAAACCCCACAAACCAAACCAAACCTAAAATAAAACATAGGTCGACGTCAGCCGTACAGTCGGAGTGATGTTGACATCTAATATATGTGACCACATGCCATCATGGAGTGGATGTGTTTCTGAGCTAATAATTGGTTGTCAGGAAAGAAAGGCGCAGTATATGTGACACCTGACTGCGCTGTAAGGGGCGAGAGGAAGGTGGGAAAGGAAGCGGTGAGAGAGAAAGGGGTGCTTAGTGGAAGGCTGCGGAATAATTTCGACCACCTTTCTTTTCGACGCCTCATCTTTTCGTCTCCATCGAAATGTAGCTGCCGGAGGTCATGACAAGGAAATAATAATTACGAGGGATTTTAGCGACTAAATTAGTGAAAGGCAAAAGCCTGAGAAGTCGCATTTTTTAACGCGATAGCGTTAAGAGCCCCGTGTCGCAGAAATGTGCTTAGAGGAGTGTATTGTAGCGCATAGTAATAATTATGAGCTTGTAAATTCCCAAATTTTGTCAAGCGTTCCTGCCATCTCAATCCCACACCTGAAGGTGCGCCAAGGAAGGCCACGCGACAGCCGCCGCAAAAGCGGGACACACTTTGTCTGCGACAGTATGAGCCTATAAAAGCTTTCGCCTTAAAATATCCATTGTGCGGCACCAGCCCTGACCTTGCTAGCAAAAGCTATGCAACGGGCACGCGATTTTGCACCGAAGATTTTGCAGGGCTCCAGAAATTTTTATTCACGCAGATGGTTCCTACAACGGGGGATAGAGAGAGCACAACGAAGGAGTGATTCATGTCCTGGCGCACCGAAAGGGGGCGGGCGGACTAGGAGATGCATTGCGGACACAGAGTAATGCTGTCGCATTCTCATACTTAAACGGTTCTAAGGATCTCTACCGTCTTTTGAAGCGGAAGCTTCACTACAGAGCCAGTTCGAGGGCCTCTAGCTTCAGTGTCGGTGGGTGCCTGAAAGAGCTCCAGCTCGAGCAGCTCTCTTTTTTATCTGGGAGGGTGACATTAGAATCAGCCTGCCATGACATTTGAATTCATGTTACCCCAATGCCACGGGCAGGAAGGAGCTGCCAACTCGAATCGCTCCTTTCATATGCGAGGATGATATCAGAATCAGCCTACCGGAATCCTTTGCATTTATGTTACCTGTAGGACACACAGGGACGTCCATAAGGCTTCTTTAAAGCTGGACATGTGGGCTGCTAGCTTACGCTCTCGCGTCATACCCTTCACGGCTGAGCGTAAGTGTCCCCAAATATAGCGCCCAACACTGATAGGGCGTGATTGGGAATACCGCAGCAGGTAGAAAGAAGATCCACGTATCACCAAAGCTAAACCGCAGCTAATTTTTTTTCGGGCATGGGAGGTATAGGAGTTGTGAGATAACGGGGCGTGGGATATAGAGATATAGAGATCACCCGGCCATGTAAGAGTCCCGAGGTGGAAGCTCTTGCTAAACGTAATGACAGGAAACCCTCCCATCATATCTGGCACTACTTCCACAAAAGACCCCCATCTAAAAAGAAATGCTTCACGCCATCCTCCTCCCTTACCTCTGATGACCTCCCAGCGCTGGAGGCAAAACTCGATACCGAACGTGAGGCTCAGGTGGAAACTAAGCCACTCGAATTCGAGTCGCGGATTGACGCCAACCTCGCGAAATTCGCGGAAACAATGATGACGCGCCTTGAAACTCAAATGAAGTCCATCTTGACTAGATTCATAAGCTCTCTCGAAACTAACATCACAAAGCTTGACCTCCACCTCCAGCGCATGGCACAAACACAGGAGGCCCTCATCTCTGCCCTACACCATCATATATCCAACTTCATCTTCACAAAACCTCCAGAACGACCCTCCCCCCAAGCTCCGGCACCTCTTATCCTCACTCCACCCACGCTCCAATATGGCGGGACGGGGCAATAATCACACCATTTGCACGCTACTACATTGGGATTGCCGCTACTTTAGGGGTAAGCGAGCGCAGCTGCAGCAATTCGTACCTACCCTAACCGCGCCTGTCTTCCAATACCGTCCTGCAGGATACACAGTGCAAAGTCAACCTCCTCAGCTACAACGCCCAACAATCCGATGACACAGACAATCCACGGATCACAACACTCGTCCACAGAACACTCACAGTACCGCATATTCTCATCACCTTTCCAGTACCGTGTATATTAACACAACTCATACCTCGTGCACCCCAGCAACAGCCCCTCTGCATCGCCAATATTTATCACAACCAATACACACGCTCATTGCTCTCCTATGCCACGTCTGCCAAGCAGCAGGCTCACACCCTCTACTTATTGGCGGCGACCTAAATTGACAGCACATCGACTGGGGATACCGCTACACGACACCCAGGGGCATTCGCCTCTGGACAAATATACAGGCTCTCCAGGTCACGGCACACAACCACTTCCTTCTTCCCACGCGCATCGGCACTAGTGTGTCGATGCCAGTCCCACTCTCACGCTAAGCCATGCCATTCGAAACGTGACATGGGAACGTACCACCCAAACCATGGGAAGTAATCGCTACCCCATTCTGATCATACTTCCTTGTCACGCACCACACAAAATCACCCGCAGACATTCGTTCATCAAATGGGATGACCTTCGAATCACGCCAGGGAACCTCCCAAACTTGCTCATTCAGGACATCGATGGATGGGTTCAGGCCCTCCTCAACGATATTGATACACATACGCAGCACATAGACACACCTCCGCAATTACACGAAATAGTCAGTCGACTGACACACCTCTGGGAGACACTGACTGAGGGGATGAAGTATGGGTGACGGACTTAAAGCGAAAGGGAACCGTGGTGGCACCCTCGGGCGAGCCTAGATCGTTTATGGTTCACACCGCGGAGACGGCATTGTGCGGCGAAATCGGACCCATGGCTTGTCCCTTTTCTCAAGCCTGCGCAAGAGAAGCGAGAGAACCAAGACGTCTATGAGGCTGCTCTGCATGAAGACACACAGGAAGGTGACGGCATGGACGTAACGCTCCCGAAGATTTCAGTTTCTCCAAGAGATTCACACACAGCCTGCGCTGCCGCCTCCCACCAGCACACAGTACATTGCGTCATTCCGCCCAAGAGACTGCTTTTCTGTCTGAGGAGATGTTGTAGTAGGCAGTAGCCACTTCTAGTCTTGGATAGCCTGAGGGCGCTGCTGTGCGCTTGCGGAATCTAGCAGGAGCGTCGGCGCAGCTCGTGTGGCGCAGTTAGGCTTACGTTGGGCTGGAATAAAGACTGTGTTTGTTAGCAGCTCACCAAGGAAATCGCGGAGATCCGCAACGCCCTCCGCAACGTCGAACAGCAAAGATCCAGCCTAAGCGGCAACAACAAGGCCGAAGCAACTACGGCCGACGCAGACAAGGAGCCGGCAACGAAGAAGAGGGCCGTCGAATCGCGCAAGACCAAGAACAACATGAGCAACTGCAGCACCGACAGCAGCAACAACAACGTCGAGGCCAAACTCAACATCCTCGAGGATATGATCAAATCGATGAAGCAAGCCATCGAAGCCTTCTAAACGGAGAACGTCAATAGACTCAACAATCTGGAAAGAAGCTTGCAACTAATACTAAGCAACCCAACGTTCGCGCCAGTACAGCATCAAGTCAACCAAGCGCAGCAACACGGAGAATTCCGAATCGGACAATCATGGTCTCCAACTTCACAGGCATAACAGTGTGGCAGTGGAACTGCCGTGGCTTCGTCAAGAAGAAGGCAGTCGTCCAGCAGTACATCGAGCACGCGGCTCGCAAGCCCGACGTGCTCCTCCAAGAAACACTAACGGACAAGCCGTCCCTCCCCGGCTACAGGGTGCACGCGGGCCCGCCCACAGGCCTCTCGGCTACAGGGTGCACGCGGGCCCGCCCGACGGCAGAGGCCTGTGCACCCTGGTTAGGAAGGGACTCACCTTCGTCGAACATCGGCTCGTTCGCAGAAGCGTGCCACTGTTGATCCCGGCTGCGTTCGCGTCTTGGCGACGCCTTAGGGCGAAAGGACGAAACAAACCAGGCCTCCCGCGCGCCCCGCGAGCCCGCGCCCAAGAAAAGGGGGGAAAAGGAGGAGAAAAAAGAAACAGCGCATCGACCGCCAGCGCGACTCCACGTGCGAGGCGCTTTTCACTGCGGCCTTACACGCCCCTCCCAAGAGGGTAAATGAGCTTGGAATCCGGTCATTTCAGCCTAATACAACAAAGGCCGCAACAGCCCGCGAAGAAAACAAAACATGTAAGACACTTCGCACGTGAATGGAACACCAAATGAAACTCGCGACAGAAGATGGGTGTAACACAAAACAGATCACACATTCGCATTGGCGGACCGGACAGTGTTCGTGAAAGTTCCGCGCGCGAGCAATTGGATGTCCTCACGTCAAGTTCACGTGCACTCCACCGGTCACATCACACATTGCACCGGGTACGTGGGAACATTCACGCGTCGTCGAAAGGCCATGGCTCAAGCGTGTGCTTGTTCTACGCCCCAAGTCACATTGGGGACACGGGTTAACGCGTCGGCGTTACCATTGCTTGACCCTTTCCTGTGGGTCACCGTCACATTGTAGCGCTGTAAGGCCAGCGCCCATCGCGCGAGTTTTGCACCATGAGGCGTACTAGTAGTGAGATAGGAGAGGGGGTTGTGGTCAGACACCACGTTAATTTTTGCCCCGTACACCCAATGATCAAATTTCTTTAGTGCCCAGATAATGGCGAATGCTTCCCGCTCGATCGTAGACCAGCGGGTCTGCGTTGGCGTGAATCGGTGGCTGGCAAACGCTATCGGCCTTTCCCGTCCCTCGTCTCCCATCTGCGCCAAACAAGCCCCTGCTGCAACGTCGGACGCGTCGGTGAACAGCCAATATGGCCTTTTAATGTCGGGGGTGTTCAGCGATGCAGCTTCGCACAGGGCTGACTTGAGCCTGTCGAGCGCGTTTTGCGCTCCCTGGCTCCACGGAATCGTGTTAAGTACACCTCGCCTCGTCAAAGACGTGAGTGGTGCGGCCACCTCGGCGTATCCTTCACCGTAATCGCGGTAGTAACCACATAAGCCTAGCAGACTCCGTAGCTGTCTCTTTGTTGCGGGGGGCACGAGCCCACGAATGGCCGATATCTTTTCTGGGTCGGGCCCATGGGTTCCGCCTCCCACTATGTGTCCTAGGTACTTATTGTGAGCCTGTGCGACCTGACACTTTTCCCGGCTCACTTTAAGCTTGGCGTCGCGCAACAAATCAAAAATTATTTCTAAGTGCCGCAAGTGTTCAGTCCACGAGGAAGAGAAAATGGCGATGTCATTGAGGTATGCGGCCGCATAAGCCTGATGTTTCGAGAGGAGGGTGTTCACTATCCGCTGAAAGGTGGCCGCGGCGCTCTTTAGCCCGAACGGCATGACGCGCCAAGCATATTGTCCCTCGTAAGTTACGAAGGCGGTCAGATGTTGGCTCTCCGGAGCTACCGGCACCTGCCAGTATCCGCGTCGCAAGTCGATAAGAGTGATATACCTAGCGCGGCCCACCCTCATGATGAGCTCTTTAGGGGGTGACATTGGAAAGGCATCCGTGCGCGTCGCTGCGTTTAAATCGCGATAGTCAACACACATGCGCACCGATCCATCCTTCTTACCTACGCATACAACGGGATGGGCGCACTCGCTTTCCACCGGATACACCAGCCCGAGGTCTAGCAACTCGTTTACCTGGCGGCTCACCTCACTCCTTAATAACTCCGGCACGCGATATGGGAAAGTGCGTTTGAGCAGGTGGCCTTCGTGCAGCTCTATCTTATGTGCCGCAACTCGTGCGACTCCCGGCGTTTCGCTGAACAAATCAGCGTAAGCGGCAAACACCTCCGAGATCTCGAGGCGGTCCTGAGTAGGTAGGTGTGCGAGTTTCTCCGCATCTATCAGACAACCACCACATCTCTCAGGCACAGACCGAGGGGTGTACTCGATTTCACCAAACTCCTCGTCTTCCTCGAAAAATACTCCGACATGGCTGACACGTGCGTAGTAGGGTCGCAGCCTGTGCACATGCACTATCGCTGTAGCCTTTTTTCCCTTGTCGATTCTGTACGAGTTCTGCCTCTCTTGCGCGGTTACGACGAATGGACCGAGCCATTTGGGGGCCATTTTACTGCCAGGGTCTGTGTCAAAGAGCAATACCTGGTCTCCGACGACAAACGTCTTGCTCCATGCGCGCCTGTTAAACGCCTGCGCGTAACTTCCCTGACGTGCGCTCGACGTCAAACCCGCTACTTCTGCTGCTACTTCTAGCTGCTCGCGTAGCTGTCGCAAATACTTCGTGGGTTCTTCCCTGAGTGTGTTCGGGAGGGGTTGCTGGCCTGTCCATGTTCGCTGCAGAATTGCTAGCGGTCCGATAGGATTTCTACCGAATAAGAGCCGGAACAGCGCCACGCCTGTAGTGTCATGGGGGACTTCCCTGTACGCCCAGAGAACGAACGGGACCAGTCTATCCCAGTTCTTGGGATCTTTCTCAGTAACATGGAACAACATGTTCTTCAAAACGCGGTTCCACCTTTCCACTGTCCCGTTGCTCTCCGGATGTTCAGGAGTCGAAAAACGCGGTGCGCATCCCAGTCTTGCTAGCATCTCACGCGTCAGCTGCGCTGTGAAGTTCGTTCCCTGATCTGAACAGACTACCTCAGGTATGCCTGTGCGGCTGAAAATCGTAAGCAAGGCGTCGCATGTTGCCCTAGTGGTTAGCGATCGCACACAGACTACCTCCGGCCACCGCGTGCACAAGTCAACGAGGCAGAGAGCATAGCTATGACCCTTGCTCGACGGAATATCGAGCGGCCCGATTATATCGACATTTACGACCTGAAACAGATGGTCGGGTCTGGTGAGAGGTGTGATGGGAACCCTATCTTTAATTCGCCTGTCTGAGCGGACTTGACAGCCGTGACATGTCCTGCAGTGTCGCGTTACGTCCCCTTCTAAGCCTGGCCAGAAAAAGCTGTACTTAATTCTGGTCTTTGTCTTCCGCGGCCCCAAATGGCCTCCCCAAAGGGACTCATGCGCAAGGCAGAGTACCTCTTCACGCCTGCTAAGGGGGAGAACAAGCTGCTTCACATTGCTACCGGAGATCGAGTCCCAGTGATACAACAAGCCGTCTGAAACAAACATGCCTCCCTTCCCTGCCTTGGCGTCAGCCCACGCTTTCTTTAAGGTTTCGTCTGATACTTGGTCGGATCTGAATAGCTGGCGCTGTTTTAGGGCTGCGTCCGCGTCATCCTGGATCGAGAATACATCTTCCTTCTCGCTTTCTACCAGATCTACTTCAGAGGGCTGTTCCGTCGCCACCCTCTGCTCACCACTCATTAGTTTGTTTGCCTCAGGCCCCGCCGCTTGCTCCTCGTGTGATGTAGAGCTCAGCTTTGCGCTCTGCTCCGCCATGGTGACAGACGCGTTAACTGCTTCAGACAGAGGGCAGGCCTTATTCATAACAAGTGCCTCGTAACGACTGTCTATCTCCGAAAGCAGTTCCCAATCCTCCCTGGAGAGCAAACAATCCACTCCCTCCGCCAGCTTATCCGAAAGCGCGCATACAATGTCTACTGCCTCGGGCCCTGCTATGTGTGCGGTGGGTCGCCTGATGCTTACCGCAAGAGTGACCAGTTTCGCGTTAACCGTCTCCCCAAAAGCCGAAACTAGCTTTATCGAGCCGTATGGCTCCCGACATATACTTGGCACGAGGCCTTCCCTAACCACGGTTATCTCGCTACCGGTATCAATTATAGCTGTCGCCGGTATCCCTGCGCACTCAATCTCCACCTGCTGTAGCTTCGATTTGCGTACCTCGTCGAATGACTGGGGCGTTTCCATCTCTGCTACTAGGGTTGTCTGGGAGGTTACTGGCGCCGGTGTTTCGCATGCCTCTACGTTGGCTACAGCTACTTTGTGAGCTCGAGCGCGTTTCTCCTGCTTCTGCACGTTTTGTGAAGCGCGAGGGCATTCCTTGGCTCGGTGGCTAGGTGCGCGGCACGCATAACACTGAATTGGCCGTTTGCTATCATTGTTCGCCGCTTGCTGGTGTCCCCTCGGTTTTTCCGCATACACAACAATTTGTTTCGCTGCGCGCCCCTTGCCTTTAGCCTGTTCGAACGTTTGGAGAACGTCGGATGTTTCATCCGGTTTTAGCCACCTCTCCTCCTCACGAAGACGCACATACTCTAAGCCCTCAGGGCTCAAGCTACCCTTTATGCGATCTGCGATGATCAATGATACCAGGTCGTCTTTGGTTTCTACGTCCCGTGACCGAAGGTAGTACTGAAAGTACGTCTTTGTGCGCGAGGTGAACTGCGCCCAAGTTTCATCGCGGCGTTTCGTCGCGCGCTCAAAGCGTTCGAGGTATTCTGAGGGGTTAAGCTTCAGCTCCTTTAAAACGGCTGTTTTTACCGACTCGTAGCTGCCACACTCATCGTCCCCGAGGTTACGGAGAAGGTACCTGACACGCTCAGCTAGTGCTGGCATGATTAAGTGAACGCGGCTTTCGTTTGGCACCTTGTACATCGTGAAAATTCTCTCGACTTCCTCGAACCATAACAGCACGTCCGCGTCACACGGCAGCTTCAGTCCCTTAAGGACTTTAGCGCATTGGGAGACTGGATCGGGCCCCATTCGACGCTGATCGTCAATGTCTGACCTTACAGACGTCTGCCCGCTTCCCGCTATCGCCATTGCAACCGCTGGATCTAGCCTAAGTTTCTGTAACTCTAGGCGTTCCTGTGAAAGAATTTTCAATTTTTCTAGCTCAAAATCTAGTTCCATGCGGCGAATTGCAACCGCATCGGATACCGACATATCCGCTACTTCACGTAGCGCTCCTGCTACCGGCTGAGTTGTCGCATGCTGCGACTGCTCGCTGTCATCTGTTATATCTCCACCTGTCTCTCTCTTGCCTACGCTCGCCATCATGCTCCGTGTAAAAACCATACGCCACTTTACACTTGAGCCATAGCCACTTCAACAAAGCGCAAGAAATCCCGCTTACCCGTGCTGGTGTCGCCAGTTGGGGCCTCCGTCCCTTGGTGCCGCAGCCTCGTCGGAGTCCTTCCCCAGAACGCTGCCTCTGGTTCGGGGCCTGGATCACCTTGCTGCTTCTGGCTGGACGTGCGGACGCTTGTTGCCTAGTGGGTTCCCAGGGCCTGGGTGCTCTGGGTGATGCTCGTGGTCGCTGGTTGCCGAACCCTGTCGTGCTGCGCCAGTGATGTTAAGTTCGTGTTCGGCAGGTACAGAAACAGACGACGATGATCTGATGATGGTCAGGAGGAGATATATACTTACAGATGAAAAATATTATTCACATTGGCAAACAGTTACAGTAACAAGTCACACAGACAACTGCAACTTAAGACAAAATAGACTCTCACACAGAGAAGTCACTACAAGCCCTTACTTTTCTACCGAGCATCTCGGTTAAAGCCTAGGGACTGTAAATACGTGCTAAGCACGGAGCCTCAATCTTGACTGACAAACATGGTCCGAGGACCGCTTTTTGATGACAAACATCAACAAAGGCCCGAGGGCGGTCACCTTCGGAGATCCGCCCCGAAAATAAAGCAGCCAATCAAATTATTCAAAAACATGCCACAACCCCCATGGGTTGGGAATAATCTCGGACCCAGGTCCTTAATTACTTCAAATAAAAATACAACATTCAAAACCCACACTCTTTCCACTCGCCGGTCCCCAAACCCTCTCACACGGCGCCTGTCTTTGCCTCCACTCCTCAGCGTGTTTGCGACGCGACCTTGCAGCTGCGCCTTTGTGAAAGAAACGCCGCGGGGGATCACGAGACGAGGTCACTCAGCCGTCCCGTTCGAGGAAAAGGGGGTGGGGGGGGCACTGTCCCGTCGCTCGGAATGTCCCGGGCACAGCGGGAGAACGCTGGGCTGATTGCCTACTTCGGGGGGGGGGGGGGGGGGGGGGGGGGG
>JAJIZL010024607.1:0-18182 GCA_023969395.1 Amblyomma maculatum | reverse complement strand
AAACCGAAATACTTGTAATGACACAATCTAGACACATACATAACCACTGGGAATGGAAAATAAGTCTTACCATCCATTTGGGAAGGATCATACGGAAGTCCGAAAATCACCGAGAAAGAAACTGCACACCTCAAAAAAAGCGGCACATTTGAGCACTTGTTGGACTGTCTACGCCACCTTGTCTGGCGAATATAAACTTAGATATAGTTAACTGATCTATTTATAGATGGCACAAATAGTACTTGATGTTCCAGTTGACTTCAGATTTTCGCTACCATGTTTTTCCTAAAACCATCCAGGTGGGACACGGGTGTCCCTATGAGGTATAAAGGAACAGTGCGCGCGGAAAACCTTGAGAAAGCTTTCGAAAGACACATTGTTTTAATGATCTATCATGAAACCTGAAAGTTTGCATATCATAAATTGAAATCAGCCAATATAGAAATCATCGATGAAGTATATTTTGCGGCAAGGCGCACTTTCATGATTTTATGATCAGATGCTGGCGACCATGTCACATGGAAGCAGGTAAAGATTATTCAAATTTTCTCACTAACTGTTTGCCACTGTAGCCTAAATGAGTGCTAGCAGGAGAGTGTTACTAACGTCACGTAAGAAGCGCCCGCCAGCTATTGTACATCTATGTCCTTTTTACATGGTTACTTCTTTTCAAAATCTTTAGCCGCACATACTAAGAAGAGACAAAACAACGTTTCAAAATCCCAGCTGCAGATACTAGGGAGAGACAAAACAGCGCAACGAAAGAGGCCGTTAGAAGTAAAACGAACCCACGTGCTCCGAATTTTGTTATTTGCGCTGCGCTTATAACTGCTAACCGGCTGAACCAGCGAGTGCATATTGCTGCCGAAAATCGACTGCATAAAGAGCCACGCATCGCGCTACAGAGTTTATATAGATGTAATACGCGCGATTAACACGAGAGATCGAAGCACCTCAACTGCATACTCAGAAACACATGATCTAAAGAAGGGGATGTATAGGATAGCAAATGACGAAGGTGTGAAACATTAGAGATCGCTCCGGTCACCTGTATCGGAGAAATGCGAAAGCTCTGACGCTTCTCTATTTCACTTTCAGTTACATAGGCGTCGTCAGCTGCGGCGGTCCCTATGGCAACCCCGCTGGCGTGACGTCACCACGAGTGCAGCCCATTTTGACACGTTATTCGACATTTTTGCCTTAATTATTGCTTATTGATTAATTTTATGGTCATTAATCACTTTATATCCTATTTCTATTCTTTGTCCGTCTTGGGCATGCTTTTTTGGCCTCAATTGTGACGACTTCCTCACAAGTCTGACGTCACTTCCGATTTACAGGTCCTCCCACTATATCGACGTCCGTGGGGCTTTCGAAGCTTAATAGAATTTTCAACTGTAATCAAATATTTAATCACTCCACATCAATCAAATTTGGTATTCTGCAACATATTCTCCCCTCTACCTCATTAAATTGTTCTTTCACTCAGAACAATTTACTGAACGACGTAAGGCGTGCCGACCCGTTTCGCGTCTACGTTCTGCGTCTATTCCATCAGACGCGAAATCGCAAATATAGACAAGCAATCCCTTCACATTGATAAAGAGGCACTGGTCTCTTCTTTCAAAGAGTCATTAATTGTGTCTCGGAGCACATACATTGTCGCAAGCTGTGGACAATTGAGCCTTGGAACATTCTCACAAAGGAAATAATCAAAGTTGGTTCCTAATGAATTTTGTATGTATGACGACCGAGCAGTCTAGCGTTCTGTGTTGGGATTATAATGTGCCTTAGTTTCATGTTACAGTTTCTTATGACTCCTTACAATATTTGTGCTGTGGCAGTACCTTAGATAAGGAAAGTTAGATATTATTTGTTTATATTTTTAGTTAGCTATTGTCTTGTGATCTATTTAGTTGCGCAGTGTCGTTACTAAGGGCCTAACCATAAATCAGAAAAGCTGGTATACGTGCCGTATTTAGAGCCAATAAGTTTTAGCCTCATAAAAGGTGGACTTTCCGAATTCTCGAATCAGAAAGCCGGCACAAACTAATTACATTCGGTAACCTATACGTTTTGTTCATACCTCTTAAAGTGAACGTTTTTTGTGTAAGAGGTGGCGGTATAGCATGCGCTCATGGAATCTAACAGGCTCGGCTATCACGTGATGAAAAATATGAAAGCGCAAACCGCACGAACTATAGTATCATTAGGATTTAATAGCAACAAACCTGCCTAGAAGCAAACGCGACAAATATAAGAGGGGCTGAAGGAGAAGACACCGCACTACGGTTTGACGACAAGGTGCGGCATAGGATATTCTCAGGCTCTTCTATTGACTTAATTCCACTGTTGGTTACGTTGGAAATGCAAATTACTTTAAAATGAAGAAGGCTCATAAGAGTACTTATAATGTGCACAAGTTCTAAGAAATGCATTTTTCCAGCACTTCTTATTTAGTTCAGTATGCACGAATAAGGGTCTTGTTAAGGAGAACACACAACCTTAATCTCCAATTAACATGATACAAAGGACTGTCATTGAGTTTCTGTTATTAAATTGCGTTATTTATGAGAAGCTACCAATCACTAAGTCGGGTCACAAATCTCCAGAGCTGGCTGCAGGAAGTGCGTAAGTCGGTGAAGCATTTGTGTACGAACACCACCGACTGCTTCAGAGTTGTAAATCCGGCCTGATCTCTTAGGAACCTGATTTAAAGTTCGCCATATCGACCGCAGCGGTGCCTAGTGTGACCACAATAATTTGAGGGGGCGTTTCCGCAGAGCTTTTCCCCACCCCCTGTTCACGCTTGCAAGAATGAACTTGCGTACTCAGCGTAAGCTGCACGTGGGGGAGGGGGGCGGGGGGAGGGGGCTACATTTAGAGCAGCTCTTCGCCGATATATTATCAATCAAAAGCCAGCTCTAACCATCGATAACATAATTGGGAGTTTGCCGCGAACCAAGCAGCTAGCTCACGACAGATTGTTTGAGCCTGTTGTAACAGCAGCAGCGCTTACTGAAAGAAATGTGTTTGTCTGCTCGGGATTTCACACTTCACAGGAGGGCATAACTCAGCTAGAGATTAGAAGGGTGGAAACATCACACTATATTTTAATGGTGGAGATTGATTCTAAAGAACTTCTTAGATATGAGGACAACTGCCTTGCAATACAATGTTGCGAATAGCGTGATGTTTTTATTGATTTATTAAATGCTCTTTTTTGTTTTGGTTAGATTGTTTGGTAAATGCAGGGCTGAAAAGCCGCCCTCGTTTTTCTTTCACTGAGCAAGACTGCGCATTTATAATCACCGCATTACAGCCAAGTTCTACACGATGTACATACACCTACGGAGTACCAAAAGGCTTGAGTAGTAACGTTATTTATACATTCCCAAAAAGAAGCTCTTGTTTCTCAATCACATAGGCGGATAGCTTCCGAGCAGCACTATACATTCTAAAGCCTTCGCTCACAGTACATATACAAAGACGAGCATATTTAAGTTTATCGATCATAAATGAGAACAAATTTACACTTTAAATACTTTTCATTCCTGGTTATATAAGCATACAACCATCATATAAAAGTCGTCGCTTTTTAAGCTCTTAAAGGCCTCTGTCCCTTGGAAGGCGCTTAAAATTTGTACCGTCGGAGATGATGTATTAGCCTGCATTTCCCTGTTAATTAATTCCTAAAATTATTTGTTGTTGTTTCATATCTTAATGAATATTAAATAAGGAAAATGAAACGCGTAAAAAGAAATTCAATCATAATTTTGTTTCAGTAAATGTAGGCGCATAGATGAGCAAACTGACCGTCCCACAGAGCTCGTATACATACCTTGGAGCAAAAAGCTGAACACTCGTGCAGATCAAAGGAGTGCACTGTTTGGACCAAATGATCTAGTCATATGTCCAGTTAATCATACTTAAATGAAGGATTATTGACTAATTAATATAAACGTTATTCGTAATAAATTTGTAGCTCTCGTCGAGACATTGTTAGTCCAACGGCAGCCTTTGAACAGTGGACGGAATTGCACGTGTCGTTGATGCAGCCACAGATATTGCTCCGTGCCTGCATATTGCTTACCATAAATAGGACTTCGACTGCCTTCTCTTACTACATTGCGGTTATTCTGAACATTCTCTACGCTTGCTTTACAGCGTTAATCCTGAGTCCACATGTAACGTTTCCTCTACTGCTGCGTGATTAAAAAGTGTACTGTTATTTCTATCCCGAAGTTCCTTAAACGCTCTACTAGCACTGCAATGAAGTTCAATATTTTGATTTGCTAACTTCCTTTTTGCTTATTTGATTATGAGCGATAACTTATCTTCTTTTAAATGCGGCCCTATATATTGAATGACACTAAACACAATGGAAAAAAAAAAGGAGAAACATATAATGCAGGATTGCTGTATTGGTAGAATCAATAAAATCTTAAGCAAAAAGTGTTATGCTATGAGGAAAATTTCTTGAAACTGAAATTATTTCATCGGAATGAACCGGTGAACTCATCATGACAAAACTAAAACTCAGGATAGTGGCGCATGCCACAAAGAGTATTCGAGTCATCGTAAAATTTTATCCCCCCCCCCCCCCTCCTGCAGCACTCGTATTATTTATGTAAAAAGAAGGGGGCCATGTACTGCACGGGTGATGGTCACAATTTGCCACTCAATTGCTCGCGGAGCTAATTGCTTTTGTACGACAGAACCTTCTGCCAGCTGACCCCGGTCTGCGTCCCCGAAACGCATGATTCTTCTGAACAACACGAAGTCAGTGCACGTGAAGACAGCTAGATGTCGAAGCCTTGTGCAACTGCCACTTTTATAAGGTAAAGCCTAAAAAACATAATAGTATGCAGGGCAACAGTACTTGTTGAGGCTTTCAACCAACAAGAATAGAACATGAAGTGTCATCAACTGCCATCGGTTACCTTTACAATTTCACCCCGTTTTTACAAAAAGTCGTAAACTACATCTGCTGCAGCGTGTCAAATGTAAATACGGGGTTAATAATTTTCCTGCGCCTACTTATGTTTAGTCACAAAGGCTTAGCCTATCTCCCAATTTCCTGGCAAAAAAGGAACGCACTGAAGTTGGAGAGACAAAGCTTGAAAATGAAATTCTTTGGCTACCGGAAGCGCACCATGAACAGTGCCGACTTCAAAGTTTAAAGATAAGTCTTCCATGATATTCACTTTGCCAAACAGGACAAACCCTCACTCTGGTGTTTTTTCTGACCTGGGCATCATTGGTTGCTGGCTTCATGCCTTTTTTATTCAGACGTTTTTTACCATGGCCGAGGAAAGAGATATCTTCATCGCCCGTGCTTCAAGTCAAATGGATTAAAAAATACAAATGGCGTGCGGAAAAAGCTTTTTTAAATTTCTTCTTGGTCTTCTTGTTACCGTGCGAAGCTTTCTTTTCATTCAAACAATGCATACATAATTTATGCCATTCATAATGCTCTAGCCACGAAGAGTCCTTATCAAACAACGCCAGGCGTAGCCTTTCTTGATTTCACCTTTCCCCTTTTCGGGTGTTATTCTACAGCTTCTTTATATGCGTATGCATGTCTTACTACCTTGTGCTGATTATTTCTTACAATATGTCATTTTTCGTACGCATGAATCTTCTATGTCCGATTTCTCCGCATATATTACTACGAAACGTGGTGTTACGGGGCGCTTTAGCCCACCTCCTACAGCTCCGAGAGCTTATCTTGAAACCAGCACAAAATATGGAGCCCATTCTGCGCTCCGCCAGAAACGCACAGCCGGTAAACTATCACATAAACGGTCGGAGCGATGTGTGTACTTCATGGCTCTAGGGGGCTTAATTATTAATTACTAAATAAATAAATAATTATTTATAAATAATTAAGCCTTAATTATTATCGAGGAACATAAACTTCGCCGTATTTTGACATATTTGCCATATAATATTAGAACAATCTGCAGTGAGCTGCGAAAGGTATTACAATTTTAGAGTTTGCTATTTCATTGAGTTAGAGATATCTGCTGCTCATATGCCTTTAAAATAAAATTATTGAATTAAATAAGGTTTATCCAACGTAATTTGCAGAAGCCGCTGTAGGTGCGTGACGCCGTATGCAGTCATAAGTTGGGTGTTTTGAGGTCATAGGGCCGACGGAATGCATCACCACTGGCGTGGTTACTATCCCAAATGTTTGTGGATAACAGCCTTTCCCATATCAAATTAGTGGTTTCGAAGCCAGGCTTTATCTTGTCATTGTCGTCATCTGCAAGCCAAAGACATCTCTAATATTCCTCCCACTAATCTAGTCCTCTCTTAAATGCATTCGCTTGATCGCTGCCAGCCTAGTAATCTCATTATTACGCCTGGCTTTCCGCAGCCCTTTCGTAGCTAACTGCGTTGCCCCCTGCTTGTTTAACTGTTTCAGCTAATCTCCACCTTTTAAACCTCATATCTAAATACTCCTAAAATAAAGCAGTTATAATCATTTCTCTTGATGATATTGGTAATCTAGCAAATGTGACATAAAAGTGCTCGCCATATGATCTCCACCACAATCCTAATCTTACTTTATGACCTCCACACTCAGCATCATAATAATTATACAATTTATCTCACCTTTGATCTCCTTTATCTGTCTCTTCCATGCCCGCATCAAACTGCTCTTTTGCAGAAGTAGGCACATAGGTTGCGTAACTATAATAAATTATTTATTTTGCGATTTCTACTAAGACATCACTTTGGTCATCTGATGAGAAGAGAGGAGTCGCTGGAGAAAGATTTGATGTTGGGAAAGGTTGAGGGTCGCCGGAGAAGGGGTAGGCAGCGAATGCGATGGTTAGATGGCATCCTCGAGGCAATGCAGATGAAGTTATGTGATGTTAGGAAGATAGTCAGAGACCGGAAAGCGTGGCGTGACATGGTCCATAGGGTCACGCAGAGTCGGACACGACTGAACGACTGAACTGAACTGACTAAGACATCATGCTGGTATTCTAGATCCTAGGCGACATAAACTAATTTCGTAGGCTGCAGCGTGCGTATTTAGTATTGTGTCATTAAAACCAGGCCATTATTACAGTATTTCGTGCTTTACGCAACATGTTTCCATTTGTACATCTTTTCCACAGCTTTCAACAGCCTGGCTATCGCTACTACATGCGAGCATGTAGGAAAGAGGAACTGTTAATTCATACCTCTTACTAAGCTTTACTCGATGCCTGCCTACCTCCCAATAAAGCAATAGAATGCCTCTATGTTACTAGCAATGTGTTTACTGAGAAGAAGTTATATGCTTAATACTCGTCTCTTCGCTAAGCTGCAACAGCATAGCACGTGTCCGTTTCTTTGCACTGCATATGCTCAGTCTTCACTTACGCTCCTTAAGAATTGTGATAATATCTAAATCAATTCCTACGCTATATTCGAGAAGCCCCACTTGAATAACCCCCCTTTCATGACGCGAACTTCAGCAGGTTCAGTTTCTCAAGGTGGCCTGTCGGCAGCTAAAGTTCTCTAGCCCTATCCCCCCCCCCCCCTCTCCTCTGATATGTCCAACGTCTGACTGTCGCTGTGATCAGATTCTTCGTTGCAGCAAGGGGAGAAATCCTTGAGGTTTCTTCTGGATATCCGCATAGGAGGCGGTTATAAACTTCCCACACAAGATGACTCACATCATGTTTTGATAGGGAGTGCGTTCTCAGTTGTGACAACCAGAATCGGGTCGCACAACAGACCAAGGTACGATATTCCACCAAAAGGCGGAGAATTTCCCACGGCTCGGAAAAGAATTGCAGCTTTCCTGCGTTCTATGTGGAATCCATACCTCTAGGCCATCGCTGCTTTGTCCGATCATCCAATCTACATATTATCCCAATAGTGCTTGGATGCTGCCGTCGAAGCCCAAACCATTTACACAGATGGTTTGTGTACGGTGGCCTTTGTAAGAGTACCGGACATAATTGCGTTGCCTGCCTAAAAGAAAATCAAACGAATTTCACCGTCTTGATCGACCATTTGACGCTAGTGACTGCAGCATCGAACAGAAACTTACCGAGCTGGACCAAATCTAACGCGGTCTCGAAGCTTGAAGAAATTGCACTGCTGAAAATTATAGCACACGAGGTTTAACATTTTTTTGAATTAACGTCTGCATAATACTGTTTTGTGTTTCCAATAATCCTCTGCGTGTAGCTGCATATTCTCTAACGCAGTTAAGAATAGCTTCTCCTTTGTCGGGTTCTAGGTTTTTTATCACATGGCGAAAGGCATAAGCTTGCCATTCAGAATAGATTAATTTTAACTTTTTTCATAACGTAGCAGAGTTCAGTGTTGCCTATAGTATCTCTGTTATGAAGAATATCTAGCTCTGAGAGTTTTGCCATATGTCAAAAAGTCATGTGCATTTCTGTTCTCCCGCACAGAGTGCCAAATACAAATCTGCAGGCTGAAATAGTATATTTAAGAAACGCGGTGCCGAATATGTTAGTACTTACACAATCTTTACACTTTATTTCATTATTTCATTTTTAATTTCAGGGGTGTCCTTCATTTTGGTTTTAGGTCATGGAAGTTTCATAACTTAACCTAAATCTGATCCAGTTAAGTACTTAACAGTTTAAGGGAGATCTTAAGCACGACTGTTTTGTTTTCTTTTAAATGTAGTGGACCAAACATTACTTTGCTATAACGTTTCTCGCTGTAGCAGTTTTTTCTGGTATTGCGAGCCTGGAGGTTGCAGTTTAGCAGAACCGCAGAATTTTCGGGCTTTTTCAATTTTAAAACCCCCTCCCACATCCTGGCGATTTTGCTGGTATGAGCAAAATAGGAGCTTACGTGTTTTACCTTCCAGCATCGTAATCTGTGCTGCCCGGTATTTTTAAAACGTGTATTTTGCAACTTACAAATATTGCGCTATGATTGTGGCAATACACTTTAGTTTTCCGAGCTCAGTTATGGACAGACAGAGAGTAATACTCGGCAGAAGAAAAACATTGAGCTGGTTAAATTCTTCTGTCTAGCTTGGCTCGGTCTTGTTTACAGTACTGAGCGCTCATGTGGCTCAGCCTGTGAAGGACGCTGTAATAAATGGCGTCGAAAGATTTCGACCCCCTGGGGTTCTTTATTGTGTAATATATAGCACAATCATTTTGCATTTCACTTTCTTCAAAATGCGGCCGCCACGGCAATTCCCAAAGCCGGGTCTGCCGGCTTCTTAGTAGCGCCCTAATCACTGAACCGCCATACCGGCACTAGTATACATGAGACGTTGCATATTTTGCTCTTTGCCCATCTACAATCTTGACCAAAAGACCTGAATCAAAAAAATGTTAGTCTCAGTAACGGAATGGCGCAGTGACGCCCATATTAAAAGCCAAATGGCATTTAAAATGCTAGTAAAGAATTTCTTATCACAGCAAGAAACTGTTTGAAACCAATTCACGGCCCTTTAATCTTTAATGGTGATGTCAATACTTCATTTTTCGGCTGAGACAAAAATCCTTTGGCTTCATGACATTTTAGAAAAATTGCATTTAGCGGACTAATATCTATTATATGAAAAGCCTTCCCCAACCTATCACTAGTAGCATAGTTACATGGTTCCTATTCTTGGCCGGTTCTTATTTGCACTTATATTTATTTTCTAGATTACAATAATTTAATTAATTCGCCACAGCGCAATCCACGTAAAAGATCCCTTTCCGAAGATATTAAGGGGTCATCGTTTCCGGCTTTGCGATCGAAAACCAGAAGCTTACGCCCAGCGAGTAGGAATGGACAGATGACATAGCCTAGCAGTGACTGGTCGGCGAGCTGCGTGACAAGGCGAAGTAACATGTCATAAGCAAGCTGATACAAGCTGCCAGGTCGGACATGACCTTGAAATCAGAGGGCACGGAAGAAATCAAACTCTATACCCTTGTGTCCTGCGTCAGACACGTTATATACATCTAGACCGCGCAGGTTAACATAAGGTATGCGGAGTGCGTGAAAGATCTCTGTGAAACAACCAGAAAACGAGAAAACAGAAAACACATACAACCGCATCAACACATGCCTGCTAAATTGATAGCCTGTGCAAAGGCATATAATGATGCAAGAGAAGTTTGGATTATAATCTTGCACGAACTGCGGTTTTACAAAGATCACATTTTTTCTCCAACTTGTTCTCTCATGACTCGGCGAGCCTTAGAGATCACTTGCGGGCGAATGCATTAGGTCGTTTCGAGTTCCGGTGCTGCGGTGTAATTCCCCGAAGCTGCACGCTAGTGCACCGCGAACTTTTGGATCGAGTAAAGGCAATTTTCGGTTAACGTTGCCGGCGCGGCGCTAAGAAACAGATTTCGTCCTCTCTTGGCCTTCCGCTGCTTCATCGCATTTTCCGCGCTCCGTTTCCCTACAGTCCGGATAAGTGCACTCGCCGAAATTGGGTGGTAGTGAATAGAGAACGACGAGCGCGTGTTTTGGGATAAAAATTGCGATGGGTTGGCATCGGTAAATATTGCTTTGTGCACACCTATATGCATATCTATATATAGCGTATATATGTTGTGCGTATCTGGTCAATGTTTATTGCGCTCGCAACCGTCGCGGCAATCAGCACACTGTATGATTCGCTGCGCGCTTCCCGAGTTTTCGTTTGTCTGGCGTGAAAAGGTACAACATTATTGCACAATGTTTGCTTATCATTTTCTCTTATGATTATTCTTTCTGCATACATGAATCAGCTGATAGCCCGAGCTGGCTTCTAATGGCTGGTTTAATTGACGCAACGTAGCTATGTGCTTGCACGTCGGGCTTTGCAATAAGAGTAAATTTCCAGATACAACAGGCAGCACTATTAACTACGATAAAGGGCGAGCAGTCTCTCTGTATTAGAAGAAGGATCAGATGCTCTTCAGAGTGATGAGAGAACTTTTTAGGTACTTGCACGATCTTGCCAACTCTGTGCTTTGGTGGTTGTGGCTCCCGTGGAATCCAATGCCATAGGTAATGTAAAAACATAACACGAAATTAAATCGACCAAACCACGCCGCATGTTGGAAAGAAATCTTTGCAGAAAGGGAAGTTATGCTACTCTTTGTATGACTATGGTTGTCATCATGATTGGGAGGTTGCAGAAATATCCATTTGGCAAACTAAATATTGTTATATCAATGCACGTATAACGCAATCATTAAATCACGAACAGTTTTGATTTAGGTCGGGTCACGTCCCAATTTGCAATGTTACTATTCAAAATAGAGTGTCTTTGGCACGCATATGCGATTTCTACTCTGTTCCTGCTCGAAGGAATGACTCGGTGGACTATAAGCGCATTTCAACGCTTCAAAGTACGTTAACACTTGGTCAAGTAATGCAAGGAAGCAATCTTAGAGAACTAATGGCGTGTAGGAGCTTTCCAAGCAGGAAGTTTGATTTACAGCTTTTAGGTAATTACGAATGAAATCCTGGATGGTTTTAGCTTCATAGCAAGAATGTTCTCGCTTCTGTAAAATATCGAAAATAGAATGAACGTACTCCCTAGGCAACATGTAAACAAATGAGAAATAATATGCCCGATACAAAAAAAAAAACAGCACACACCTAGATGAGGAAGAAGGAAATACAGTGGTCACACAAGTGCTAGTACCCAACACATTTAGCTCAGGAAAGCGGAGCAACGAAATGAATTCAACAGAGGTCAAGCGTCACGCGGTCATGGCAAGCATATTATCAGTGACAACGCAAGCGCAATTCTTTCGCAGATAGAGATACAAGCGGCTTCGATACACAGTTTTCTTGCCAATGTTCAATGATATCCGAAGCGATAATTTCGCACGTCAGTTGGCAAGTGCTTCTCGTGATGATGGTACACCCATGATTGAGCAGTGAGCAGGATGATTTAGGGCTATGACCAGGGCCCGTAGTCCGAGTTTGCTTCGTTATCGAAGTGTCGCTATCTCACGTGACCTCGAGTCATGTGATTGGTCGAAAAGTTGGTACCACTACGGAACCGGAAGAGGTGGCAACATCATGTTCCGGCGTTTCCACAAATCAGATGGCTCGGGGTCGGAGAGATAGCGACACTTTCGATAACGACGCAAACTCGGAATACGGCCTCAGGACAGAGTCCGGAGCCTGCATCTGAACTAAATTCACAACACGTTGCAGCAGAAGAATCAGCATTCCACCCTGTCACACTGCAGGACTGTCTTCGTACTCATCAAGCAAAACGCTGACAGAAATGAAAAGTGCTAAGCAAGTTCACCTGACCTAACTGCCTAACACTGCAAGCCTAACCAAATAAAAATACATCCAAACCAAGCTTTCGCATTGCACAACCGGGTACAGCGGAGCTAAACGACTACTATTTTTTTTTTTTTTGCAGTGTGCGACGCGAACATGTTTTTACATTTCATTTTAGCGGCAGAGATGCTGCGCATTTGTGGCTTGCGTGTTTTGTTTCATGTGCGCGGTCTCTCGTAGTATGTGCGGCCGGTTTCGGCCCCCACGTCGATCGACCAATTTTCCCGCCATTCAACTCTCCTTCCACCGCCACCAGCTAACACCACCTAGATTTTGTTGCGCCACCGCGGTAAACAGCTTCACAAACAGCCTTCCGGGAAAGGGGGCAGAGATATCCACACAGCGTCGGCAGTCAACCGCCGACGATGCACGCATTGTGCTGGTCTGCCTGCAGCGCCGTTTGCTACGCTGAACTATAACACAATCACAAGGGAGCCTCAAAACTCCTTACAACCATTGACGCCTACATAATGTGTAATAAATTTATATTTCAATTTATTCTACCCTGTCCTTTCTGCTCTAGCTCTCCTCTTAGGTGTCTTCTCTCTTTTCTTTCGCTATCTCTTTATTTCCTCCGCCCTACTTAAGGTGCTTGAGAATTGAAATAGTAGATAGTGGGACGGCAAAAATATTTTACTTCCTTTCGGTATCGTTTAGCAATAATCGTATAGGACAACTACATCAGGTCCCTTTGGCAGTTCAAAACGCCGACAGACGAATTTCTGCGTAAACGGGCTAGTCAGAATTTCGCCCCAAACATTTCTTACTACATTTATGACTGTATATGCACAGTCAATGAGAAAGCACTGATAAATTTTATTTCGTCGCAATCGCCCTGCCCCGTTCGCTCAGTGGTGAGGGATTTCGATTGCTGAGGCCAAGAATGCGGGGTCAAATACTATTCAGGCGGCCGCTCTTCAATGAAGGAGAAAAGTAATTCAATAATGTTCTGCGTAGCCTAATTGCACTTTAAAAAGCATGACTTGGTAGAAATTTGTGCAGACCTTCACTATGGCGTCGTCATAGCCAGATTCGGTTTGGAACATTAAACGCTTTAAAACCAAGCTTACTATAGAGCGCTCCCCCTTACTCATCGCGATTCATCTAAATCCAATAGAATCGCACGTAAATTGTTCTTACGCGGTCACGATCTTTCATATTTCACTTAATTTATCATAATAATATCCACCGCACCTGTATTCTTCATAATTCCTCTTACTTTACGTTACCCAAAATATAGCCGCTAAATGCATCACACTAAGCTCTATTTTCATTTAGTCGACGAATATAGTGTACATGAATCTGCCCTCAATCATTAGTCCAAAAATGCCTCTGGATCCAGTGCCTCATTTTTATTAAGACTTAAAGCGCCATCATCATCATCATCATCATCATCCCAGTCGTGTGCTAGCTGCATTCATTTGACCCCTGCGAACTCCTTATCATCCGCCCACATGACTTTTTGCTGCCCCCTGGTACGCTTTCCTTTCCTTGGCGTCCAAATTTTACTCTTTTCGACCATCAGTTGTCATGTCAACGAACTACAAGTCCTGCCCATCTCATTCCTTCTTGATTTCAACTAGACTGCCACCACCTGGAATTATGTCCTCCATAAGCCAGGCTTAATATAACAGTATCAAGCCCCAAGTTAAAATAACCACGCGTGACATCAAGTGTGCGAAGAGGCTTTTTCCTATTTAGCTCCGGTTTCTGGTTGGTCTTTCGAGTAACAACGTCATCTTCGTGCTTGGCCGGCTGATGATTTTGGTGGCATCGTCTGACCCCAACAACGCCGCCGAGATGTATAGGTGGGAACATAAGGCGTTCGTCCTAAAATAATCATGGATGATGACTTATATGCTGCTCGGCTCCGGCGATTATTGATTCATAGGAAGGAAAAGGCGCGGTAACTGTCTCACTTGTTTTCTGTGGACACCTCAACCTCGCCGTAAGTGAAGGGAAGAAGGTGGGAGTGAAAGTGGAAGGAGAGAAAGAGGAGCCGTAGTAGAGGGCTGAGGGGTAATTTCGACCGCCTGGGGATCTTTAACATGCGCAGATATCGCACAGCACACGGACGACTCTTCATTTCGCCTCCTTGGAAACGCAGCCGCCGAGGTCGGGATCGAACCCGGGTACTCCAGCACAGCAGTCGGATGTCTTACCACTGCACCACCCCTCCGCCGATGGGATGTAAAACCTGACGCAATAAGCTGAGAAGCAGGCTCAGTAGTCAAGACGCGCGGCTACGGATCCGGAGTACCTGATTTCAAAACTGACAAGGCGGCCGTGTTTCGATGGAGACGAACTGCGAACGTGTCCGTGTTCTGTGAGATGTCTATGCACAGTGCCCCGCCGGGTGGTGCCGGAGTACCCGGGTTCGAACCCGACCTCGGCGGCTGCGTTTCGATGAAGGCGAAACGAAGAGGCGTCCGTGTGCTGTGCGATGTCAGCGCACGTTAAAGATACCAGGTGGTCGAAATTACCACAGCCCTCCACTACAGCTCCTCTTTCTCTCCTTCCACTTTCATTCCCACCTTCCTCCCTTCCCTTACGGCGCGGTTGCGGTGTCCACAGAAAACAAGTGAGACAGGTACGTTACCGCGCCTTTCCCTTCCTACAAATAAATCAGTGTTTTCTATGCACAGTACAGATTGTAATGCACCGAATTTATTCCGGAGACCACTTCTACGGCTTCTTTTTCTTTGTGTGCTTTATGTCCCACGTTTGCTGCCGCACGGTGGGATGTCACTGCATGTTAAGACGCCCACGTGGTCGAAATTACTCCGTAGCTCTACACTATGGCACCTCCCTCGCTTACTGTTCAGTTCCACGTTTCTTCCTCAAGCGTGGGTCAAGCGACCACGGAAATGATGTAACAGATACTGCGCCTTTCCCGTAAACCAATCATTCTTTTCGCCTCTGTTCTTGAGATGTCTGTGCCCGTTAAAGAACCCCAAGGTGATCGAAATTTTCACAGCTATTCACTACGGCGTCTCCCATAGCCTGAGTCGCTTTGGGACGTTAAACCCCACAAACCAACCATCCAACCTTTACAGCGCGGTTAAGGTGTCACGGAGATGTTGGTTGGTTGGTTTGTGGGGTTTAACGTCCCAAAGCGACTAAGGCTAGAGAGACGCCGTAGTGGAGGACTCCGGAAATTTCGACCACCTGGGGTTCTTTAACGTGCACTGACATCGCACAGCACACGGACGATGTGTGACAGATACTGTGCGTTTCATCTCATATGAACCAATTTATATTTGTTTTTATAGGCACGAACTTACCCAGCCTCTAAGAGGCACGATACAAAAGATGAAACGTAGTAATGAGGAGCCTCTCTACATTGTTCGTGCAGGTCTGGTTGCTCGTTTTATTAACGAGTAAATGCGTTCCCATGAGTGCGTTTTATTACCCACTGTAAACGTTTTCTATTTTATGTTTTGTTTTATTGCGGTGGTCAGACATACTAGCCCACCCTCCTTATCTTTTTGGGCTAAATGGCAACACATACTGGCTTCCACAGAAAGAAACTTTGACTTGTGAAGCATTGGAACTTTCCAGTTTTTCGGCCTGAGATCACTGACGTTTTTAAAGTGAAATTCCACGACCGCGACGTGCAAATTGTTCTTTCTGTACCACTGGCGAATATCTTGTAGTCATCGCTTTAATGTTATCTGTATTGCTTTTCAAAATAATTATTCCATTATTTGCTGGTGAAATCCTGTATGGCAAAGAAAAATGCCCACGATTATGTCACTTCCTAATGCGAAATTTGAGCGCAGCTCATCAGCTGTTTCATCTTTTCGATAAATTGAGGAAAAACGAAGAGGCGTCCGTGTGCTGTGCGATGTCAGGGCACGTTAAAGATCCCCAGGGGGTCGAAATTACTCCGTAGCCCTCCACTACGGCTACCTTCTTCCTCCCTTCCCTTACGGCGCGGTTCAGGTGTCCACAGAGCAAATGTGACAAATACTGCGCCTTTCCTTTCCCGTGAACCAATAGAGAAAAAAAAAAGGCAAGGATTTCGAGCAGGCACATAAGCACAATTACATACTTCTTTTTTTTTAATTTTTCACACGTATTCCTTCAAGAAACACTCCACAACAGTTCTTGTCTGTCATGAAAGAAGCTTTGTGGTCCGAGAAATGAAGAGAGCAATTGAGTTTTCGGGAGGTTGCGAGCGCTGCCTCCGGCGACCCCCTTTTTTTTTCCTCGTGTGCTCCGGTAGCTGCGCGCGCTCCTGCCCCCATCATTCGCCGCTGAGTGTACCCCCTCCCCCCCCACCCCGTCCTCCTGCGAGGCTCCGGTGGCCAAAGCGCCGGCTCGAACGGGGGGGCTGAAAGGGGGGCGGAACTCGTTACGAGGCCGACGCCGACGCCGCCGCGAAACCCAGGAACGGCCGCCAAAGAGCTGTGCTCTAAAAAGAATAATGTGCTGAAATTACTAATATGGGAAGGACGGAAGTTGGATGTAAAGAGAATATTAAACACGAATATATGAAATGTTTTGGTCAACCACAAACTCGAACTCGTTTCGTTCAGATTCGGAGACGAGCATTCAAAAACGCAACCGAATAATCGATTTCTCATTTACACATTGAATTTATTACACGTGCTTCTGTACGGAAAGGGCTATATAGACAGGTTATTTAGAAAGAACGCAATCGTTGCAGAGCGGCATGCTCTTCAATCAAGCACACGAAAAGGGTGGGAACAATAAACACCGTGTCGGAAGCGGAAGCTAGTCTGCTTGAAAGTCAAAATCCATCACAATTTCCTTTACTTGTAGCATCATTAGGTTATATTGAATTCTGTGTTGAACAGGAGGTTAAAATTTTCTATGCAGCACGCACGACTTCAACAAGGTATGTATAGGAGTCCAGTAAGCGAAATTACGTGATAGGCCTCATAATCAGGTTCAGTAACGGCAAGGTATTGCATACTGAATGAATTTAGCAAAACGTATTTTTGACCTGTTCTAAATGCAGCATGTTCAAAACGAGAATTGTCCCTTTTGAAATGGCCCCGCCGGGGTGGCGCAGTGGTAAGACGCCCGACCACTGTGCCGGAGTTCCCGGGATCGAATCCCGGCCTCGGCGGCTGCGTTTCGATGGAGGCGAAACGAAGTGGCGTCCGTGTGCTGTGCGGTGTCAGCGCACGTTAAAGATCCCCAGGTGGTCGAAATTGCTCCGTAGCCCTCCACTACGGCCCCCCTTTCTCTCTATCCACTTTCACTCCCACCTGCATCCCTTCCCTTACGGCGCGGTTCAGGTGTCCACAGAGCAAGTGTGACAGATACTGCGCCTTTCCCTTCCTGTGAACCAACCTCAACCAAAACCTTTTGAAATGATAATACAGTGCTCAATTGTTTCAGGCACATCAGAGAGATGGCGGTTAACAAAAAAAAAAATGTTAATCACTTAGCTCCGTTATAGCAGGTTGTGCAAAGCGAAAGTTTGCATATGGCTTTAATTGGCTACCATGCGTGTTAGGCCGAAAGTCAAGCGCAATTGTTTAGCAATCTATTTCCTTCGTCGTTTTGCTTGATAACTACGAAGACTGTCCTGTGGTTCGAGAAGTAACCCTCTACGGTTTCAATGTTGGTGAGAGAGCAATTAGTCCTGGCAGGTTCGCGCTGGAACGCCAAGTCCGTTGCGGTTCCCTATTGCGCACTCTGGAAGTCTGGAGCCGATGCCAAGTGCATGTCAAACTTTTCGTTCATCTTTTGGCAGAAGCCGTTTTCTTTATGGTTTAAGTATTCGAGTGACAGGCCCAGTTCCTTATCACATGCATATAAATATACACACGTCGCGATTAGGTCAATTACTTGGTATGTTGTCCCTGGTGCCATGTTCAAACACTCCCTCCACAAGTACCCCACTTCTGACC
>JAJIZL010024604.1:19483-40601 GCA_023969395.1 Amblyomma maculatum | reverse complement strand
GGTATTAGGCCAAAAACCTCATATTACTCAGTCAACCGGTTAGAAATTTGATTACTTAGGCAAACATTTCAAATATAAAAGCGAACAGGTTCGAAATTTATTTTTTTCCCGCCACGGTGACTCAGCAGTTAGGGTGCTTGACTGGTAAATCCAAGAGCGAGGGTTAGGTCCCGGCTACTTCGGCCGCTTATCGAGGAGATGCAAAGCGAGGTACTCGAAACCTTGCGCTGTTAATACTCGTTAAAAAAGGACCCAGGTGGTCAAAATTTCAAGGCCCTCCACTACGGCGTTTGCAATAGGCCGAAGTGCTTGTATAAATATACAAGAAGTTTGCTCTTGGAAATGTCCGGCACTCTTCTCTCTGACGCTGTCACCAAACCATTTGGACTTGCTCGAAACAATGTTCTTTGTCTCATTCGCCCTAATAACAATTGGAGAGATAGTATTACGCCTAAGAAAAAAGTGTTAGTCACCGCATCTTACTACTTGACGTGAGCTCTTCCCGCTTTCCTTATACCAGAATACCACATTTAAGGGCCATACCTTGGGGGCTGAGCTAGGTTTTACATTGTCATAAATTTCATTCTGTACAGGTCATCAAAGGAGGAGCATTATTACTTCGTCCGAAAGCTTGTTTTCATTTCTTCATGGCAATGACCTTCAAGGGCTGGAAGCATCTACCGGTCCCTACAGTTGTTACCTGATATCACCGTCTGTTGTGTAACACAATGTCAAACAATTGTGATCTGCATGAACCCTTGCCAATACAAACTGTTCAAATAACGTTGCCCCGCACATCATTTTCAATGATGTACATTTGCGCGTTTCATTTTTGCCTGCTATTATAAATTTAGCTCAGGAACCACATTGTCCGGCCGACTTTTCACCCAAGAATTAGCCCCCTACATAATATACACCATTTCCGCGCGTAATGCCTCGCGATATCTCTAATGTTTAGCAATACAGCTTAACAAACTGTATATAGGCAATATGGACAGATAACATAACAGATTCTTTTCTTGCATAATGAAAGCTGTATAAATAAGCAGAGCGAGTAATGAATGCAACAACGTTCCCTAGTATGACCAAGTTTCGCTGCTTGACACCTGTTCACATCAAAAAGTATGAATGGGCAATTTTTTTTGTTTATTCCGAGGTTTCAGTTTAATTTTGCGCCGCGCATAAAGAAATGGCTTACAGACCCCACTGCACGTCTAATACTGCGTGCAAATGAACTACACCGCAGATACATTATTATGGCAATGTGTCGCTAAGATCGGAACTGAACGGCGGTAATAACATGGTTTGGAGAAGTCGTGCAGGTAATGACGGCAGAGGAAAAAAAACGTTCCTTTAATTTGTGAATGGATACTTGTGAGCAGTGTATATTGAGACAGGAAATACTGAAATTGCAGAAGGAAGAGAGTTCGCAGTTATTTTCATAGTTCTGAGGTTTCTAGTTTGTGATACTTCATCATCATCATGATCATCATCAGTCTGACTATACCCACTGCAGGGCGAAGGCCTCTCCCATATTTCTTCACTTAATCCGGTTCTGTGCTAGCTGCTTCCATTTGACCCCCGCGAACTTCTTAACCTCATCCGCCCACCCAACTTTCTGCCGCCCCCTGCTACGCTTTCCTTCTCTTGGAATCCAGTTTGTTACCCTAAGCGACCATCGGTTATCCTCTCTTCGCACTACATGTCCTGCCCAATGTGATACTTATCCAGCATTGATTACATAAATAGGAGTAGTTTATGTCTGCCTAAATTTGAAGCTAACATTGAATTATATTATTTGCTATGTTTGAGTAAAATTATAATTATTATCAAGACGAAAATATGCATTTAGCACTGCACCATGGTTCAGGTTATCAGATATATATAACAGGCAGTTCCCCTTATCCTCAGTTCCTGGCCGTGTCATCTCCGAGGATATGGTTATAGATTAGTTTTCTTCTGAAAAACTACAGATATTTTAAGCAGCTTGCTAGCTTATGTCATACTTAGCCGCATTTTTTTTCATCACACTGACATTATTTTTATCAATCAATATTATTTCCTTCATTTTTCATATATATTCAATGCATAACTGATAATTTTATTTTTTCGTTGATTTGCTGCATTTTCTACTCATTTGTTTGATAGTCGCCACTCTACCCATCATCATTTTGAATGTCGCGTCCAGCAGCGGATCATAAAAATATTTTCTGTAAAACGATCGATCGCTTTTGCTTAAAGCTAGACACCGTATGCGCTATTAGTGACCTGTAATATAGGAGCACCTTGTCTCCTTTGTATGATTGTATAGTGTGTTGATCTTTCGTAAATGAGCAAGCCTACATTTCTAGCATTTATTACTCGACGAAATTACAGAATGCTTCGTTCGAGCCTGCGTGATTTTCCGTGCCATTTAAAAGCGATGTCCTCCGGCAGCGAAGCTCAGCGTCGTACGTGGAACAAGTTGCATACATAATTGACTTTCCCTGACTGCATTGTGGATCGTGTGTGCACGTTTGATGAGCTCCTTTCTGTTTAGAGCACTATTTATATATTTATCTTGGTAAAGCGAATAGGTTGAAAAAAAAAAAAAAAAGGACGAGATGTCTCATGAATGAATTCAAATTTGGGATAAAATGAACAATACCAACAATGTAGTACCCCACCAAGCATCGTTTCAGTCGAGTTCTTCACAAATAACTCTTCCTTATCTGACAGTGCGGTTAGTAGCCGCATCAGGGGTTACGAAACAGCGGCAACCGACGTATGAGCCTCATCTGCGGCATCTTGAACGTAGAGTGACTTCTGAGGCAATAAAAAGGAAGTTTCCTTGCCAAAAATAGGCGAGTAAGAAACCTTCAAGACGAAGCCACGACCCCGATGACAAATAACCCGAACGTGAATGCGAATAAGCAAGCGATGGAGATAAGCGGCAGACGGAGCCAAAGAGACGTGACAGTTTTTCCTCCATCCTGAAGGGTGCCGCCTAGGGCAGATAATAACTAAGAGGCTAAAAGTAAGAATGAACGTAAATAAATAAAAACGACTGCAAAAGACATCCAGGAAAGATAAACTGTAACGAGCATACGGCGCTGAACTTCTCAACGTCTTCGTCGTCTGCTTCAACGAAGGGGCGGGGACGTCTTGTCGTCTGCTCCAGTGGTGCTCGGGCGGAAGTGACGGCCCGGGAGCGGAAAGAAGAGCAAAACGCATTTCCGGTGCGAGAACAGACGACAACCTTTTTTTTGCGCTTTAAGAAGACGTGCGTGCATCGCTGATGCGTTCATATGCTTGTGTTTTTTCACGCTTATGTGTCTTCTGTTTGATGCTATTTATTTTCTCGCTGACGTCGATGCCACTCCCATTCAGTTTAGAAGCGAAGCGAAGGCGGGGTTTGTTACGTTCGTCTCTTGTGCGTGAGCGGCGCACGAGGTTCTTTCCTCGTGGTGGAAGACTCGATATAAAGAAGCAAGCAACTAAAACAAGAAAGGTGAGGGGAAAATAAATAAAAAGAAGTGCGGGCGTGATTGAGCTTTTTGGGTGTGAACTGGCTCGGCTATATAGCTGGTGGTTCGCCAGGCGGAAAGTGGAGACCGACCACGATGATGCCGACAGGAGAGCCCAGGCGGCACAGGTTCGCTGTAGCCCGGCGACCGCGTACGCGTCCACGCCTGCGGGAAACGGCGCACGGCTGAGGCCGGCCTGGCGTTAACGGGTGGAAGAGAAAAATAAAACGTATTGCGGGCAAAAAGAACCGTTCACCGCCCTTTGGGTCGGCTTTTGAATTATGCGTTCCTGTCGGCAGGTTGGCGTGGGACAGTGCGGCCCGGCTCGTTTCCGCATGGTGAACACTCTAGATTAACCTGCACGCAAAAAAACAAAACAAAACAACGAAAAAGGAAGAAAATCAGCAAAACTAACGCACCTGAACAAAGGAGCTTTGCTTGGCGGTTGGGGAAAAAGTCCAGCGACCTCACTGTGACAGATTGATTCGTCAGTGCGAACGCGTGCACTCGCTGGGACTTAGATAAGCGGTGAAAGTAGAAAAAGAGAAAAACGAGACACTTCAATTGGTCTTTGCATGAATAATTAAACACGTCGTCGAGTTTCGGAAAAGCGCTACAATGAGGTCATCCACGCAACTGGCTTACACGGACGGCTGCGTTTTTCGAACGATAAAGCAACAGAGGCGGAAGCAACCATAGTTGACGAGGACGGAGTTTTTCCAAAGCCTGCCTAAAGTGCGTTAATGCCAGCGCAATCTGCCATTTTGCTTCTGGCAGTTCGACGACAAATCTCCTAATCTCTTAATTAAAGCTGGGATTACGTGCCTGTGACTATAGAAAATGGAGGTCCTTAGCCGAGGCCGTGTGCAACGGTAGAACGCTATTCATTGAAACCAGCCTACTAATTGGTGAGGTTTGTGTTTTATGGTGGATCATGAGATTCTTAGCAATCTTGGAAACATTTCGCGACTGCCATGATTTGTAAAATACACTGTTCATATAACTTGAGCGTTAAGTGATACTGCAAGATCTTACATCGGCAGAGGTGTCTGAAATAGGCTTACAAAATTTGTCTTCCTTATGCCTAGCACGTCGTCGTTTAAGTGACCTGCCAATATGTTGCCTGAGAACACCGATCTCGCGACAGAGAAGTTTGAAACACCGGAGGTCAAGGTTTCCAGTCGTAAAAGTTAAAATGAAAAAAAAAAAAGGAAAAACAAAAGGCAGTCTGTGGCAGACACTGCTTTCAGAACAGGCGAGTATACATATATATGTCTGGGTTCCCTGACAGTTGTAATAACTGAGGTTACAAAGTGGCTCGCCCTAATGCTATGATCGATTCTTTCTTCGCCGATTCATCAAAACCAGCAACATAATTTTTTTTATGCACTGCGTCTTGCCTGCCTGTATACCGTTTGCAAGATTGATTGGATCATCAGTCATTTAGGAAAAACGGCCCTTTCCCCACCCGAACACTTCGCTTTATATCTTCTAACTTGTCCTCGCATGAAATTTTCTTGGCATAGATGATTATGATTATAGTGATTTGTGTGTATATTTTTGTTCGTCGGATCCTGTAGTCGATCAAAACGATAAAGTAAAACAATTGCATCTTTCCGAAAATTGAATGGAAAACATTTTCTTTAGAAAACTGGACTCATGAAAGAATGAACTGGTAACTAAAAATATTTTCGTGTGGGTGCATTCTCGATGTCGATTACTAATTTAAAGATGCAATTTCGCTTTCACAGCTCCCCTTAAATGAGATATCCTTAACAGCGTTGGTGTGTGATTGAGGACATCCGTTCTACGTTTCAATAAATAACACGATGCTCTCTATTCTAAAAATTAGGACTGTGCGAAGTGTACTCTCACCGCGGCATCGAGATTGGAGATAATGAAATACATGAGAGAGGAGCCACTCTCAGCTCAAGGCTGAAACGAGCGCTCTTAAGTAGCCCCTACGTGGACTATAACTCTCGAAAATTTGGCTCGCACGGTGGTCTGGCATTACGGCAATGATTGAAAAATTGCATCAGGGAGTACTTCTGAATAGGCTGTAAAATCCCCTCTATGGAATAATTTACATCTAGAGTGCACTTGTTCCCTATAGGCCCCATCTTCTAAGAGGCGACCAATTACCCGCTGCGTTTACGGCGCAGTGGTAATGAATAAGAGTTTTCCAACAAAGACCAGGAATTCGGAGGTGATGTTTATACATAACTGCTCGTTCATTTATAGGCGTAGTTTCATATTCTACAGAATGGAAGACGAACTGAACACTTTGCACTTCCACATTGACATCGTCTCCTAATATAGAGCTGCGATTACGCCTTCCAGTATGTCCACTAGATTTTTACAGTTTTTTCTATATATAGTTCTGCTGATAACACAGCCGCTTTGCTATTATGAAGACAGCAACAATTACCCATGTAGACAAATTAAGATATGAAACACGGCTCTTGAATCCGAATTGAACAGGTTAGATCAGAGATATATCAGACAAGTGAAAAACATTAGCACACTGGGAGCCGGTGGTCATGTGCGTTCTTGGGTCTCTCAAAGAAACAAAGAAAAGAGAAAAGTGTTCCAACATGTGTGAGGGAGGTATTAGGCTGCATGTAGAAACTGATATTTGAGTGCATTGATCATTTTTCCGAGCCGTTCTGGGGTGATTAAAAAATTTCCACTATAAAACTTTAAACCAATCAAACGTGCGTTTCTAAGCCGCTCCGAAAACACAGAGTTTGAAATGTTTTTTCTTCATACGCTTTTCGTTTCTTCCTGATTGCTCTTATCTGGAAGACGCGGAAATAATAGTTGTGTTAGCTTTATTTCCAACCGGTAGATATGCCAGACATGCTCTTCCGCGTCTGCAGCATGATTGGTGGCAGTAGCTGAATACTCCGTGATTTCCTAACACAACCTGCGCTCCATGGTAAATGTAAGACAGTTTTCGTACGTTTCGTTGGTTTGTTTTGCACTTTGCCTCAATCGAAGCCTGCCCGGAATGAAAGCGAGTAATTTTCGCTTACCAGGCAAACTCTAAATCCAGTGAGAAACGGCGGCTGGTGCAAGCAGTGAAGCGGTTCTATGGGACTTTTCCCTGGGGAACAGGTTATTGCGGAGTGAAATTAAGCGTATAGATTCTAGCGGCACTTCTTCCAAATCTCCTCACGGTAGATAGTGAAACTTTTAGAAATGCCGTTAATCCCAAGTTTATCTGCCAGTCCGTCTGCGCGCAACAGCGGATTATACGGGATTATCCCGGTAAGTCCACCGGTTCGTCGCCTGTACAGTTCGCTGTTCCGGAACGCAAGGCCGTGCCTTTAGTTAAAGCGGCCCCCTCCCCTGCTTGAGACTGGCCTCCTTGAACTATTTCGCTAGTACAGGTGGCGTACACACACGCACACACACGCACGCACACGCACAGACACGCGCACAGACGCACAGACACACACACGCACAACATGCGCCTTATGGGGCACTAAACAAACTCCATTGTTACCCATACAAGAACACTAAAGGTGCTCATAAAACCGACCACTAAACGAATTTATTCCAGCTGGAATCAACAAAAATTTTCTTAAGAAATATTTTCTGCCCCGCAAAAATAACGACTATTAATTCGCACTACCACGCCTGTGATTTTCACACTGATGTTTAAGATATGTACACATGAATTCTTTCAGGCAAATCATCAACATTTGCATCGTATACCCCATTCTTTCTCTTCATTTTCAAACTTTCAACTCTGCCGAGGTACCGAAAAGAATAGGCTTTCTTGGCATCCATAAAAACTGTGAAAGGAGTGTCATATGCAGCTAGAGCCCATTAGAATATTAATGTTCTTCATCAAAACGACTGAGAAAGTAATCGTTAAAAAATTTACTGAACAAATATCTAAATTTTGTATATTCAGAACATAACCATCCCGTTTAGAGTGGGGCTTTCTGCTTATTTAGCTCGAACTGAGTTGACTGATGAAATTATATCAGCCATTGTATTAGGATAACCATTAAGTGCCGCCAATCGGGTAACTCTTGCCTTGAAGCTAACTGTTCATTCTAAGGGAAGAGCCCTGAAAATAATGTGCCCAAAAACGTACGAATTAAAAAAAAAAGATATTCATGCCTGCAGGGCAGAAGAGATCATTTGTGAATATTACGGGCTTGTGTTGCTGAAAGTTTTGTTCTGGATAATAGAGAAGAACAATTTGGAACGAAGATAAAACGCCTGCTGTCAATTTTGGTCTGCCGTCTTCTCTGCCTCGTTCGTAAAAATACTCGAGACTGCTGAGGGATCGAGTCAAAGTCGGTGACACAAGACGCTATCTTTTAAAGTCTCAGTCAGCGACTTGGGAACAACCTAAGGGCCGTTGCATTGCCTTCCATTGACAATCTTGAATTTCATGTCTTCCCGAGCTGCGCTGTACAGAAAAGCGCTGGCGCGCCGAATGAACTACAAACGAATTGGTGCCCCGCTGACAGCAGCAGAGTTTGAGGAGATTGAATAATCAATAACATGTCGCCACTAACCTGGCAGGCTCACCGACCGTCAGGCACTTTTCGGCCTCTTCGACGAAACGGTGAAATGAGTGTTTGGACGAGACATACCGCGCAAAGAAAAAAATAAAATACGGCGTGGAGTTGTTTGGGTTCTCACGCCTGTCGGCATACTTAGAACAGGCCTCTGATTTCCAGGAGCGCGGCCATGAATGACGTTGCCGCGACCTTGGAGCCATTCATCGTGCAGATCAAAGCTTCTTGCCATACCGCCGTCGAACGCGCAGAGCAGGTTCAAGGATCACCTCTCTGTCGCGCCGCCATCGCAGACGCCATCGTCTGGCGTGTGACGTCAAAAGAACCGTCTGGAGGGGCGTCTGGTCTGAAGAACAATAACAAAAAGAAAAAAAAAAGCACCTGCTACATTAATGACGGGCCTATTGCGGATGAGTGTATATCAAGAGAAGGATACCAAGAAAGTAAATGTATGCTGGTTGCCTTACTCTGGGTAGACATTTAACTCTGCATTGTCGGAAGGAATGAAAGGAGGGAATAGATGAAAAGAAGAGCGAAAGAGGAAAGTGGAAGATGATCAGGAATGTATCACTTACAGTGAATCTGCCAGCAAAGATGTGACTAAGGTGGCAGGCGCAGGTTCCATCGCAAGAGTGTTCATGAAGCTCTGCGCAGTGTTTCGTGTAAGAAAATTTCTGACTAGAATAACTTTAATTTCATTTCAGAGTGGGTCAGAGGAATAATTCGAGTTAATGAGATTGTTTTCGAAATCAAGAAGAAGAAATGGACATGGGCAGGACATGTAGTGCGTAGAGAGGAAAATCGATGGTCGCTTAGGGTAACAAATTGGATGCCAAGGGAAGCAAAGCGTGGCATGGGGCGGCAGAAAGCTAGATTGAAAATTGAAAAAAAAAAAAAAAACAACAACAATTTATTTCCAGTAATATACAGGAAATGGGCCTCGGGCGAAAAGCTACAACGATAACTTGAGAGATGCCCGAGGCCCAGTAATGGCAGAGCAACAAGACATGTGACATTAAGGCGAAGGTATACACATAACATGAAAATTATGAAGCACAGAAAGAGCACATATATACAAATGGAACAGCAAGTTAAAAACCAGCACAGTAAATTAACGGCCCACAATAATGTAACAGTATGCACAAAACATGACAAAACGTAAGGAAAATGAAGTGACTATTGTTATAATAATGTTTAAGGAAAGGAACGGAAAGTACATAGAGACAGTGCGGAATTGATAAAATATAGCTTAAAGCCCTTAACTGAGGCGGTAAAAATGTTTGGGTTGTGTATGTTATAATGATTTAATATGCATGGTAAAGTAAAACGAATGCTCTGGTTACCGTACAACGTCCTCGTTCGAGGAACGTCCCATTTTTGTTTCCTTCTGGTGTGAAATGGTTTTTCGTAAGGCTTAAGTCAAGATGTATTCTTCAAGAAGTCAGTTAAGCATCGAGGTGACAATTTAAGGCGGTGAAGTAGACGATACTCAAACATGGTATGCACACGATGAATCCTATATTGCGGAAATAATGTTTCTGTGTGGGCAGTGTAGCATGCACCAGCGATCAGTCTAATTGCCTTCTTTTGGAGGCCAAGTATGATGTTTAGATTTGTTTTGGATGTTGTACCCCAAACGAGGTGACAGTAGTTTATGTGTGATTAAATTATAGCGTGATAAATAAGGAGCTTATGCTTTGGGGAAAATTCGTTACGCAGTCTCGAGAGGAAACCAACAGATCTAGTAAGCTTGCTTTCAATATACATTATATGGTCAGATCACCTCATGGGAGAGTCGAATACAAAACCAAGCGATTTGAACTTGTCTACAATTTCAATAAGGTTTTTTCTAGATGCAGAGTATTGTTTACTGTAATATCCAGGCTAAGGAGACGAAAAAAGAATGCTTTGGTCTTGGTAGAGTTAACTACCAAACCATTAGCTGTGGACCATTTGTGGAGAGCACAAAGAACCAGATTTGCACTATTGATTCAGTTCAGTTCAGTTCAGTCGTTCAGTCGTGTCCGGCTCTTCGTGACCCTATGGACCATGTCACGCCACGCTTTCCGGCCTCTCACTATCTTCCTAAGATCACTTAACTTCATCTGCAGTGCCTCGAGGATGCCATCTAACCATCGCGTTCGCTGCCTACCCTATTGATTAGTTTATCGTTGGAAGATCCCTTAAGAAAAAAACTTGGGCTGATGAGGTTAAGAAGTTCGCAGGGCTCAAGTGGATGCTGCTAGCACAGGACTGGGCTAATATTGGAGGAATATGGTAGAGGCCTTCGCCGTGCAGGGGCTATAGTCCGGCTGATGATGATGATGATGATGTTCAATCAATCATTATTAAACAAATATTCTATTTTTGCTTTATTACGATCATAATATGCTGTGTCGGAAAGCTGTACGGCACATATTCTCTTAATAATGGGCATGATACCATCCAGGAAATCGTGTTTTTATAATGTATGTGCTTGCCTAGGATGCTACATATTCCATTTGATATATTTTCATATTTTGTTCTTTTTTTCCTTTATGTCGCGAAAGCTACACTGCGCTATGTTTTCAAGCCATCCGCGTGGCACCGTGTTACCGCGGCACCGTGTTACCGTGACACTGAGGCACCGTGGCAGCCGTGGAAGAAGAAGACGAAGAAGAAGACAAAGCAGGCTCGGTCACCCGCAGCTAATGATTTCGCTCCACATTCGGTTAAGCAGTCTTGAACCCTTCTCATTTATTTTTTGTTGGATGCATATATTGCATGTTACACGTTGATATTTATTTGATCTTCATGTATTCGTTTTATTTGCTGCTTGAATGGTTATTTTGGTTCATCGCTAACTCCGATACCCTGTAAATGATACCTTGTAAATGGCCTATTTATGCAGCTGTCCCCTTCTTTCATACGTTTCAAATAGTTTTGGCGCGACTTAGTCAAATGTGTTATCGTTGATTTGGTCCTTATTGTTGATTTCCGATTAAAGAAATGCTATGTGGAACACCGATCAACGACTAATTCGTTAATTGTATTTTACTACAGTCTACTTACTACCTTTACTACAGTTTATTTTCCGATGCTACATGTAACTGGGCAAAGGTATAGAAGCCAAGACAAGATGTGGCTCTCACCCCAATGTCTAAGTACCTTTTTAGGAATGGCTGATATTAACCAAAGGCAGATTTCGTCCGCGGAATCGTTTGGGGATCATGCAGTTTATTTGCTTAGTCATACAAATAATACTCTTCCCTTTTCTACTTTCCCGACTGGGTTTTTGGTTACGGCATCGAACGAAACGTGCTCTTTATCCTTCCTGTCAAAACAGGAGTAAGCTGGACGTTATATATTTCCGTAGTCCACTTATGCGATTTTCAGCGCCATCTGTGGTTGAGTACAGCAGGCACTTTATGGCACAAATCTGTGAACCTTACAAAGGTAAACCTAGTGGTATGCTTTTATATAAACCATAGACTGATCTCATGAATGCTAACTTTCTTTTTACGTATTAAAGGAAAAGGCAAATTTGGTATCCTTAATTGTGGAAACGAGCCTGACCAGTTTGTTGAAATGCGTCACAACAAATATGTAGTAAGACCTTAGAGAAATCTTCAAGCAAGATGTTAACGTGAACTAGACTGCGAATTTGCGCCATTGCACCTATCGATAAAAAGAAGTGAAAGTGTTTCGTTATATTTGTCTATAGCTGCACAATTTGTCTTCCCTTCCCTCTACGTGATAGCGTCACCCGGTCAGTGAAGGAAGTCAACCCACGCGTCTTATAGCCGCAGATACGTTGCCGCCCTCTGACTTCTTTTATTTTCTCACCCCTGTCCTGTCCAGAAGACGAGGTAACCCAGTTAGGCTTTCGGCCCTATACGACCACACGTACCACGCCCAAGCGTACGCGTGATCGCCCTCACAGACACCGGCCTATATACCGCCAGAGTGTAATACTCTGCCGCCTACCATCGACAGATCGACGTCAGAGCGATAATGCCGCGGGAAAACAGCAAAAGATGGACATTCCGCATTTAAGAACCATAGTAGATAAGGTTTGCGTTTTTGGCTGTAATTCTTACGTAATACGGTACAACAGGTTTTAACAACAGACCACGATCTATCACTTTGTCTTACTCATCTGACCAATCACAACTGTAATGAATTAGTGAACATTAAAGAACCCCAGGTGGTCGAAACATCCGGAGTCCTCCGCTACGACGTCTCTCATAGCATGAGTCGCTTTGGGACGTTAAACCCCACAAACCAAACCAAACCAAGCTAAACAACACGAATGAAATCAAATATTTAATATCTGATTACCTCAAACAAGTCAAGGGTACCAAATGCGTCCAGTTGTATGGTCTTGTGTTTGAAATTTTGTTTAGATAACAAGAAAAGCTTTAACTATAGCTGACTCCTTTTTATCCTTTTTATTGTGAAGAAATGATATGTGGTGATTATGAATGTGGGCTGAGCTTCTTTAACGGCTTTAAGTTTCATTAACCTCCACGCATAAAACAAGATGTTTAAAACATCATTTTTGATAGTAAAATAAGGACCTCTAGCACGGTACCTAGCGATGGCGTCGTCCATATATGACCCTATTCGGAGAGTGAGGGGCTTTTAACACATATTGAATATGTGTAAAAATCATACCGAAAGATTTAAGAGATGCCGGGAAGTAATGGAATTGGTACCGTAACTGATTCACGTCTCGGTGAACCACACCTTGAGGCTAGGGATGAATGCTGGGGTTAACCAAGACAAACTGAAAAAAGCTCACTGTATAGCGAAAGCTGCGGCTAACTTTGACTGAAACTCGTGTTTTTGATTTTGCAGTAGTCACGCTCGTTGCGTGAGCGGTCTTCTTTTGTATGTGGCGTGGCCTCAGTGGAAGCTCGAACGATTCAATCCCTCGACCTTGAACCAGAACGCGAAGCCCGTCGGCTTCAGCTGCAGTAGCAACTTCGGAAACAGCTAAAATTTTGTTGGAATGGGGTACGCGATGAAAGCTTGGTGGCACGAGGCAGTACTGCCACACTCCTCGCCCGAATTGGAATGCGTCACTCCTGGTTCCGAGATTGTTTGAAGATGCATGTTTCCACGACTCGGGCCTATTAGCGCAGTCTTTCTCTGCAACTAGAAATTATTCGTCGACCATTATTCCTATTTACAGCCGTCCGCCACTTTAAATTAAGAGTGAATGTGTTTTGTGTACACCGGTTTGTGTACACTCAATACCTAGGCAAAAAGGGAAATGCCCCTGAACGCCTGCCGCGTGCTGTGTTTCCACAAAACGCTGTTGAAGACCCTCGCTGATAGTTGTATGTCCTTATTTAAATTAGTATATGGTGGTATTCAGGGTTGGCTCTTGTGGATGCTATTTTATTTGGTTTGGATGGTTTGTGGGGTTCAACTTCCCAAAGCGACTCAGGCTATGAGAGCCGCCGTAGTGGAGGACTCCGGAAATTTTGACTACCTGGGGGTCTTTAACGTGCGCTGATATCGCACAGCACACGGGTGCCTCGCTTTTCGCCTCCATCGAAAAGCGGCCGCCGAGGCCGGGATTCGATCCCGCATCCTTGGGAACAGTAGTCAAGCGCCGTAACCACTGCGCCACCTCGGCGGGGCTATTTTATTATGTGGCGCAATAAAGTGTTATATACATTGTTCCTACTTATTGACCATCTATTAAAATATTCACTTTGTCAGATTTCGAAAGTGCTTAATGCGGTCACCACTTGCCTTAAGACTTGTTAAGTTACCACCAAGGTGATCGATGACTATTTCAATGGCGCACCTGGTTTATATTACTCCAAGATATGGCGATTCACTTGGTTTAGAGCTATGCAATAGTAGGTATTGCGAATGCTAATGAGGAATTCACCCACAAAATTATGGTCGTGAAAAAGGTGAAAACATAATTAATTAAGCAGTGGGCAAAGAAAACTTTATCCTAAATGCACTTGAAACAAAGGTAGCACGTTCTCGTGTATAGAGCGGATGATGCGACGAACAAACTACAATATCCACGTTGCTCCCAAGACAGTTTAGCCCCTTATATGTGCAATGCGCGTTTCGGCAAGCAGAACGTGACGAAGAAAGTTAGGCTGCAAGAAAAATAAAGCTTGGCCTTTGTGAGGTTTGACAAGCGGAGCGAGTTTCTAGCCCCAAGTTCTGAAGCTTGTTTCAAAATTAAAATATTCTTATGAAATCAGGTCCTTGCATCGCTACGAACTCACACGTATGGCTGACGGTGCCACAAGCATTGCGTTGCTCGAGAATACCTTGGCGGTTTGGATTTACACGCGTCTATTTTGGGTGAATATAAAGGTATACTGCTTTGTCAAGACCATTGGCAGGTATCTATACCTACATAAATATCAAAAAGCGCTTCCGGTGCCTGAGATTCAACACAAAACTACCTTGCGCATGACAACTACTCACACAACACCTTTAAATAGAGTCCACAGTGTCCAGGACAGCCTTCCGGGGAGCAGAGACAGAGCAAATATATGTGCTCTGTCAAGAGCAAGGGTGGTTGTGTTCCCCGTGACAGCGCATGATTATAGGCCGCTACTGAGCGGAAACAGAAGCTAGGGCGCTTGTTTCTGCGATTCTGAAACAAAAAGGAAGCAGCAAGATACGGAGTACGGTGGAAGGAGAGTGTGTGACCTCCAACAATGAAAGGCCCCCAGTAGACAAAGATGACCTTGACTGCCACCGTCACAACGCAACGGTCCGCACTGGAAGCCCAACGCTCTGGAGTCCCCCTGCCTGTTCTGCATTGCGGTCGCTTGAAGCTGTTTATGATGCAAGCTTCGCTTATTGTGGGGTACGTGAGAACAGTCCTTTCAAAAGGCGTCTCCCTCTCCTTCCCACCCCCTTTCCTTTAGCGCCGTCAACGAATGGGCAGCGACAATCACTTCTGGGACAACGGCCACAGTCCTCGCTACACAATTCAACGTACTAATACTGTGCAGTGCGCGAAAGTAGGAGCTGATGTCAGAGATAACGTAGGCTAGAATATACAAATGTTGTCTATTAGCAATAGTGAGCGCCTTGGCTGCCAAAGCTGCTCTCAAATTGGCGCTAAATGTTGCTGTAGAGTAATTTACGGGCGTGTTTAGAGAGGACACAAGTTCTTCCTCTTGTAACAGTTATAAAATGAACTCATGTGGTGAGCATTTTTACGCCATGCGCTCGAGATTTTCATGATTGAACATGTCGCAATTTCCTTTCGCTCATCATCAGCTTCTACATCTGAATACAGAACCGGTGCTGCTTCATCAACCCGCGAATTGAAGTCGCGTTCTTCTGTGAAGCGCAGCCACTTTCGAATTCACAAAGAGTTTTTCCTGTCTTAACATACCGTCTAAAAGCGACAAAATACAGGGAAAACAACGTGATTAACATCGACATACTAAAATCTTCTAGTAGTTTGAAAGAAATATTCAGCTGATATGAAAGAAACGAAACATCATCAGATAAAAATCTGATGCGCAAAAGGAAGTAACTCGTTCAGGCTTGGATAAGTAACAAGCCGCAGTTCCAAACAAACAAACAAGCAAACAAAATGTAGCAGGAGGGGACAGAGATTCTTGATAAGCAGACAATAATGAACTTTTTTTGATCCATTGGTGCCGCCGTTAGCCTACAATGGACAAGTATTGACCGATGATGATCAAGAAAAACGAGCGGTGCAATATAATCATTCTGGATGTAGAAACAGCACAAAGGGACGAAGGAACAGGAAGCACCTGTTTCTTTTCCTGTTCACCTGTGCTTCCAGTTCTTTCTGGAACCACCTGTGGTTTCTGTTTTGTCCTTCTTCCCTTTGTGTTGTTTTTCCATCCAAAATGTACTGCAACCAACTCGCCCAACTCAGGATCCCACTGCAATATAATCAGTTCTATTATGTGCAGTCACGTTTAATTAGCGATTACAGGACCACGCAAAAACTCTTGGAGGCGGATTTTCTAAGGACGTCTTTAGTTGATGCTTTTCCAGTACTGCACGCTTTTCATTGGACTGCAACGGACCGAGGCAAAGAAGCAGACAACAACGAATGCAGGCGGCAGCCGACACAGACAATAAGCGTTCCTGAAGCCGCCCTTAGCAGAAAACGCACGCCGTACCGGAAGCATATGCGGCGTCAACGTCGCCAACAGAGTTCAAGTTCATTACTGCGCTAGCTTTACAGGCGTACGTTTGAATACTGAAAAGGGAAGCGGCCACCACGAAAGAAGAGCGCCGTCAGTCTTATTCTGGGTTGTGAAGAGGGTTAGGCATCCCGGGCGGTTTGATTTCGTTCTGTTGCTATTGTGCTATTTTTGCGAGTGGTTGCACGGAAGCCATTCACGTTCCCACGCCTGCGGAGCGGAAGTATGGGCGGCCGTAATGATGAGAGGTTGGCTGTGAGCGTTTTCAAATGGAAGCCCTCAAACATAGGGCTTCGGCTGGTCCGGCTGCCCTTTTGCCCACCTGCCTGCCTCAACACAATGAGGCTTTATTCTCCTACGCTGTATATTCCTACCAGTATTATGTAGTAGGCATTGCATAAACAGGTTTGGGGTGCGACCTGATGCCGGTGAACACCTCCGGCAACGTACTCTCTCACTAGAACAGGAGTTGGCCACCCTGGTGCAGTAATTGGCCGCAACCTCTCATGATAAGCTCCATAAAATCCCGGCCCTCAGTCACCAGCGGCTGCGGGACAACTGACCACGGCGGCGGTCAGACCTGTGACGCAGCAGGGGGTGCTAAGAACGTCTGGCTCCGCTGGACAGGCCGCCATTGGAAGCTGACCCTGGCGACGTATAACGTTAGAACCCTAGCTAGTGAAGCTAGTTTAGCAGTGCTGTTAGAGGAACTAGATGGTATGAAATGGGATGTCATAAAGATTAGTGAGGTTAGGAGGCCGAATGAGGCATATACTGTACTGAAGGATGGACATGTACTGTGTCATCGAGGCTTACCAGAGAGGCGACAACTAGGATTAGGTTTCTTTGTCAATAAGTATATAGCGGGTAATATAGATGAATTCTATAGTATTAGTGAGAGGGTGGCAGTCATCGTAATTAGGCTTAATAAGCGGTATAAACTGAAGGTTGTACAGACCTATGCACCTACAGGTAGTTATGATGACCAGGCAGTTGAAAGCTTCTACGAAGATGTAGAATTGGCAATGCGAAAAGTAAAGACGCAGTATACTGTACTAATGGGTGACTTCAATGCCAAGGTAGGGAAAAAGCAGGCAGGAGACCAGGCAGTAGGTGACTATGGCATTGGTTCTAGGAATAACAGGGGGGAGTTACTAGTTGAGGTTGCAGAGCGCAATAACTTAATCATGAATACCTTCTTCAGCAAACGGAAGAACCGGAAGTGGACATGGAAAAGTCCTAACGGGGAGACTAAAATGAAATTGACTTCATAATGTGTTCAACCCCCCGCCATTGTGTAAGATTAGAGGTAATCGGGAAAGTGCGATGTAGTAACGACAGGATGGTGAGGTCCCGAATTAGCCTAAATCTGAAGAAGGAACTCTACATATTAGTAAGAAAGAAACCCATCAACGAATTAGTGGTGAGGGGGAGGGTAGAAAAATTCAGGGTCTCGCTACAAAATAGATATTCAGCTCTAACCGAGGATGGCGACATTACCCTAGAAGCAATGAACAATAATTTCAGAGATATCATTACTGAGTGTGCGGTAGAAGCAGGCGGTAGGATAGTTAGAGAGGACACCGGTAAGCTGTCTAAGGAGACGAAAGATTTGATTAAGAAACGCCAGAGTATGAAAGCTTCCAATCCAACAGACCAGATAGAATTGGCCGAGATATCAAAGCTAATCAATAAGCGCAACGTGGCTGATATAAGCAAGTATAACATGAAGAAAATTGAGCATGCTGTAAAGAACGGGGGAAGCCTTAAAGCAGTAAAGAAGAAATTGGGCATAGGCAAAAACCGGATGTATGCGATATGGGACAAGGCTGGCAACGTCATCACTAATATGGACAAGATAGTCAAAGTAGCCGAGGAGTTCTATACAGATCTCTACAGTAGCCAAAGTAGTCAGGACCGTAATGAGATTGGCGGCAGGGAAAAACAGTCAGACGTTCCACCAGTGATGAAGGACGAGGTCAAGAAAGCACTAGAAACTATGAAAAGGGGGAAATCAGCTGGAGAGGATCAGATAACTACAAATTTGCTGAAGGACGGGGGGAATATCGTGCTAGAAAAACTGGCCACCCTGTATACGCAGTGCCTGGTGTCTTCGACGGTACCGGAACCATGGAAGAATGCAAACATTATCCTCATTCATAAGAAAGGGGACTGTAAGGACCTTAACAATTACAGGCCAATCAGCTTACTGTCTGTTACGTATAAGGGATTTACTAATCTAATCGCTAATAGAATCAGGACAACCTTAGACTGCAATCAAGCAAAGGATCAAGCAGGTTTTCGGAAACGGTACTCTACTATAGATCATATCCATACTATCAATCAGGTGACAGAAAAATGCTCGGAATATAACCAGCCCTTATACATAGCATTCATTGATTACGAAAACGCATTTGACTCAGTTGAAACATCGGCGTTGATGCAGGCATTGCGAAATCAGGGGGTAGACGAGCCGTACGTGAAAGTGCTGGAAGGTATATATAGTGGCTGCACAGCAACCATAGTTCTGCAAAGAAAGTAACAACATTCCCATAAAGAAAGGTGTTAGGCAAGGAGACACAATCTCCCCAGTAGTATTCACAGCTTGCTTAGAGGAAGTATTCAGAGACTTGGAATGGGAGCAGTTAGGGATAAGAGTAGATGGAGAATACCTCAGTAATCTGCGATTTGCTGATGATATTGCCTTGATAAGCAACTCGGGGGATGAACTGCAAATAATGATTGATGACCTAGACAGGAAAAGTAAAAAGGTAGGCTTGAAAATCAATATGCAGAAGACTAAGGTAACGTTCAACAGTCTCGGGAAGGAACAGCAGTTTACATTAGGTAGCGAAGTACTGGAAGTAATAGGCGATTATGTCTACTTAGGACAGGTAGTAACCGCAGATCCGGACCATGAAAAGGAAATAACAAGAAGAATAAGATTGGGATGGAGCGCATTTGGCAAGTTCTCGCAGATTATGACTAGCAGCTTACTGGTATCGCTCAAGAGGAAAGTATACAACAGTTGCATCTTACCTGTACTCACCTATGGGGCTGAAACGTGGAGGCTAACCAAGAGTTCTACTTATGTTGAGGACAACCCAGAGGGCTATGGAACGAAAAATGGTAGGGTTAACATTAAGAGATAGGAAGCGTGCAGAGTGGGTCAGAGAAATAACTCAAGTTACCGACATTGTAGTGGAAATTAAGAAGAAGAAATGGGCATGGGCAGGACATGTAGTGCGAAGAGAGGATAACCGATGGTCGCTTAGAGTAACAAACTGGATTCCAAGAGAAGGAAAGCGTAGCAGGGGGCGGCAGAAAGTTAAGTGGGCGGATGAGGTGAAGAAGTTCGCGGGGTTCAGGTGGATGCAGCTAGCACAGAACCGGGTTAAGTGGAGAAATATGGGAGAGGCCTTCGCCCTGCAGTGGGTATAGTCAGGCTGATGATGATGATTATGTAGTAGGGCAGACAAAATGTAAAAAAACAAATCATCACAACTAACGAGTTTCGAAGGCGTAATGAATCAGTTTATATTACTTTATAAACACTGAAATGTCACCATCTAATTAATCAGCCTCTTGTAAAAACAATGGAGTGTTAAGGAATGAAAGGGCGGGGTACGAGACGAGACGACATGACATATACGAGTTCGTAAGGCTTGGTAGGGTGTGACATGGCATGATAGACCATTCCGCGAATGTCCATAGTAATGCGGCCTTTCAATGACAGGAAAAGTCATGAAAAGACCACATTGTGTATGTGTAGGGTTGTTAATGTTTTGGGTAAAACCCGATTTTACCCGGTTTCGCATCCCGAACATGTTCCTAAAAAATCGGGTATAACCCGATTTTTCCCGGCTTCTGGAACAACTGCGCCCACTTGTTGAACTTGTTGAAAGCTTGTATGAAAGCACCACAACAGAATATATTCTAGTGAAACTTTCTGATAAGAGAAATCTTATTGAGGGATGCATTCGAGCCACATTTCGATGTTCAGAAAGCGCTTGAAAGCGGAAAACGTGTCATGCCAAGCTTTGATCACCTCGTAATCATCAAGCTACTGCAGACAGTCAACTAGTTTTTCACAATAACCGTTAAAAGCGATCGAGCTAAAGGTGTTTTATCTGAGCTGTGTAATAGCAGTGTCACATTAGTAAAAACTTGTTGTGAAGAGGTTTGCGCGAAAATCTCTACAAAATGGGGCTGCACTCTGAAACCGAACGTCTCAGACAAAGAAGAAAGCCAGTTGACAATGTGGAAACTGGGTACCTTACTCGATTCTTTCCAGAAGCAGCTACTGAGTCAGTCGTTTCATGACTACCGACCTCTATTTATTTCCGTGACGGGCGATGTAGGCTCGCTTCGTGGGGAGTATAATCAATATTTGCTGGAAGCAAGCCCCTCAAATGAGTGTTGAACCGATGGACTATTGAAACGACGCAACTGCGCGCTACCCCAGGCTAGAAAATGCAGCGTTGATGTTGTTGTCTAAGCTAATGACAGGTGCGACGCTGAGCGAACGTTCTCTCAGCTAAGATACTTCCAGAGACCAGACATGTCTTAGACGGAAGCCGAAAAGTTGCGCATACAAATGATTATTTATGTTAACGATGACCAGCTCACGTGAAGAAATGTTTCGTGTCCAAAAACTGACCACTGCACCAACTGAGAGTAATATAGTTACGATAGTTACGATAGAAATTATGAAATACTTTCTTGAAAACAACCAAAAACCTAACCCTAATCGTCACCCACCGACTAGTAGAAATCGACTAAATTATTATTTTAAAAAACTTAACTTATAAAACTTAACCCACAAAATCTGGATTTCGGAGTGTTTTCACGAAAAACCCGATTTCTCCACTATTATCAAGTCAAAAAATAACGCCAGGTTTTTAGCCCC
>JAJIZL010024604.1:0-14483 GCA_023969395.1 Amblyomma maculatum | reverse complement strand
TTGAAATACGCCACATCCGGAGCGCCCCACGGTGAGCGAATGCAGTGCCTTTCCGACATTGTTAGCCGTCACAGCGGGTGAATGTGCATGCGTGCGTGCAGCTCCACTGCGGGGCGCTGCGTGACCAACCATGCGCACCTGTTCCCCGAGTTCCAACCAATTTCGCTTTCGGTGCGTCGTACTCGTCCTATATGCGCAATGAACGAAAGGGAGCGGACGTACGCGGTGCTTCACATTCGAAAGTAGCTGCGTGGAATGCGCACTGAGATAAATAATACAAATAATGCCAGTAAACAGGGAGAAGACAGGGGGGGGGGGGGGGGGGGGGAGCATGCTCATAAAGAGCTAGTTGTTAAATCAAAGGTTCCTGACCGCTAGGACAGCATGTATTTATTGGAACTTCCAACTTTTAAGGTTGAAAGTTACAGAAAATATAGTTCCCTTGATAATAATAATAATTGGTTGACAGGGAGGGAAAGGCGCTGTATCCGTCACACTTGTTTCTGTGAACACCTGAAGCGCGCCGTAAGGGAAGGGAGGAGGGTGGTAGTGAAAGTGGATAGAGAGAAAGAGAAGTCGCAGTGGAGGGCCGCGGAGTAATTTCGACCACCTGAGGATCTTTAACGTGCGCTGACATCGCACAGCACACGGACGCCACTTCGTTTCGTCCCCATCGAAACGCAGCCGGCGCGGTCGGGTTCGAACCCGGGTACTCTGGCACAGTAGCCGGGCGTCTTACCACTGCATCACCCCAGGGGGGTAGTTCCCTTGACGATAACTAATTTGTTCTAATTTGCTAGGCGCATATGGTTACAAGGAGCTTCTGTAGCATAGCCCAAGCTGCTCCTGTCTGGAAGGAAGCAATCTTGGAGAAAACAACGCGTCAGACAACCTAGCGAAGCGTTCAGCGGCTGATCTATTTCGCGAAAAGATGCGGTTACGGATGCTCCTCCCTTGCAGCGTTCCTTTCAAAGCATGGACAACTCTCGCTGGGAACAGTAGTAACGAACTGACCGTGACCATTTGACCACCCTCTGTGCATAGCCAGTGCTTCGGCCTTGCGTTAATTTGCGTTGCACTCAAGCGAATGCACGGTACGCTATCATCCCCGCCTTCACAATAGCGCAGTAGAAGCCACATATGACATGACAAAGCTGTCAGCAGCAGCGATACGTGTCTCTCATGCTGAGGAAACCCTAGCGAAAAAACCGTACGAGTCACAATAACCTCATACAGATTTCTCATACTAAACTCATACAATCTCATATGTTTCTCATACGCTGAATGATATTTGTATGAGTTGATATGAGATTTGTACGAGTTTAGTATGCGATTAGTGTGAGAAATTTGTAGGAGGTTATTGTGACTCATAGAGGTTTTTCACTAGGGACGGTCATGCATGCAGGGGAAGCTGAGCGTCACGCTCTGAACGGTGTATGCATGCGTAAGGGAGGCCGGAGCCGCAGCTGCCCGATGGGTAGCGGAAAAAACGAGAGCTGTGATGACGTTACCACCAAGCACACTACACGAAGAGAGGCTCAAGTCCCTGCCAACGAACTCCTGATACCATAAAAATCTCCTTATAACCGCACACTCTCAAAGGAGGAACACTCGTGCCTGGCAGCGGTATGAAAAACATTTTAAACTGGCCTCACTTCCGCAGTTACAGTTCCGCATCAAGTGTCGAGTCTTTAAGAGCGGCGAATATATGCGAATTGATATTGTTGATCATATGTTAAAATAAAAATGAGAGCCTTAATTAAAACTTTGATCTTCGTATTCAGGACACACGACCTTTCCAATAGTACAAAATAAAGCGTACACGAAAGTTCATTCGGAATTGGTCGGAATCTCAGAGAATATTCATGAGTTGAAATTGCTCTCAGTCGAAGTAGCAAGCAGGAAAATGTTTCCCTACTGAAAAAAGTTCTATGCTGCAATAACCGCATGCAGGCTTTACCTTACAATGACATACAAATGTCATGCAATGCCATAGATTATCTTTATATTTTTTGTGATGTTCTTATGATAATGTAGGACATTTGTATAATATTTGAATGACATCGAATGGTAAATCCTGTATGAGAATATTGAAGCATACAAAGAATATTGAAGCATTTGTTGCCTGCATTCAAACGTATCCGCAGTGGCAGTAAACTCACAGAACCGAATTTGCATTGTACAGAAGCGCCCCCAGACCACGATGTTTCTGCAGTGGTTTATTATAGAAACCCCCTTACACTAGAATAACCAAACCGTTTGTTAGCGGTACGTAGTACATGTTAAAAAATGAAAACCTTCGGCTATGCCTTCCACAGGTTATCGGAAAAGACAGCGCGTTCTCGTTTCAGTATTTATCTGCATGTCTTAAAATGCTGAACAGTATTGTAAGTGTCTGATGCGGACGAGTAACCCGATGTGGGATATGTGCTTGTGGGGTAAATCGTATGACACATGCCTGCTTATTCAAGAAATATTTACGCAATTAGGCAAAAGAGAAGACACTCACACCGGCAGAAGGCTCAGAAATATTTAACACAACTTAATGAAAAAGTTACCCTCATCCTTCCCCTCGAAACCAAAGTTGACAATATGACACAACTATAGAACAGAGTGAATGACATTGAAACGACGGTACAGTCGCTTTTTGACAAACTGGATTAAGCAAGCCGTGCCATGGTGGCATGGTGAATAGGGCGCTCGATTGCTGTATACCCAAGGATGCGGGGCCGAATCACGGCCGCGTTGGCCGCTATTCGATGGAGGCGAAAAGCAAGGATCCTGTGTGTTGTGCAATGTCGGTTCACATTAAAGAACCCCAAGGGGTCGAAATTTTCGAGGCCCTCATCTACGATGTCTCTCATAGCCCGATTCAGTTTGGGACGTTAAACGGCACAAACCACAAACCGATATTCAAAACACCTCTCACATTGTAGCCTTAGAGAGTAGGACCGAGATCATAGTTTCGTCAACCTCAACGAGCATGAACGAAGTCAAACTTCAGCTAAATGGCCTACAACCATAGAGTCACAGGAAGAATACGAAATGCACGGACTTGCAGTGGACACACACGAAGACCTGTTGAGAAAAAATAAATCCCCTGACCTGCGAACTTCAGCTACAATGGCTTGAACACATCCAGCTCCATGCACTTCATAGGCTGCCTGCTCTGTTTTCTCGAAAATGACAGCCCCAATTATCGACCCTAACTTACGGACAGGCGCACTATGTCCCATCGCAAGTCATTAACCAAAATAAAAAACCCATTGTTCTTGCTCGCTTCGTAATTGGCTGAAGAAACTGTTTAAGCTATGAAGATGAAGTACCGAGCCTGAAAGCAACTTCACTCATTATTTTTTATTATATTTGCATTTAGTCTTAACTGCGACTGTATGAATGCTTGGCGTCTAGGATCTACTCAGATAAGTGCGTGCCAGATTTTGCCTTGTTTACCGAAATAATTGTAAATTTTGATGTACTTCCAATTTAGAAATAATACCTCCAAACGCCGACGGAATGCATAAAGTTATGATACTGTTAAATATTATACTATAAAATAAGATAACCACATTTATGCATGACAGAAACCTTTCTCTCGTCATAAACACGCTGCCTCTCTATGTACCCAAAGTTTATGTTTAGACTGGCCTCCCCTTCCCCTTGTATGCTAGAGAAAAATTCAAGAGCAATATATAAATGATCCAATTTTTTTAGCTTAGTAAGGTTTAATTTCATTCAAGATGAAGACGTTATTAGGAAAGAAAACCCTTAAGAAACGGATATAATAGCCCCGCCCCCATACGCCCTTTTCGCAAAACTGAAGTGACTGAGTGACTCCGAATATCTTTATTTGTTGTTGGTATCTAAGGGCAGATCATGGCATGACACACTTCAGTCGGCGTACGAAGTCGACGACAGCATAAATATTAACGCTCGCAACTTTTGCTCACGGAAAAGAATTGTCATTTTCAAAGCGAAAGTTCTAAGAAATAGTAAACCTTCTGGGCCGAATGATAATAAAAATGATTTTTAATAACGACAGGACGGACAGCTCGGTGTGCATTCGTAACGGTGGGTGGCGCCAGCCCTGCCTGTGCCTCAAAAGGGGTTATATACACGTTGCCACGTACGTGGCGACCTCTGTCGTAGCAGAAAGGAAGCGCCGGCCATCACGTTCGGGAGGAGAACTACGGCGATTACGTCGTCTGCCGACAGGCTGCCATGTTATAGATTGGACACCCGCTATTCGACGTAATGTCATGCTCAGCAAAGATCAGCACGAATAATTTACAGCAGGAACGAAGACTTTAACGGGATGTTAATAGAACTTGTCTGTATTTGAGGAGTGGTCGACATTTGGGTAAGGTGATATATGCAGCGGCACGGGATGGCCTAGCTTTACAAGTATCCAGGGGGATGTGCGGTATTCGATTTCCTGTGCCACCTGGGACGTGACAGGTTTTGAAAAATGGCACCCTGGTCTCACCTCGTGCATGAAAAGAATACCATGCGTAATGATTTTGCGCGGCAAAATCGGCTCTTGAGCCATTAGATTTCACTGCCAATAATGCAAATAGCAGGTTGCTATTCGTCCAAGGTTGTATAGAACCTGTCTTTTGTAAATATGCGAGACATGGGCTCGAAAATTGCTGCACTTCAAAAACCTCTCTTCGTAAGCATCGAATAGAAAATTACTGATCCTTCATTCATTAGGAAATACTGCAACAAGGAAATAAGGGTCGCTGTAATAAATTTGAAAACTATGCCGAAACGAATATATAAATCGTCCCTGAATACCAATTCTTTTTAAATCCGGCGTTATATATCACTTTAGTTTGGCTGATTCATAATACACCCAGACGACTTTGGCAAGTATGTATATCCGGATGTTTTTTTTTTTTATATAAAGAGGAAATTCAAAATATAGCTTTCTTTTTTCTATCCCATTTTGATTGGTGCTGGTGTGTGTGCATGGAAGTTCCTGCGGTTTCATCTTAACGCATCGCGAAGCACGGAGTGTAACTATAATGCACATCGACCTTGCTTATATGGGCATTTCCCTATGTGTCCCCATACAACGAGTATTGACGTCATCGACAGAAACATTGTTAGCCTTGTTAGAAACATTGTTATTAACATGATACCCATATTTATTTTGACGCTCGTTTCCACCCAAATTTCCCATCTTGTCACTTTGACTCGTTCTCATATCACTCCGAACTACCCAGCGGCTGAATCGATTGCTTTTGCTGAGCCTTTCTAGGCTCATGGACCGAAAATTTGTGCGCGGGAGCTGTGCGCGCGATCTGTGCGCTGATGTCTCCGGAGCGTACGTGTGATGAGGGATATTAAGAATAAACATGATTGATGACGATACGTGATGAATAAAAGTTATGAATAGACATCGTTAGAGTACATGAATAATGCTAACGACTAATAATAATGGTTAATAACGACTTTTAATGACCACTGTATGCCAAACTACGACTTGTAATGACCGCATGTGATTGGAAATGAGTAGAAATATAGATGGATTTAGGGAAAGGAAAAGGCAGAGAGGTTGACCGGAATAATTCAAATCTGGCCTGCTACTCTGCAGTGAGGAACGGGAAGGAGAGAAGAAAGAAGATCATGATGGGTGACGATGTGAGAGAAGGCATATGAAATACATATACAGGCACAGTAGCTTGCTTTACAAGCGCGAATCAAGTCCGCTGGCGCACAAAAAACGGCAAAGAGCACGCACTGCCTGGACACCCTTCCCCTTATTCTGCCAAGCGCCGAGCAGCAGTTCCTCCGACAGAGGCCTTTTGTCCAAACGCTTCAAGGCACGCATACTCTGGGCACACCAATAATATATGGTCCACAGTCTCTGGGATGCCACAAGTTGAACATTCCGGCGAGTCCATTTGTCCAATTAAATGTACGTACTTTCGCGTGAAAACCACCTTTAAACGAAGTCTATGTAGCAAGCATGCCTGATGACGCGGAATATCACGCGCAACATAAAATTTCAATGCTCGATCGAGCCTTCTTATACGAATGTGTCGGGCGTCTGACTGGGCCCAGTAAGCTGCTGTAGCATTCTTCATACAACTCGTAAGAAGGCACGTCGTGTCACCTCTTGAAAAAGGCACAGCTATTTGGAGGCCATTGATGAGGGCGCGTTTCGCTTCAACATCGGCCTGTTCATTCCCATGGAGCCCGCAGTGGGCAGGGATCCATTGAAACATTATCCTGTGGCCTAGCAGCTGGGCAGGTGTGAGGAACTCTATAATGTTTAGTGCCAGGGAATGATAGGTAGTGTGGCGTAAGAAGTTTTCCAAAATTTCCAAATGCTTAGCGATGAGTGGTAATGGCTACAATAACTAGGCATGACTAATCATGACGGCTAATGACAACGAAACGACCAATTAGTCAAACGTTGACTTAAAATTACCGCAACTGATTGCAAATGAGTTGAAATGCTTAGCTATGAGTGGTAACGACTACAATAGCTAGGTATGGCTCATCATGACTACGAAACAACCAATATGTCAAATGGCGATTTGAATGACCGCACCTGACTGGAAACGAGTAAACTAACGAGTAGCTTTAATTGAAAAGTTAGTGTGAAGTCCATAGTAAGGAAACGTTCTTCGCTCAGTATTTTACATTCTATATATTGGGCCATCAAAGCGTGCTAACACCAAAAGGTAGGGGTAACATTAAGAGATAGGAAGCGTGCTGAGTGGGTCAGAGAAATAACTCAAGTTACTGACATCCTAGTGGAAATTAAGAAGGAGAAATGGGCATGGGCAGGACATGTAGTGCGAAGAGAGGATAACCTATGGTCGCTTAGGGTAACAAACTGGATTCCAAGGGAAGGAAAGCGTAGCAGGGGGCGGCATAAAGTTAGGTGGGTGGATGAGGTTAAGAAGTTCGCAGGGGTCAAGTGGATGCAGCTAGCACGCAGGGGCTAAGTGGAGAAATATGGGAGCGGCTTTCACCCTGCAGTGGGTATAGTCAGGCTGCTGCTGCTGCTGCTGATCAAAGCGTGACCTTTGCCGTGCAACATATTTACGCAAGAGCTAAAAAATTGGTTTCGTCCGCATAGATGGCAGTTCTAACAGTTAAATTATAAGATAACTTAAAAATGTTCAAGGCTCTGGTCCCAATAACACAAGGAATATAGCCCAAAACAGGCAGAAGTACTTTTAGTCCTTATTAACGAGCGACATTATAGACTGTAACGTAGACAGAGAGACATTCAGTGAAAAACACTAAATTTGTTTGTCGGACATTAAGCGGTGTATACTATACGCCGTCATCCGTAACGCAATCATACCATCGTTAAGATGACCTGAGTCAGCGCTGCCCGAGATAGCCCTTTTTTTTTAACATTTACCAAGTTTGATGCTTCTTTGCCCTTCCGCGAGAGTTCGGAAACACGCTCGGCACTTCGAAGCGATATATTTTGAGAGTGTTACCTTTTGCCATTTGAGAGTCTTCATATATGCCAAAGATGTTGAGAGATCGGCCGCCACACAAGGCAGCCTTGAACGCGTTGGCTTTCGGGATCTTCACGGCTAAGCTGTCAGGAAGTTTTCATGATATTTACAGGCTTAGGGAGCGGAAATCCACCAAACCCCATCTTTCAACTCTTATGCAATTGTTTGTAATGTCTCAAAAGATTTTGATTCCTACTTTGCCGATCCGATCGCGTATGACAAGTAAAAAGAGAAACAGCAGTACACAGGCAATATTCGCAGTACCATGAGGGGTTTTTATAGCAAGGCGCAAATATGACAAGTAGGTACAACCCATATTTCATTACACCAAATGATGCCGGGGGTAAACAAGCGGCTCTGCTTCAGCGGTAGTCGACTTCGTCACAATTACCGCCCGGCTAGTCGCGAGCAGCGTTGCATAGCCACGTTATCTTAGTGCAGCGTCCGCTGTTACTAAAGAACTAGCTCTCGTCGCAGGTTGCAAGGTGGCAGGTGACTCGGTCAGAGGGGGCAATAGATTTCATCCGAGCCATCCGAGCAGTCTCGGTCGTCGTCCCATCGAAATGCACTAAGAATGCAATTCCAGTTGCTGCAGTGGAATTCGTTGGGTTGACAAGACCGACGAGCGCAGTCTCTTTCATCAGAGCCGTCCGTGCATTCTTGGTCGCCATCACATTGATATAAACTTCGAATACATTGTCCACTGTTGTAACGGAACTGTTTTTGATGGCAGGTGCGATTAAGGCAATCATTTTCATCAGCGCCGTTAGGGCAATTGCGATCGCCATTACATCTCCACGTAGCGGAAATGACTACGCCGTTGGTTCTGCATCTATACCTAACGGGAGGCATACTGGTCGAGTTGCAGTTGTGCTCTTCCGGATCGTCGCTGTAGTCCGAGGTTCCGTCACAAAGTTTCACCGAGGCGACATACCAGTCTTCCGCGGTGCACTTGAAGTGGTCCCCTGGACACTAGTGAGGGACATTGGGAGCACTTGGGGCCCCGTAAGAGGCATTGAGCGTCACTGCGGTGATAAGGAAGACGACTGTCGGAATAGACCACATTCAGTTCAGTTCAGTTCAGGCGTTCAGTCGTGTCCGACTCTTCGTGACCCTATGGACCATGTCAGGCCACGCTTTCCGGTCTCTCACTATCTTCTTAACATCACATAGCTTCATCTGCAATGCCTCGAGAATGCCATCTAACCATCGCGTTCGCTGCCTACCCCTTCTCCGGCGACCCTCAACCTTTCCCAACATCAAATCTTTCTCCAGCGACTCCTCTCTTCTCATCAGATGACCAAAGTAGCTGAGCTTTAACTTTAGAATTTGACCCTCCAATGAGCAGTCAGGGTTTATGGTCGACAATATCGACTGATTTGATCTTCTGGCAGTCCAAGGAACTCTTAAGAGTCTTCGCCAGCACCACAATTCAAACGCGTCAATTCTTCGGCGGTCAGCCTTTTTCACAGTCAAACTCTCGCATCCATACATCACAACTGGAAAGACCATAGCACGGGTTATACGGATCTTGGTTGGCAGACTAATGTCTCTGCTCTTTACTAGGCGGTCAAGGCTAACCATTGCTCTCTTTCCCAGAAGCAGGCGTCTCCTAATTTCATGGATGCAGTCTCCTTCCGAGGTAATCTTGGCGCCCAAGAACAGAAAATCTGTCACAGCTTCCACTTCTTGTCCATTGATGCTCCAGGACTTGATAGGGCAAGACGCCATGATCTTCGTCTTTTTAATGTTCAGTTTAAGCCCAAACTTCTCACTCTCTTCTTGTACGCGCATCAGAAGACTCTTGAGATCCAATTCACTTTCTGCCATTAAAGTGGTATCATCCGCATATCTAAGGTTGTTGATGCGTTTTCCAGCCATCTTCACTCCAGCTGAAGACTCGTCCAGACAGGCCTTCCTCATGATGCCCTCTGCATATAGGTTAAATAGGCAGGGCGACAGTATGCAGCCTTGCCTCACCCCTTTCTCAATCGGAAACCAATCAGTAAGACCATGCCCAGTTCTGACTGTGGCCTCTTGCCCTTCATAAAGGTTCCTGAGGAGACAGATGAGGTGAATTGGAACTCCCATCTCTTGGAGAGCTTGCCACAATCTGCTGTGATCTACGCAGTCAAACGCTTTCGCATAATCAATAAAGCAGAATTGGAAGCTGGCAAAGTCCACCGCTCAGTTTGTATACTGTTTCGGGATACACATGTGGTGCACGAGGAATCACCTGCTGTCTGGTCTATCTTAAAATTTCTCGTTTGTCAACCCAAAGTCCGCTAGCCATTGTATATATAGAGAATACTATGTTCGCAAGGACATAACATGAAGCGTACTGCAGTGTAAAGGATGGTCGGCTTTATATATTTGAGCTTGCGCTGTGTTGGGTTTGAAACTGCAACGGAGCACGGGTACAGTTTCTTTAAAAACCTAATCAAATGTGTGACTCTCCTGATAGACCTATTAGTCTCGGGTTACACCATAAGAAAAATGATTCGAGAGCTCTGAGCGGTTGCTGTTATCTGACTAAAGAAGGGAACAGCCCAGGGCTGTATTCTTCAGAACAAAAAAGTTATCACAGTGGCACTGAAACATGAGCAGCTGACGTTAAAGGCTGCGTCTTTCTTTCCTTGCATTGCGTCAACACGACGAGGACTGCGTTTGCATATGAGACGGCGTAGCCTGAGCGCATCACACTATACTCAACCTCACCGCATCAAATAACACAGTTAAAACCGCACGTGATGCCCACGTATACGCAAAACGGCAATGTAGGTGGTCCGGTCACCTAATTTTGTTCTTCTCCATTAATAATCTTTCTGCGTTCTCGTGGTAGCATTATGGGGGGTAGCCAGAGTTTGCGGCAATTTTCCTTAGGATGATGGAATTACTACTGTTCTCGACGGGGCCGTACTACTCGTATTCGGATATGGTGTCAGTTTGCAAAGTAGCAATAAGACTAACAATAAGCAAAGGCGAACGCCTAAAGGAAAAGCAAACGTTTGCCTTTTATTATGTTCATTATTATTCGAATAAGCGCATTATATTGAGCACTGGCGGCAAAAAAATCAAAGGTAAAACAACAGGGAACTGAACAGCACGCTAAGTGATATCTTATGGTAATCTTAAAATGGCCAAGAAATACAAATGCAACAACATACAAACAAAACTATGAGGCCAACCTAAATCATTTGCCGTAGAAGAAACGAGAGTGAATGTTGGAAGAGATTAGAATCTGTAATTTGGCCAGACATCTTGTCAAGAAGGTTCCACAAATATCGTAATATAACATTACAGCTAAAATGTATGCAATTACAAGCTAAAAGGTGTGTTACGCAAATGGTGACATGGCCTGCATTGAGAGCATATTTTATGAAAGGCTGTTCCAGTCAGTGGACGAGGGCGGGATGGAAGAATAAGATTCAGTTAATTGATGCAGTGAATTGTAATTGAACCTTGCAACCGCGACTAATGAGCGATGAGATCAAATTGATCGAGTTCTAGTCTGACGATTTAGGTTAAAATGATAATAGATTTTGTGAAATAACTTTTCGGGGAGGTCATTTAGCGGGAGAGTAAGTTTTTTTCATAGCTCTGAGTGTTCGTGCGGACATATTGGGATAACATAAAGTGTCCACAGTTATCTTAAATTAGTTGAGTAGAAGATATCTCGAAAGTGCAGCGTTTCTGATTGATGACACGTATATTAATCTGAACCTAACTAATGTCATGTACATTTATTGGTTCCACTGCAGCAGTTTTATAAAAAAGTTGTTCCGTAGGCTAGAATGCGGCTTGCTCTGTTAATACCGAAGTTGATAGAGCACTTCAAAGCATGGTGAGATATTACGTGCCCGCTGTATACCAATAGCCAAAAAGAAGGTTCAGCTGAGTTCTGTTGCGACCATCTTTAACATGCAGATAATTAATGTGTTTTATGAGTGTGATTTTGCATTTCTGAATATTTAGGTGCATTGCTGTTACTCATGCTTCTCATAGAACACCTTCCTGTTTGATGTTTAGTAGCTGTAAGACATCAGGGATGTTAATAATTTCATGGTGATTGCGGCGTCGCGCAAGCCTGTCGTCTACCAGGATTAGGAAGCATATCTTGTGGCGCCACGGTGAGTGAAGGCAAGAAGCGCGAAACTAAATACGCACGGAAAAGAAAAATTTGGTAGACACACCTAAGACTGCTTACGGGTATAATGCGATCCAGTATTTTGTGCATGTGTTTTCGAACGGCGACTGCCATATGCTTCACGCGGGGTTTTTGAGCCGTATATCCACCAAAATGTCGTTTCGAAGGAGTACAATATATATATATATATATATATATATATATATATTTCACTCGTTTGAATCCCTGTCTCAAGCTCACCTTGAACTTGACTGACACATGCATTTCATCTGCAGTAAGGTCAAGAAATGTAGCGAGACCTAAATGAACGAGAAAAAAGCCTTTGCCTGAGCCAAACTAGAAATCGCATGACACCAACGTAGGGCTATACCTCAATACAAGTCGATGCGTCACAATTTTGCCGCTAATGACGGGAAAACAAGTACCATATGTCGGTCGGGGCGAGTACACATAGACGAACAGCACGAATGGGATAGTTTGAAGTGGTATGACCTCAGCCGCTGATGGGTCTGGAATAGACGCATCCAATAATGCATTGTGAATGCTCGGCTTGCTGTCGGCGTCATACGGCTTCCTCGTGACGTCACCCTATCGGCCTTGGGAATGTTGATATTGTTATGACCATTTCACGAGCAGAAACAAGAGAGGCCACCGGCTTTTTTTCGAATAGGACATGACGTTTTCGTATGAAAACGTCCTTGTCCGCTTGCGTTCGCTGGACATTAACCCGAAACAAAACAAAATATACTCGACCAACCTTCTTGACATACAATGAACGGTTTATATCTTTCTGGGGAGGAGACGTAATCGATACGGTCATCATCATCATCATCAGCCTGACTATATCCATTGCAGGGCGAAGGCCTCTCCCATATTTCTCCACTTAACCCGGTTCTGTGCTAGCTGCATCCACTTGAACCCTGCGAACTTCTTAATCTCATCCGCCCACCTAACTTTCTGCCGCCCCCTGCTATGCTTTCCTTCCCTTGGAATCCTGTTTGTTACCCTAGGCGACCATCGGTTATCCTCTCTTCGCACTACATGTCCTGCCCATGTCCATTTCTTCTTCTTAATTTCCACTAGAATGTCGGTAACTTGAGTTATTTCTCTGACCCACTCTGCACGCTTCCTATCTCTTAATGTTACCCCTATCATTTTTCGTTCCATAGCCCTCTGGGTTGTCCTCAACTTAAGTAGAACTCTCTTGGTCAGCCTCCACGTTTCAGCGCCATAGGTGAGTACAAGTAAAGGTACTCACCTTTACCTGTACTCACCAACGGTAAAGTGATGTAAAGGAAGAGTGGCTACTGAGGCAGTAAAAAACCAAACAAAAAAAGACGTCTATTTGATGGTGCAGTGGGAATAGCCCGCATTCACAAAAATAAAGGCCGGTGTGCTTGCGAGCATATTTTAATGCTCAAGAAATCAGGTAATTTCAAGTTAGAGGTTTCTGAGTGGTGACAGATTTGAGAAAAGATCAGTGTGGTGTACTAGACCGGAAATGTTGTGCAACGAGGACCCAGTCATTTGCTATATGTAGGGGTGAAAGTATTCAAATTAAGCACCTGGTATACGTGTATGTGTGAGTGTTGTAAAAGTCATCGATGAGATATAAAATGTGCGTTTAATCATGCCCAGCTTTCCGGGACACGGGTTTTTAGTTCGGCAAACTGGCACCACGCGGCGTATCACCGTGAGCTCCTCCTTTCCCTTTTCTTCTGCCCTTTATTTCTTCACTTTAAGAAAAACCCAGTAGAGGCTCGTAAGACCTGCGTAAGGTGTGAAAAACCGCTGTAGGATATTTTCGGAAACGGCAACGAGCCGCCGAATCCATACTGCGCCGCAATAATAAAAATGTAATGCCAATTCAATAATGCCGCTCGATGTCCCGAGAATTCGTCTAATTTCTACTTCTAGCGTGAAATTCAGAAATCACTGTTTCGGATTGCACGGCTTGCATGCGTTTTTTTCTTCTACTTTATAATAAGTTCTCCAATGACGCTGCATTATTTATTTCGCATTGATGAACTCAGCCCCCCCCCCCCCCTCCACACGCACACGCACCCCTTGTTTTCATTTGTGCCGGTAGTGGCTGTTGGCTCCCCTTGTGTGTATCTCATTGCGAGCCCCTCACTGTGCTTTAATTTTCATCGGCGCACCATTGCATACACATAAACCGGATCTGTCTGGAGCTCCACTTCGAACCGAACTGTCATGGCACTTTTTGTTGGGATACCATGTGAGCAGTGAGTTCTCGTTAAATTTTCCTGCCCTTTATCGTGTACCGCTGGTATCTGAACGCTGCGCAATAATTAATTATTTTTTTGTCAAATTTGAGCCATGGCCTAGAGTGCTACGGACCAAGCCGAGCACATAGGGTGCCTGCTTGAAGCACAACCTAGCGAACCAGTAAATAAAAGAAACAAGTTGAGTCGCGTACGCAGAACAAGCCCTTGTCCATGCGCCCCGCGATGATAACCGCATGGCGAAAAGGGGGTGTAGAGAACGTAAGCAAACGAACAAAAGACAAACAAACAAACAATTAAGAAAGGAAGAGAAGCGGACGCCACGCACGCGGAGTGCGCGCAAAAAAAAAAAAAAAGTACGGAAAATACGGAACTCCAATTGGGCGGCCATCAAAACACGAAGGGCGCACATAGAGATATTCGCCGCGCATGGCTTTGGAAACCAAATTTAAGCATCATCCAAATTGTGCCAAAATTGCTGTGGAACCTAACCTGATTATGGCCAACTCATTGGAGTTTTCTAAATTTAGATGGGCAATCGCCAAAATTTGGCATCTTACGCACTCTTGGCACGTGGGAATAAGGAGAAGCAGGAAGCGT
>JAJIZL010024603.1:2832-18188 GCA_023969395.1 Amblyomma maculatum | reverse complement strand
AACGCTAACAGTAGGCAGCCTTGATTTGATGATAGGGTTCAACATGCCAAAGAAACTTAGAGAATGAGGGTCAGCAATAGTAGGTAGCTCTGGATAATTTTGACTATCTACACTTCTTCAATGTGCACTGACACTGTACAGCACATGGGGACTTAGGGTTTTTGCTAAAACCAAAATGTAACCACCCCTGCTCGGACCGAGCCCGCGTCACACAGCTCACTAGTCAAATGCCCTAAACACTGAAGCCACCACAGTAGGGTGCAGTCAGCCTTGAAGAGGGTTACATTTGCAGGCATGTTTTGTACAAGCCAAGCTTATATAAGCTGGGTATGGCCAAGCTGCGGCTAATGAGTAACACGAGGCTCCTTGCAAAGTGCAGATCACGACAGCTTGGCACCTGTCCACCACCCACCATTTGCAGTATTTCTGCCTCTACAGCCAGCTTCTCTGTACTTTCTCCTTTAAGTTCCAAACCACCTATTGTTTAGAATTATTTTGAACAATGAAACAATAAGCCACCCTTATGGACACACATCTAACAGAGCTGCTCACAACTGCAACCATGCTCATTCGGGAATTTCAATATGCTTGCTTTACAAATGGGGCAATTGAGGCATATTAACAGTCGTGGCATGAGTTCTTAACTGTGACCACCAGCTTTGTTAAATGAAAAAAAAAAGTCATTCTTATCATTTACTTTGCTTTTTGTAAAATGTTGCCTTTTTAGTCAAGAGTTCTCATTAAAGGTATGGTAGCAGTTGCTGTAGGCCCATAGCTAAAGAGCTGTCTGACATATGCCCGCATTGTACTAGCTTGCTCGTACATGGAACTGAGCCTTAGCAACCTTCGCGGTGATGCAAAGAGATGTTTGCCCATGCTAACATCTCGGCATTTCCATAATGGCGCAGATCAGTGTCTTCACTCTACTTGTGCTATGAGCATTCCTGTCGCTAGCACATATTGAAAGTAAAAGGGATGACAGCAGGCAATGCGACATATGCCAGCAAAGACACGTTCACCTGCTTTTTCTCTGCACATACAGTGAATTACAATCCCAGAAGTGAAGTGGTCTGCTTACTCCGCAAAAGAGCACCTGCATCCAGTACAGATTGTGTCCCGATTGCGTTTGGAACTCATGCCAGCGCAAGTAGGTGGTGCCCATGAACTGACAGAAGAATTGCCCGTTATTCTGTGTACTAGCCCGTGCTTCGTCTACACGTGCCAGCTGTTTTAAAACTGTAATAGGTCTGCATTTCTCCTGCTGCTTCTTGGGATGGCATTGACATCAACAGTTTATGCCATTCTGTCGTATAGCAGAGTGCGGGCAAACAGGGTAAAATTTCTTTGGCACTATTCTCAAATAAAAGGAAGTCGCAGTTCACAATTTTCACTGTTTCAGAGTTCAGGAATGGCTTTAAGATCATGAATAGCACATAAAGATGGTTTCTGAACAGTCTTCTAGTCACACTCCGAGCTGAGGTCTTTAAAAAAGATTATTGCATAATACTACTGCTCTTAGACTTGCTGTCCTCAAAAGTAAGCACTAGTTCATGACAGCAATTTGCATTCATAGAAGCGGCAAGTAATGATCATCTATTATGGAGCACAGAGGGCACAGTCAGCACAGCAGAGCATGCTACTGGAAATGGAAGGTGCAGCTGAACAAATACTCAAGCAAACTTCTGGCCGGTTCTGTTGATTTCGGCAGAGCAATCCACGGCTCCAGGGATTGATCTTGGCTCAGCAATCGCTCCCCATCTGCATTGGGAAGATGGGACCTGCGTTCTGGATCTGCATTTGGAATACAGTTACTCCAAAAAGAGCAGAAAATAATGTTCTGTAAGTCACTAAACCCTGTGATTGAAATTGACCATTAGTAAAGTCTTGTCATCTATCACCTCTATCTGCTCATAATTTAAGTAGCATTATAAAAGTCTGCGATTCTGCAGGAACCTCTGATCTCACACCAAGAATTCAGTGCCCATAGCAGGCACAACGCCCATCTAGAGATGCCAGGTAATGTAACTCGTAAGAAATGTTATGCTAACTCTTCTTTACCTACTAAGAGAGCAAACAGTATTTCTGTCGCCGAACCTTCTTTTAAACACTATTTCACGGCAATGGCAAAAGGCATTTCCAGTCTAACCTAGTACAGTGGCGATGAACTAGCCCCTGAGCCTGCCATAAGCCAAGGCGTAAATGCGCTTCACTGCAATGTACGAGTAAACAAGTGGAAGGCTGGAAGCTTGAACAATCTGTTTCCAGTAAACAGTCGCGTTTGGGTGGTTAGTTTGGAATACCAAGCAAGCACTCTGCCCATAGCTTCATCTACTAGATTTCCTCTCAAAGGTATAACCAGCAATGTCTGCAACTTAAGCCAGGAGTACAATTCTAGCATGTTCTGAATGTTCTAAGACTTCGATCATCACACTGACTTTTTAATCATGCCAGTCACCTCAACATCAAATCAAAGCAATATATGTGGCAGCTTATGGAACCTTCGCACATACAAAACACACCGAGAAATGCAAGCCAGTCAGTCTAAAGGCAGCCTATCATCAGCATATTGTTCATGGCCTCCACAGTGACACCACCATGTTTGCTCCCTCACCACCCTATAAACATGCAGTGTTTGCACCCCAAATCAGGTTACACAAAATGTGACGGCTCTTTAAACGAAAGAGGAGCAGTGCACCAAGAAATGCAAAAGTTCGTCCCTAGCTCCCATTATGTCAACTGAAGAATGTGCAGAGTCGGACCAGAAATATGGATTTCTGAAAACATGTATTCTGTATAGAAATATGAGTGATATCTAGGAATCTAGGAAGATATTGGTACCAGTGCAGTAAGCAGTCTGCCCCTTGCGCATCATGAAGGGCCAATGCTCTCGAACTTCCAAACATTTTATCATGCCAAAACATGCTCACCCGATCAATTATGAATTGTGAAAGGCTACACACTCTAAAGTGGAAACACTTCCATGCAAAAAAGTAAAAAGAAGCCAAATGCAGAATGTGATGTGACTGTTCAAACAATGTCTGGAAGTGCATGTGGCAACCAAGAAATTCATAAATGTGGTAGCCATTCATAATCTAGATTCAGACACAACACTAATTCCATATCAATATCTACCGTTGCTTCTACAAAACATGCATAAATTTAAACAAAAACACCACAACTGAATGATACTTTAAGAAGCAAAGGCTTGTTTTGCTTGGAATTCTGCATACACTCATTTTGAAACCTGCCTGAATTTCATATTCCCACATCTGTGATGAATCAGTGGTATACTGAGTACGGAAAAACTGCACACATTTCGATTCACATTGCATATTAGAGAAGATTCCAATGGGGCATCTCAGCCCTAAGTCAGAATTTTTTTCGCTTCATTTGTAAATAATTAAACAAGAAAATCAATACTATTGGTACTGTTGAATGCATAATTACCTCTACACCTTACTGACATTTCTGGACTGAAGGTCTGAGTTTGGTGTCTGTCATTAATATGCGCTTAGTAGTTTTTGGGGATTACTTCAGTCACGACCAAAGTAAGAAAAAGAAAATGTCAAGCCCAATACAGGTGAAAAAATTCAAAATAGCTCAAAGTTTTTTTTTCCCCCTTGTACTACCCAAGGCTCGACAATGGAGTTTAAGTACGGTTGGTGCTGAATCATACTGCCGTCGCATGTTCGCCGGTTCCATATCTCATAATCCGCAATATTTATGGAACATATAATAATGATCTAGCCCTGTTGTAACGCAAGTAGGTTTTACCGTTTATTCAATCCGTGTAGTTGCAACTGCACAAGCGCCGGATCTTCAACTGCTGCGCAACATAAGGCTGGGGTCGAGGCACATGAAACTGGCCCATTCTAAATTCTTGCAGAAGGCTGAATTGCACTAGGCGCCAGCATCGTGCACCCCGCAATGGTATTACGAGTGATGATTTGTACGGCATATTCTACTCTGAGCGTGTAGCCCCTGGAACTAACTGCCTCTTTTCCAAGGTACTGCAAACACATTCACCCTTCCCTCGTCAAAAGCAAACTACCGCAAGTTATAATGACATGCGCGTCTTGATGTTTACGAACTAGCACTGTGTTGGCATGCATCATCAGTTCTGCGCAAAGTGTTTAGGAGAATGTACAGGGAAGATGGAAATTAACTTACCTCCGAAATGTCAAATGTATGCCGGGTGGTGGCCGCCCTCCAATAGTCCCGTCGTCAGCGTAGTGTTTGCAGTGAGAGCGCACAAAAGAAACGCACTACCTGTCGGGCACGCGAGCACTCTTTTTGCACAGGTATGCACACAACCTTACCACGCTTCTGCACATCGCACGAGCTATTTTGTTGCGCTCTGTGCCTCGTATATCTCGAAAGAATGAAGCCGCAAGGCCCCCAGCTGCACACAAGAGAAAAAGGCGCGACGCCACCAACTCATAATGGCTACGGCTAGCACTTTGTTCCGCTTCGGCTGCCTCGTCTGGTTTCGACTTGTTTCGGTTTCGGAAGTCGCTTTAACTTTGCTGCTCGCCGAATAGTAGCAAGCACGATGTCGGGCGTCTACGCGCTAACGCTGCATGTTTGTCGTGTATGCGCGCCTGTAGTTTGTACATTCAGAAATGTAGCAGTGCTAGCGAAAGACCATCGTGAGTTTCGCTTTTCTCTCGATGCTGGACAAACTAACTGCGTGCTTTGCTTGTCATGGACGTTAGGTTGAGCGCAGTGTTTGGTTCGGCGAATCGTTGCTTTGGCCCAAATTCATTGCCAAGTTCCTTGCGAAAACTCCTGTACATAAACAGTTACAGTGGCAATTGTTTGTTTGTTAATATTGGAAGACTATACGGCGTTTTACAGATCAAGGGATTTGTTTGGAAACAGAAGATGCTGGATTGTGCTCGCTCATAAAGAACAGTGGGCGAGCCCAATTCGGCTCGCCCGCTGTTCCTTTATGGGCGCCACATCTATGGCTGTCACTTCAAACTGGTCACCCGAGAGCTACCATTTCTTGTGTGATATGTGCCTCACTACTTCAGTGTCTAACTCTGAAATGGTGACGAAATTTTTTAATGCCTGTAGCTTATAGCAAAAGCAAGGACAGTTGGGTGAAAGCCTGAATTCTTAGTCAGGAAAGATATGCGATATGCAGAAATAGCTTACCGGTCAAGCCTCAAGTGAAGGCAGTGTGGGGTGTTTGAATGCTCTTTACTTCAATTAGGAAACTGACCATACAAATATTTCAACTTATCTCTGTGGCCTACAGCATACAGTAAAGAAGCTAAAGCAACCAAGCTGCTCTTCCCACGCAGCATAATGATTATGAACTGCTGGTGGAAACTGCACAACATATATTCGTGGAGTTACACGTGCAGCTTTCCTCAATGCATGTCGCGTGAAGCAGCCTACAACACTGCAAAATATGCCATCTAAAAGACATTTCCTTGCAATATGATGATTCAGCATATATGTGCATAGTGTGCATAGCTTCAAGATGCAATACATACTGTTGGTATCACCTCTCATAAAGTACTAGAATTTGTGTATCTCTTCATTAGTCTAAGATCACCGATTCAATCCTTTCTTTTTTTTCTTTTTTTTTGACAGTGAGACGGACAGCATTTGCAAGTGTCATTACGCAGCAGAAAGCTTCAATTCAAAGTAGTGCAGTTCAGCAAATGTTTGCTATAGTCTCAGGAAACTTAAAAATGGCGTATATAGGTGTAGATATGCAAGTCAAAACTCAAAAGGCTGTAGGAGCTGTTTTGCTCAGCCTATCCTTGTGCTGAAAAAGAGAGTCAGGCTGGTTGGTTATAATGAGTCGATTGAGTGAACAGTGCTCTAAGACAGTAAGGGAGATAAAGAAGCAGAATTGTCATCTTCTCTCCCATCCCATCTGTTAGTGCTGTTCAGTCATTTGAGAATTGTATTTCTGTGGTCATTACAAGTGAATATGAGCTCGTGAAGTTCAGTACTGGAGTTAACTTTCACATTTCTGCTATCACATTTACTTTTCCTTCTACAGATGAAACCCCAAGCCAGTTCTTCATACAAACTTGTGATGCCTGATGGTGGTAAAAGTGTGCAGTTATAGTGCGTTGCCTCCATTCATATGCAAAACACAATGTAAGGGAGATTTTGATCGCCAGTTTGACCGTCATGTACTTGGCAGGGAACACATCAATGTTGTGCACACAGCCTTTGTCGTGCATCTATGGCTGCGTCCAACTTTCAGAAACGAATGGTTGAAAGAGAAGCAAATGATGCTATTAGATTTAGTTGAAGTATCTCGCTTTTGACATTGGTTTACAGTGAGCTCGATATGTCGAGCTGTTGCTCAGCATGCATGTTGTCATATAAAGATTTCTGCATAATGAAAGGAAGCAAGCACTTTTCTACTAATGTTGAAAATGTGCTGTAAGCCAAGACCAAAATTGTGAAATATGAAAAAGTGTACCTGTCGCAAATTTTCATGAAGTAATCATTGGATGAAAGCTCTAACTTTGACCTCTTTCATATTGGAAGGATCTACACAGTCTCAACGACTAAATTTTTAGCATGCAAGCATGTACATGGCCACATAGTTTGCATGCTCTCTTAGAGCATCTGTTCACGCACTGGCTCCATGTGCTTCTACAAGCTCGCACAAATACGTGACCAGCTCATTCTCATTCAATATTGCACAGTAGCTGTGCGTGCTTCTGTGAACTCGCTCATGGGCTCATTCAAACTCACAAGAACTTGTACAATCTCATGCGTTCCTGCACAGTGGCTGTACGTGCTCTCATAAATCCACGTTTAATCTCCCAAGAACTCACATATTCTTATACATTCTCATTCACTCTCACACTTTCTTGTACAGCTCACATACAGTTTTTTCAGTAGGGCCTTGCCGTGAAGAGTGGTTTGCTCACTATTTGGGCTAGGAGTGTGCCGGGTTGAAGTGAAAGGAGGAAGTTGGAGAGTTAATGCAAGGTCACTAGGGCTGAAGTAACCCACTCTACATGGCAAGGGGAAAGAGGTATGTTGCCTACTCCTTTCCTGCCTAACTTCAGCTGCATAGCCACAGTTATCTCCTAGTATAGGGATGCGCTACCGTGATCAAGACTTGTAGAATTGAAAACTGAAAGTAAGAGAGGGGTATGGCATAATTAAAATATCTATGGCGTCCAGGTGAATAGCACACTGCACTGCAGGGTTGCTGACGGTGTATTTACTTATTTTATGTTTAAAAAAACAGTAGTTAGTAAACCATAAATATAATACTTCTGCTATTGTGAGGATTCCACAGCTATGTAAACTGCATGAAGAAAGTGAAACTATCAATAGCTTGCACTGACAACTCACCCGGCACCCACTGGTGAAATAAAAGTGGAGAAAAATGTCTAATCTGTATTCACCACATTCATCATGAAGGTATTCAGACACTAAGCATAGTTCACCATCATAGCACTTCTGATATTATATCCAAGCCATCTATAAGGCTGCCTAGCTTGTCACATGAACATTTCAGCTGATGACTTTTCAATGGTCGAATGACTGACCAAATTCTCATGAAAAAAAAAAACGTTTGTGACAAAATCAGCACTTTTCTCAGAGTTCCCTGCATGGGAGTGAGTTCGTCAACTGCTAGTGTTTCAGAAAAAGGGGTCATCAAACTGTAAGTAACCTGAGCTGAGTTAAACAACAATATTTCGGAGTGGTGAGGAGGGGCAGACTTTGTGGCATTACGAAGGTCATCGAGGAATTACGAAGCAGGATTTCGGAAACAGTACTCTAATATCGATCATATCCATACCATCAATCAGGTGATAGAAAACTGCTCGGAATATAACAATCCCTTATACATACCATTCATTGATTACGAAAAAGCATTTGACTCGGTTGAAACCTCGGCGGTGATGCAGGCATTGCGAAATCAGGCGGTAGACGAGCCGTACGTGAAAGTGCCGGAAGTTATATATAGTGGCTGCACAGCAACCATACTTAAAGAAACCATCTGCTTAAAGAAAGTAACAAAATTCCCATAAAGAAAGGTGTTAGGCAAGGAGACACAATCTCCCCAGTACTATTCTCAGCTTGTTTAGAAGAAGTATTCAGATACGTGGAATGGGAGCAGTTAGGGATAAGGGTAGATGGAGAATACCTCAGTAATCTTCGATTTGCTGATGACATTGCCTTGCTAAGCAACTCGGGGGATGAACTGCAAATAATGATTGATGACCTAGACAGGAAAAGTAGAAGGGTAGGCTTGAAAATCGATATGCAGAAGACTAAGGTAATGTTCAACAGCCTCGGGAAGGAACAGCAGTTTACGCTAGGTAGCGAAATACTGGAAGTAGTAGGGGAATATTTATTTATTTTTTTAGTTCAGTACCCTCAGGGCCCGAGGGCATTACAGAGGGGAGTGGGTATAATAAAAGAAAAAAAAAAGGAAAATAACAGCAATCAGTAATAAAACAAATATGAACAGTAGTATGGCTGGCACACATAAGAAAGTTACAACAATATAAGAATACAAATTATTAGCTGCTGACACAGACGTATGAGCGAATTATGTAAGCACACAAATATACCACGTGAGCAAAACATACAATTTTACTAGCAGGCAGGAAACAAAGTTGCTGAAATATACCATCATACACGTAATCAGCAGCACAATTTGGGGGGAAAAGAGAAAAAAAGAGTTTATAAAAACAGCAGATTAATTAAAAACAACAAACAAATGGCAGTGTGGAAGAATTCAATGTTTTATGTTAACATCAGATTAGCTAAAGCAGATTTAAACGCAGAATGGTCACTCACTTCAACAACCGATGGGGGAAGGCGATTTCATTGTGCCGATGTGCTGGAGATCAATGAGCTGTAGAAGTGATTCGTTTGGCACGAAGGAATACCAACTTTATGACGGTGATCGATCCGAGCAGATATGTAGCAAGGTGGCGTAATGAATTTTCGCTTAAGGATGGGGTTATTATAGTACATCTTATGGAATAGACAAAGACGGAATATATTTCTACGTTGAGACAGTAGTGACAGTGATAAGCTTGATTTCATAGCACTGACACTAGAATTACGATGATAGAGAGAATGAAACGGGCCGCACGGTTCTGAATAGATTCGAGTTCATAGATTAGTGTCTCTTGATAAGGGTCCCAGATGGATGAAGCATACTCCAGTTTACAACGAACCAACGATTTGTAAAGGAGCAATTTTACGGAACTGGAAGAAAGACTAAAGTTACGACGTATTTAGCCTAGCATGCGATTAGCGTTGTTGGTTATGTGATCTATATGAGCCTTCCAGTTAAGATTATGGGAAATAAATACACCTAAATATTTATAACAAGGCGCAGACTCAACGCTACGTTATTAAGAAGGTATGAGGGTAATGAAGAGTTACGACGAGAGACACGCATATATTTTCATTTGTTAATATTTAGTTCCATGTTCCACCTGTTAGTCCATTCAAGGGCATGATTAATATCGGATTGAAGGAGAGCAACGTCAGAATCACTGTTAATTTCACGGTATATGACGCAGTCATCTGCGAAAAGATTTATTGTTGAACATAAGTTATCAAGCAAGTCATTGATATATATAAGAGAAAGATGAGGCCCTAGCGCAGAGCCTTGTGGCACGCCTGATCGAGCTGGAGAAGTGAAGGACGATGTGTTATTAGCAGTGACAAACTGTGAACGATCTGTAAGAAAAGAATGCAGCCACCCGAGAACGTTAGGGTCAAGGATAAGTTTACTTAGTTTCAGAAGAAGCAGTTGATGAGAGACCTTGTCAAAATCCTTTGAAAAATCAAGAAATATACAGTCGACAACGGAACCCCTGTCAAAGAATGAATTTAGATCATGCGTGAAGGTTAAAAGCTGCGTTTCACAAGAAAATAACTTTCGAATCCCATGTTGACTGTCAATAAAAAAATTATTAGAACCAAGGAATTATGCAAGGTGAGAGGAAATAACATGCTCCATGATTTTACACGGAATGCTTGTTAGCGAGATTGGTCGATAATTATGTGGGGAATGTTTATCTCTGGACTTATCCAACGGAATCACATTCCCGACCTTCCAGTCCCCCGGTATGCAGGCTGTTTGAAGCGATTGCTGAAATAGGTTAGATAGTATTATTGCGCTGTACACTTTGGTTTTAATCAAGAACTTGGAATTAATATTGCCACCTAGCGTTGCCAGGTGGCGCATGACTGAGTGAAGGACGACGAAGTGTCGCTTGTGGGTTTTGCATCTGTGCTGCTCACCGCTGTTGTATCGGAGCTAACCCCTTGATATCCCTGATATCCTCAATCACCTTGTACGTGACATTCTGGTGAAGCTGCTGGGTAAGATCACCTATGCAAGAGTCTCCATCTGAAAGACGTCGCGCCAGCCCTGTGCCATTGGACACCCCCGTGCATCGCTGCAGTCGACGGCTCCAGGGACTGCCTCCGGAGTTTCAGCCATCACCCGCCGTCATGACATCTAGTGCTCCTGCTCAGCAGGTAACGGGCGTCGCACCGGCCTGTAACTACACCTTGCAGGCCCCTCGGGTACCGAAGTCTTTTCATGGTGACCTCTTTGAGGATGTGGAGGACTGGTTCCTTCAGTTTGAGCGTGTCGCTGCATTCAACCAGTGGGACGATGCTGCCAAACTAAGGAACGTCTACTTCAGCCTTGAGGATGGCGCCCGGATCTGGTTCGAGAACAGAGAGCAAATGTTAACATCGTGGCGGGAATTCCGTCGTCAACTGCTCAAGGCCTACACTAGCGCGGATCGTCGCGAACATGCAGAACGTGCCATTCACTCCCGCATCCAGATGCCCAATGAGAGTGTCCAAGCGTACGTCGAGGACATGATGCGCCTTTTCAGGCGAGCGGATCCCGCCATGTCCGAGGACAAAAAGGTCAGGCACTTGATGCAGGGTTTGAAAGAGCAACTGTTCGGTTCGCAGGCCTTGTGCGCAACCCACCGTCGACTGTAAATGGATTCCTTGCGGAGGCCACCACAATGGAAAGGGTGCTCCAACAACGTGCCGCGGCTTATAACCGACCCCTCCATACTGGCACAACTGCGGAGTCATTTGCATCTTCCGAGCGGCATCTTGATACTTTGCGTGAACTGATTCGCAATGTCGTGCGCGAAGAACTGAGAAAGTTCTGGAACCCCATGCAGCAATCGCCAGCTTTCATTTCTGCTATAGTGCAAGAGGAGGTACGACATGCGCTCAAGAGCCCTCTTTCGCCTATAGTTACGAGCCCACAATTGCTGTCGGGGACCGAAAACCGTCCCACATATGCTTGAAGTTCTACAGAGTCAGGCTCCCCCTTCACCACCACCCATTCCCGCGCCGCCTACAGTTTCGCTGCCCTCAGTGCAACCAGTGCAGTACTTCGACGAACGTCCCCTACCCCGACGCAAAGCCGACATTTGGCGCACGCCTGACCGCCGTCCACTCTGCTTCCACTGCGGTGAACCAGGCCATCTTTACCGGGATTGTCCTTATCGACGCCTCGGTCTTCACGGCTTCCGCATCGACGCGCCTCCTTCCCGGTTTGGTCAACGACCCCGAGTTATTGAAGAGTATCTGGCGGAACAGCGTTCATCTCGTTCGCAGCGTCAGTCCCGCTCCCCTTCACCAAGGCGCTCATTGACGTCCACCCAAGGTTCCTCGCGAGAGGGACAAGGCCGCTCGTCTAGCCCTGGTCGGGAAAACTGAAAACAGCGACCTTCGGGGGCGAGGCCGCTGGTAGTCGCTGCGTTGAAGACCTCCCGTCGTCGCCGCTTCGATCCGACCGCGAGCTGCTGGTACCGTCCCCTAGGGAAGCCAAAAGCGTTTCTCTGGACATTCCTGTTATTTTAGACGGTCGTACTCCAGTCAATGCATTAGTGGACACCGGTGCGGATTATTCGATTTTGAGTGGTCGCATGGCGACTGTTTTGAGGAAGGTGCTCACTGCTTGGCCAGGTGTGTACCTTCGAACCGCCGGCGGTCATATAGTTACCCCAAAGGGAATGTGCACGGCTCGTATTCAGATTGACAGATATACGTTCGTCGTTAGTTGCGTCGTTTTGAGTGACTGTTCCCGTGACCTTATCCTCGGCATTCACTTTCTGCGAGAATACGGAGCAGTTATCGACCTGCGAAATAGACGCGTCACATTTTCGATGGGACAATCTGCCGAACGAGATAGTAGCAGTCCTTGCAATGCCGCACTTCGCGTTTCCGCCGAGAGCGTCTCGCTGCCGCCGCGAAGCAGTGTTCTTGTGGAAGTTACCTGTGACGATTTCCGTGCCGGCGATGCTGTAGCGGAAGCGAACCATTCACTCCTGCTTGCTCAAGGCATCTGCGCTGCTCGAAGTTTATTGTCGCTTCACAATGGCCGGGCTGCACTCCTTGTCACAAATTTTTCTAATGAGCACCGGCACTTGTTTCCGGGAACTGCTATCGCTTTCGCTGACCCTGTTACGCACGATCCGGTCTGTTTTACATCCACGGCAGTCGAAACTAATGAGCCATCTCTTGACAACATCGACATTGCCACTTGTCGAAGGAGAAACGGCGGGCCTTAGAGCTACTGTTGCTGGACTTCAAGCACTGTTTTGCTTCTTCCTCGAAGGTTCGTCAAACGCCCATCACACAACATCGCATCATTACTTATGAAGACGCTCGCCCTATACGACAGCAGCCTTATCGTGTGTCTGCCAAAGAACGAGAAGTGATCCAGACGCAGGTTCAGGAGATGCTGGATGATGGTGTTGTACAGCCTTCACAAAGCCCGTGGTCTTCACCAGTAGTCCTGGTCAAGAAGAAAGACGGCACTCTTCGATTTTGCGTCGACTATCGGAAATTGAATAATGTGACAAAGAAAGATGTATACCCGTTGCCGCGCATCGATGACTCACTGGACAGATTGCGACGTGCGAAGTATTTTTCATCTATTGATTTGAAAAGCGGCTATTGGCAAATCGAAGTAGACGAAAGAGACCGAGAAAAAAACGCATTTGTCACTCCAGATGGCCTATATGAATTCAAAGTACTCCCATTTGGATTGTGCTCCGCCCCAGCTACATTCCAAACGATGATGGACACCGTCCTCACTGGCCTCAAGTGGCAGATCTGTCTTGTGTACTTGGACGACGTAGTTGTTTTTTCCGAAACATTTGACCAACACCTCGAACGCCTTCGAGCTGTACTGGAAGCGCTCCGTTCTGCTGATCTCACGCTGAAGCCCGAGAAATGCCACTTCGGGTATACAGAACTCAAGTTCCTTGGCCATGTTGTGAGCGCCGATGGGGTGCGCCCGGATCCCGAAAAGACTGCTGCCGTCGCACGGTTTCCCGTTCCAGCTAACAAGAGGGCTGTTCAGCGCTTTCTCGGCCTGTGCGCATATTATCGGCGGTTAATTGCGGACTTCTCTCAATTGCGGAACCTCTAACACGCCTCACAAGGAAGGACACCGCCTTTGTGTGGAACTCTGAGCAGCAGACGGCCTTCTCTTTGCTTCGCGAGCGCCTTCAAACATCCCCTGTTCTGGCGCACTTCGATGAAGCGGCTGACACAGAGGTGCACACTGACGCCAGTAGTATCGGTCTTGGTGCAGTCCTTGTTCAGCATCAAGACGGGATTGAGCGAGTAATAGCCTATGCTAGCCGCACACTCTCTCGCGCCGAAGCGAACTACTCTACCTCGGAAAAGGAATGCCTGGCGGTCGTGTGGGCCACTATGAAGTTTCGCCCCTATCTTTACGGCCGACCATTTAAAGTCGTCACTGACCATCATTGTTTGTGCTGGCTGGCAAATCTGCGAGACCCATCGGGACGACTTGCACGCTGGAGTTTACGACTTCAGGAATTTCACATAACTATTGTTTATAAGTCAGGCCGCAAACACGAAGACGCTGACGCGCTGTCACGAGCCCCCGCTGACACTGACGATGCTGCAGCCGATGGCGACAGCGGCTTTCTAGGAGCTCTCAGCGCATCTGAGCTCAGGGATCGACAAAGAGCTGATCCAGACATCCTTCCATTCATCGATTATCTGGAAGGGCGTGACACGTCGCTCCCTCGACGCCTATCTCGGCACATTGGTTCATTCTGTATGCAGCAAGGCGTCTTGTATAAAAGAAACTCCCAAGGCCAAGAAAGAGCTTACCTTCTGGTAGTACCATGCGAGCTCCGTGCGGATATTCTACTTGCTTGCCACGACGAACCGACGTCTGGTCATTTGGGTTACTCACGGACGCTTGCTCGCGTCCGCAACATGTATTACTGGCCAGGACTCTCCGCAACTGTGAAACGCTATGTAAGAAGCTGTCGCGAATGCCAGCGCCGTAAAACACCGCCTCTGAAGCCTGCCGGATTTCTCAAGCCCGTTAGAGCACCACGTATTCCGTTCGACCAAATCGGCATGGACCTCCTTGGCCCTTTCCCTTTGTCGCAGGCGGGAAACAAATGGATAGTAGTCGCTACTGACTACCTGACCCGATACGCTGAGACAAAGGCAATCCCTCATGCCACAGCTTCTGAAGTAGAGTAGCCGAGTTTTTCATGCATAACATAGTCTTGCGGCATGGCGCCCCTTCGTATGTCATTACCGACAGAGGCACAGCTTTCACTTCGCAGCTCATCGACCACATATTTGAGTTGAGTTACACGACGCATCGCAAGACCACAGCGTACCATCCGCAGAGCAATGGTCTCACCGAAAGGTTAAATAAGACGATTGCGGACATGTTGTCAATGTACGTCGATGTGCAGCACAAGACCTGGGACGAGGTGCTGCCGTACGTCACATTTGCGTATAATACAGCCCAACAGGAAACAACGCGCTTCACACCATTTCGACTTGTGTACGGGCGTGAAGTTCAGAGCATGCTCGATTCCATGCTTCCGTGCCCAGATGATGACCAGCTTCCGCCAGGTGCCCAGCAGTATGCCATCCGCGCTGAGGAAGCCCGCCAGCTTGCCCGTGTGCACATCGGGCGGCAGCAGACCTCTGACGCGCACCGCTACAACCTCCGGCACCGCCAGGTTCACTATAAACCTGGGGACCAAGTCTGGGTGTGGACACCAGTTCGCCGTCCAGGCTTGTCAGAGAAACTCCTTTCCCGCTACTTCGGGCCGTACAAAGTGTTGCGCCGTGTGAGTGATCTCAGTTATGAAGTTATTCCAGATGGCGCCGCACTTTCAAAACGTCGAAAGCCCAGCTCGGACATTGTGCACATTGTGCGGCTGAAGCCGTACTACCAACGATAACGCACGGCCACCTCCTGTGACCACTCTCTTACTTTCACACCTTTCTCGCCGCCCGTCTTCACTTTTTTTTTCCATTTTTTTTTTTTCGGAAGGGGG
>JAJIZL010024602.1:0-16568 GCA_023969395.1 Amblyomma maculatum | reverse complement strand
GCGCACTTTCATACAGCCTGCGCATTCGCCGCAGATATAATGGCAGCTCTTCTAGGCAAGCAGTGCTCTCTTCCCCGTGAAGTTAGTGCAGGATTTACCCAACCCTGGCCACTCGCTTCTGTGGCGGCGCCCGGTGTGCACCTGCGTTCGCGCCTTCAAACGTTCAAGTGTCCAGTTTACGGAGTGAGCGAAATACTTAGAGAAATTATGTAGTCTCAATTTTGTGTGCGCAAAAGCGGTGCAGTGTAGGCTCAGGCAACAGTATTATTTAGCACATTTTGATCGTAGTAATACTTACTTTGTCTTATTTCTTACAGTGCGCAACATGTGCTAATTACCATCTGAATACAACAGTGATTTGGGTTATCAGTCTGCAGTAAGGTCAGTCCCATTATGCTGCACAAAAGCTGATTTTTTTCTTCCTGCTGTAACATTGTTTCCTTCATGATATGAGGGGAACTGTCAAAAATGCATTGACATGGCTACAGAAGCACAGAATTTATCACATGAACATTTTTGGCTTCTAGGGCCTGTTCTGCCAGGCCTGTTAAAATTAGTGGCCGAGCAAGGAGGAGTACCTGTTTTGCCTACATGCATTGTTTCAAATGATATGCCAGTGTGACGGCATCTTTTCGCTTTTGGGCACATTTCTGTCTGCTTCTGCACATGTACCAAAAGTTTGGGCGCCTTCACGTGTCTGCAAGTCAGGCTGGTCGTTTACCTGTTTTAAGTTGTTAGTGCAAATTAAAAAAAAAAGGTAACCTGCTCTTATTGCACTTTTTGTGCACTTTGAACAGCGCATTCACTGTAACTGCTTTTCCTGTTCTGAGGCGTGCGCAACATCACCTCGAAATAACAGGAGACATTCATCACCATCCTCATATAAGGATAGTAGGAAAGCCTTCCGACCCTTGTCTTTGCCTGCCACCTATGTTGCTAAGCTCTGCGGCTAGTTTGTAACGAAGCTAACTTCATGACAATAGTTGAGCTTCTCGGCCGCAGCGTGCTTTTGGTATTTCCTTCGGTCCGGACCCATACGTATGCTTTCTGCCACGCATTTGAACTTTATTTCCTCTGAACGACGTGCCCACGCCTGCAAGTTTGAAAAACTTGCGGTGTTTCCTTTCATCAATTTCCGAGTGATGGAGAACTCTGTTCCAATAATTTAGCTATATTTTATGCGAGTTTTTCCCTGGTTTTGGCTCTTCGGCAAGATGCTGATACACAGCCAGAGCCTGTAAGGATGGCTCACGGCCGGCACACCTATCATCTATAACTCTCAGTACAGCGGCAGAAATCACTGCAGGTCGCTCTGAACGCTCAAGTTCATGACATCTCGTTGGCAAGAATCACAACCGGGTGAAAGTGCAGGCTTGCAGCCGCAGGCTTGGCCAGCCTCCGCTTTTTTTTTTTTTCCAGCTTGTTGCACACCAAATGACGGCATCACTGAGTAGACGCGTCAATGCCACACAGTGCCACGATTTCGCAGCTGTAGCAGACAGGAAGCACCCTCCATGCATAGGTCGTAAAGAGCACACCGTCGCCACTTGAATCCAGCCATGGTACACCATGCATAACCATGAATACAGAAAACACAGAACATCCATACATGCACGGGCTTGGTTTCCTAAGAAAGGCCAGACACCTCGCACCTATGCTTCGGCCACCCATTGAGCTCAGCCTCTCCCACTCCTCCTCCTTATTGGCATTGTAGCTGGATGAGCCGAAGGTCACTGGTGGTGCTTGGGTAGCAGAAAGCAAGAAAAAAAAAAGCTGCGGCGGTAGCTTTTTGATGGAAGGCAAAAAGCAAGGCACCCGTGTTTGTGCAATGTCAGTGCACCTTAAAGAAAGAACTCCAGGTGGTCGGAATTGTTGGGGACCTTCACTATGGCGTCTTTCATACCTGAGTCGTTTTTGGACGTTAAACCCCACAAACCAACCAGCAAGAAAAAAAAAATAATGCCTGTAAAAGTCGGGGCCATAATGACTGCATTTGATGCGTTCTCATAGCTGTTTTTACCCAGCACAGGGCAGCCAGCGTTTTCATTTTGTTGACCAAACCAACATGGCGGGCATAGTTTCTCAAAGCACTAAGAGATGGCGCTCCACATTTCGCGTATTTAGGGAGCCTACATTTACCAGCCCTACGCGTATTCTCTTGTGGAGGCTAGTCAACCAGGGAGGAGGGAGAGACTCTTTGGTGATGGAAGGGAAGGAGAGAAACATACCGGTTTTGATGGTTGTAGCTCTGTTATTAACGAGTCTGCTGCAAAAGTATTTTTGGCCATCGCGCATTCTGAAGGCGCTGCCTCATAGACAGCAGGTTTGAACACATTTTCGAATCTAGGGTGGTTCATAAACAAGTTCAGTTTATGGAATCGCACCTGAAAACGAAAGGAATGATTGAAGCAGGAGAAATGATAGCACCTTAAAATAGAAACAAAAGGTGGATGGGTTTTAAGATGCTTTGCAGCTGTTTTCCACTTGCCCAAAGGCAGTGCAGAGTTTTGGCCGGTGTGCAATGAGCAGTTGGGCACATGGTTTCGCTGATGGCATGGCAGCTGCGTGCTGGTTGGTGACATTTTATACACAAGGTCTTGTAGACTTTGTGTCTAGTTGGAAAAAAAGAGGATTGTAGCAAATGAGCATTTATGCTGAAATAATTTTGTGAGTATCTTTAAAGAGCAGCCTTTTTTAAAAAATGGCTGCTTTCCATGAAAACATGGCATTAGATTTTTGCTTTTCTAGATGGGGTTTTAAATTTTGTTTTGATGGTTTCTTGCAATCTTTTGCTTGTTCTTCACGACAAATGTATTTACTTCATAGCTTGCAATAAAATGCTTCCATTGCAAATAAGCATTCCTTGTGTGTCGTGCTCTTTGGTCTCATTATTTTGAAGCCATGACAATCGGAAAACATTTGGGAGAACAGCATTGCATCATGTCTACATTATATTCCTGTAGAAAAAGAGAACGGGCATTGCAGTTGATGTCGATGAGACTGAAATCGACATTTGTTTCAGCTAAACTGTTTCCTCGATTTCGAATCTGGTTTGGGCTATTGCATGTCTAAGGCCCCAGCCAAATATTGCCCACTGCCTCAATAACAGCACATGCTCAAGGACCTAAAGAAACTACAAGATGAAAGTTTATTTTTCAACCCTTTGTGATGAGAGCAACTTTACAACAGGTAGAGGTATTGACATGGCACACAGGGATCGGGAATGCCAAAACCTAATGCGGTCTATGAAAGACGGCAAGCATGGGAAAGAGCTAATTAATTTTGACTGCTTGGTGTCCTTTTTATATGCACTGACATTGTATAGCCCACAGGTGTCTTTACATCTTGCCTCTGCCAAAATGTAGCCATGTATTTAATCTTAAAACCTTAGGATTAGCAGTTGAATGCATAGCCACAAAGTCACTGCTGCACATAGGTAGGAAGGTTTCGGACGTAGGAAGGGAGTAATGTTTTTAAGCCAGGTAGTCGCTCTGAATCTGAACCATGAGAAACATTTCCCCAAGAGCAAAAAGAGGTGAATGTAAATTTGGAAGGTGCTGTACATATAATGTAATAAAAGGCAGCTTGCTATCATGTGATCATTTGAAAGGCTGAAAAGTGGATATTAAAGCATTAGTTTAAAATACCTAAGCAAAGGACAGTGCAGCAGGTTATAGAAAGTAAAATAATTTGGAAAACCTTCACAAACACAGTTGTGGATTAAAGCACAGTTTCAAGGTAATCATAACAAGGAAGTAGTAATCGGCTATTATTGAAATGAGCAGGCCCTATTTGCCCTGGGCAGGTGGCGTCCTTGGTCCAAAAAGGTGAGGGCATAAGCAGGTCCTCATCTGATGGTTTGTGTGGGTGGTACTTCTATGCTGCCGCAACACCATACCATATGACAGAGTGCTGGGCATCTTGCAGTAGAGTACCTGCAGTTGAGATTGCAGCACATGGTGCACATCTTTGAGTATGAAGATGCAGAAAACTGAAAAGAAGCATTAGAGTGGGACATGTAATCCAGGAAATAGGGCTTTTCAGCTAATCGATTAGGTTTCGAGGGAGTGAAACAAGCAAGGAATACCAGACACTGGGATGAAGAGATAATGTCGGCAAATGAGCCAAGGTTGGCGGCTGCAGCTAACGCATGAAGCAGCGATGATTGCAGACCATTAATTCCCTTCAGCATACCTAATGCAGGCAGTGATGATGAATCAAAACTCTGTTGCAAATTTATGAAATAACTATAGATATGTAACTGCACTGTGGGAAGCCACTTAGCCACTTGATTTTTCTTCCAAGTTTTTTGTTATGAATGGACAGAGTGAAAATGTGCAAAGGAAATAAATGCCAGACTAGCTCTAGTGTCGCATTGCTGAACTGTGGTTTAAACGTTACTTGTGGCAAGATAAATGAGTCATATAGCCTCTGGGTGGCTTGCAGAGAGAGCTGAACTGAGAAGAGAGAACTCGAGAGAACTGCAGAGACTTGTGCGAGCACCGTACAACCAGCCGGTTCAAATGGCGCGCCGTCGCAACGGTTGAGTGACAGCGCTGCAGGTGGCGAAAACGTCCAATACCAACAAAAATCAATTCAGTAAAAGGAAACCTTTAGATAATTAAAATTCGCACTTGTAGTTTATGGGTCACCACCTCCTTTGTTTAACTGAAACTGTATAGTTTCATTTGCAACAATTTCAGATACGATGGTGCGTGCGCCATTATCATCATCATCGCCCCCTTCGCTAAATTATTTGAGTTGCGGCGCGTTACATGAAACGTTTTAAAAATATGTTTGACGCGTTATTGACTCTGGTTATTCTCCTTCCAGTGCTTTACGGAGCCTGTGTTGCGCTTTATCTATTTGTTGCTAATGCTAACGAACCATAAAATGGCTGTGTTTTGTGTTTATACAGCACAGGCGACGCACTTCGCACGGTGAGCATCACTTTGGTAAGTCGAATAGAAAGCCAGCTGATTGCTCTTTGGAAGGAAATGAGTTAATATATTGATTTGTGTAACATTAACGTACTCGAATGCCATGTTGGTAAGCATGGTGCCTGCGCTAGAACCGCGATTCTTCCGCGAATCGCTGTGTGAAATTAGCTGGGAACGATTTGTTTCGGGACGTTTAACTGTGAACATTGCAGCAAGGTTACTTTCTTGCTGCACTTGAGGTTGTCTGAGAAAAGTTCTACTTGCCTGCGCAGAACTAAATAAAGCGCTCCGTTGAAAGTGTTTAGGCATAATGACTACAGAGACATCGAAGGCTTACGTTTGTGTCAGAAGTGCTTTGAATTAATTTTTAGTGTCAATGTGAGGCATGTAGCTTTCCCCTAGCAGTCGTAAGATCACCGAGGCCAACGTCAGTTTTGCACTTGCATCGGACGCGCCTTTTCAGCACATGCTGCATGTATGCGCCTGTTGTTGCTTTTATGTATGATGACTGTGGTAATAGTTTGCAGACTAGCTGAATATAGAACTGTGTTTCAAGTGTGTTGACCGCTTCTTAATAGTGTGTAATGTTGATTTACTAGAAATTAAGCTTCGCTTTTTTTTGGCAAATGATAAGGGCCTGACACGCTGTCCGTCAGTCCCGAGACGAGTGGTACGCTGTACAGCAAAGTAAATGTACTGCATTACCGAACGGGGTCACGTACTCGTTAGCTATGATTTTTATTTCTATAACTGTAGTGCACAACGTAGATGTAATGTGCGATCGCTTGGTTCTTTCCTAGTGTATTCTTGTAAAACAAATAAACTGGTCAGAACAGCATAGAGATGTGGCTTTAGGGAATGCATCGAAACAGGCTTGCCAAATGGCTTGTCTCTGTTCTCATTCTCGCTCAGATCCAAAGGCAGTACATTTCATTTATCAACTTAATTTTTTTGTAAGTTCAGTGTTTGAATTTACAGTAGTTGTCTGCATGTTAGGTAATCTGCCCAAGTATAGATGACTTGCAGCACTGTCACATTCTTGGTGGACCAGAGCCATGAACGAACCCTGTTTGCTTGCCTAGCCTGCTACTAGCTACCTGCCCCATGGACGATACCTATACCTGATTTACTATCATGGAGTAGGTGTGACAGCCACCTGATAGCTCGCAGCTGCAGCCATGTTTTTATGTTCTACACCTGTGCACCGCAGTGTAACGCTCTATCACGCATTTTAAAAAGGACAGTATTTAATGGCTACATTTTCATCTACAATAATCTGTCACGGTTCCATCCACCAAGGCTGCACAACATTCATAGGTGCCCTAGTGAGGCTCAGAGGAGTTTTGAAAATTCTTGTGCAGTATTGTTGAATAATTACTTACAAAATATTGTCCAGTGAACCAATTTTAACTGTGAATGTATTTATTTTTTCTAAATTACTACCCACGCAATGTTGTTATTGCGGCATTGTGAATGCACAAGATTGTTAGTCTGCTAGAGTTTCCAGTTTGTACAACCCATAGCCATTTAAACAAGAATTGCAATGGTGGCGCTGAATGGCAGCACTTATCTGCGAGATGCCTGATGCATTGTGAGGGCACCAGACATTCCCCTCATCATCTGCGGCGACTGTCATCGATACTACGAAATCACAGTGGTTGCCAGTGTTCAGGTGCGCTGCTCGGGGTCGCAGTCGTCAACAATTTCAAGCCACTACAAAAAGTGTTAATTGCATTGATTACATCTTTGCATGACAGCCGATGTAACCAGCATGAACTATGTCTTACTACAGGTACCATATGCTGTTACTTGCTGTACTGTACGACAGCACAGAGCACATGTGTGATTAGTGGGGTAAATAAAATAAATAAATACTGTCTCCACTGGGAATCAAACCTTCATCCCTTGTATTCCTCACATACTGTACTTTGTTTATGGCAATAGAACATGAGTCAGCACAGATGCATTCTTGCAGTGGAATTATCTAGGCATAGCACTGCTAATTTTTGTTCTAATGTGGCACCTTTTATGGAGTTCACCGATTTTTTATTTTTTGCATCGTTCATATAATAAACACATAAAAACCCTGCAGCACTATGAAAATTTGCCCGTAGCATTCAACTCGTGCTACAGTATGTGCAGTAAAGCTACCTTTGTCTTTGTGTGCAAAATGAAATTTTTTACGAAAGATTTACATTTTGCATGTTGATTTGATCAGAATATATTGGTTTTGAACAAGATTGGAAGAGGCTTTTCAATACCCGAGCTGTTTCATGTGCATGGTTGTTAACTACCATGCTCAACTTTGTAGTCAAGTACAATATGTGCATAGTGCCTATATGCATACAATATATGCATAGAGGCAGGTAGAGTGATTGTTTAGGTGTACTGTAATTATCAGGCTGTGCTAGTATCGTTACAGCTATGATATAAAAATTCGCATCAGGTTTGTAGAACTTTTATTGTGAACAGTGGTTATATGGTGTCTGTGTATTTTATTTTAGCATAGCAGTGATATTGGTGCAAGTTCTGTCAAGTTTTGTTTTGTTTTGATTTTAACTTTGCTTATTGCCACTTGTGGACAGCCTTATCACACAGCGCTATTCAGGTTCTACTAGTGTCGAAGATCATTGATTTCACTTTTTTTAATAGACACTGAGGGTTCACTGACACATACGCTACCAAATTTTTTTGTTTCAACTGCTTCAATTGTTTTCCTTCCCAGTGGTGTTGTACATTTTCACAAAAATTTGCTTTCAAAGTGAAGTTGTCGACTTTCTTCCAAGTTGTGTGATATGCTGTGAAAAATGGCATGCGTGTCATGAAACTTGTTCCAGATTTTTTTGATCGCATTCTGCATGTACGAGTTTTTTCAACCTTCTATGAATTCTTTGTCTCAAAAATATTAAGTATTCAGTCTAAAGTAGGATTAGGTTGCATTCTGGGTTCTGTTGTGCTGGGTAGCAGCTCAGCAGTCAGATTCTTTTACTGGACTTGCCTGAGAGTACGAGTTGTCTGAAGCCTGCACACAGGCCCATATCATGCCATTTGACGCAATTTTTACGCTTGACCGCCATCAGTTCAGAAAAGGACTGTATTGGGCTACTACGACAAACATTACCCCAGCTTGTTTTAGGCGGAAAAAAAAAAGTTTGTGCCATGGTCGCCATCTTGCATGTTCTCATACACTTAAATTTCAAATTTGTAAAATTTGCTGTTCTCATCGTAGTTGTTCCAACAATATCCCAAGTTTTCCAGAAGTTAAGGAACCCAAGAAAATTGTTTTGGAGATTAGAGAATATAAGCCATGCCAGAATAAAATTCTTAAATTTAGAAAATTTGCTTTTTGCAGCATTTACAGCTGTAAAATACAGAGTAAGGTGGTTCTAGTAAACGTATGACCTGTATTAAGAAAAACGTACCACTCCGTGGCATTTATTTTGGGAAGTTAAATCACAGCACTCAGTTCCTTGCTCGCATACAGCCACCCAAACCTTCAACTAGACTGCTCAACGGCCACTTTCAACAGTGATGCTGTTTAAGCTGGAGGTTGTTTCATCTATTCTGCGCAGCTTAATGTGTTTGCAGTAATGTCACCATGACCGGATGTGACATCATCATGACGTCAAATCCAGTCATGTCTAATAACCAGAACTGAGGTCACCACATGACATCATGTCCGGTCATGACCGATGACTTCACCGTGCGATTCACGCATATATGAAGCTAACCTTGCCAGGCATCCAATCTCCCCAGTACTATTCACAGCTTGCTTAGAGGAAGTATTCAGAGACTTGGAATGGGAGCAGTGAGGGATAAGGGTAGATGGAGAATACCTCAGTAATCTGCGATTTGCTGATGACATTGCCTTGCTAAGCAACTCGGGGGATGAACTGCAAATAATGATTGATGACCTAGACAGGAAAAGTAGAAAGGTAGGCTTGAAAATCAATATGCAAAAGACTAAGGTAATGTTCAACAGCCTCAGAAAGGAACAGCAGTTTACATTAGGTAGCGAAGTACTGGAAGTAGTAGGCGAATATGTCTACTTAGGACAGGTAGTACCCGCAGATCCGGACCATGAAAAGGAAATAAGAAGAACAGGATTGGGGTGGAGCGCATTTGGCAAGCACTCGCAGATTATGACTAGCAGCTTACCGGTATCGCTCAAGAGGAAAGTATACAACAGTTGCATCTTACCATTACTCGCCTATGGGGCTGAAACGTGGAGGCTAACCAAGAGAGTTCTACTTAAGTTGAGGACAACCCAGAGGGCTATGGAACGAAAAATGGTAGAGGTAATATTAAGAGACAGGAAGCGTGCACAGTGGGTCAGAGAAATAACTCTAGTTACCGACATTCTAGTGGAAATTAAGAAGAAGAAATGGACATGGGCCGGACATGTAGTGCGAAGAGAGGATAACCGATGGTCACTGAGGGTAACAAACTGGATTCCAAGGGAAGGAAAGCGTAGCAGGGGGCGGCAGAAAGTTAGATGGGCGGATTAAGAAGTTCGCAGGGGTGAAGCGGATGCAACTAGCACAGAACCGGGTTAAGTGGAGAAATATGGGAGAGGTCTTCGCCCTGCAATGGTATAGTCAGGCTGACGATGATGAATCCCACAGACTTTCGGTAGAAGCAATGTTAGGCAACCCAAGGGCCGCCTTATACGCCAGCCTAATCATAGCGTCCACCTTGTTTTCCTCCGTCACGTCCATATTCATACAAGGCGTCACATAAACTGTTCAACTGATCACGAATGCCTGTACCAAATGACTTGAATCCTTTTCCTGCAATCCTCTCTTTAGATTGGAGATGCTTTCAGTGAGCCTCATGGCAGCGTTTACCGTATTCTTTAGCTTTCCTAAGGCCTCCTTATTTTTCCTGTTAGTCTGCAAATACATGTCCTGTTGTAGCGTATCCTCCTCCTCCAATTGTCTGTCTCTACCCCTGGTGACACAGAGTAACATCGCACCAAGTGGTGACACACAAGCGATCTGTATCTGAAGAATGGTGGCACCTTAGATAGAGAAATGTTCGTGTCAGGCCGCACAACAAAAAACACTGAAATTGTGTGATTCAGCAACTTCAGCTACAGATTTTTTTTTTATCGCACTAGCAGCAAAGAAGCCAGAAGGGTCTGTCAGAAGAAGCTCTGATTTCAGCTTTTAGCGATTCAGGTACTACAACCACCTGTAATGCCAACTAGTGGCCAAAGGTGCACATAGTTTCCGTACCCACTTGCTTTTGAGTATGTACACATGATCGCTGCATGTTCTCAGTTTTATCTCTGTTTAGGAGGGTTTCCACAATCGTTAGGAACGATCTGCTGACACTGGCACACAAGCGTGTAGTTTTCACGTAGATAGGAACCTAGTGTATACTTGAGTGAAGGCTCTCCAGCTTATGATACAAACTATTTGTAAAAATAAAAATAAATATGATTGTACAGGGATTTTAGGGAAACCAACAGGTTGCTTGTTTTGACGGATGTTTGGAAGAAATGACTAAGTGAAATGCTTAAGTTCATAGGCCTCTTGTTTGTCCAACACGGGCATTGTGAAACTTCACTGGCTGAAGCTGCACTGGAATGAGGACATCTACAGTGGTTTGCCTCCACCAGGAACAATGCTGTGAATCTGCTTCATAGCAGTGCTGGTGCTTCTCAAAGTGGCAGTCCTGTACAATGTAGACCAGCTGCCACAAGTAATGCACCGGTACATCAATCAAGTGCGAAGCCCTCACAGCCACATTAGGCAGTATTTGCATGTAGCTTCCCGAGAAGAGTTCAATAAACAGATATTTAACCTTCGTGGCACACCAGCTCAAATTTTGTCACCCTCTGCAAAATGTGCCAACCATAAACCACAAAAAGTTGACAAATGCACGAAATGAGTTGTGCTATGAGCAAAAGAAGACCGGGCTTAAAAATAATGTTTCTAGCAATTTGGCAAAGTTACGAGAATGGCAAGCCTTCACAATGAACCACGTAACACATTGGTTCCTGGTATTTGGCTTCACTACATTTTATTGGTGTAGTCGGGAGAATAGGAATTTCCAACTCGCAACAACCACCTCATCTTGATACATCAAGGCAACTGCTGCAGACATACAACAGATCCGAAGGCATGTCGCCTAGCACACATTACAATAGATGCTGTCAAGAGAGTGCAAGAAGTGGCCGATTCCATGCCAAGTTACTTAAGACAATGCCATGTTTCGGACACCATCACATACAGAGAACTTTTGCTCAGATAACCACAGCTGTGTTACCCCCGCAAGGGTCAAGTGTTGTTGTATATGACAAACTCTTTAATCCATGCCAGGCCTGTTCACATATCAATCTGTTGCTTTAATTCTAAAGGCTGAAAACTAGAGAGGCAAAAAATTGCAGTCACACATTTGTGCTTCTCCACCTCCCGCCACTGCAAATCATGCGTCCAAAATCACTCTGAATGCTTTCCAAATAATAACATATCAGCAAATGCAAGAGTGACAATACTCCACAACAAGATTAAATACATTGCAAAAAGATATTTTAAACTTAACTAGGAGCACGCTCTAAACCAGTAGAAGGAGTGAGAGTGTCCATTTGGTCACACCAGTTACAGCTCACTGCACTACTGAGGTAGCGGCGGAATCCAACTGGTGGAGGAAACTCGTATGTCGGCCCAGAGTATTCCTTGCCTCTGTAAATGTAAATAAATGAGAGTAATACAGCAATTACATTTAGTTTGCATAAATTCAGCAAACTCACTCACAGTAGAATTTGATTTGAGTAAAGCAAGTGAGAGTGCCTGCCGCAGAAGGAAAAAGGCAGTAACGAGACTGGCAGTCAATGCTAGCACAAATACAAATATTTAGCACACTTGCAAAACACTGAAATAGCAAACAAAGAGACTAAGTTAAATCACGTGTGCAGTAAGTGCGAAATATGCTGCGGCTTGCATGGAATTGTAATCAAGAGTGCTTATAGCAGCAACTGCCAAGCTCTTTGACAGGATTACGAGGTACAGTCTTTGTCAAAAGTGTAGAGCCCAGAGGGTCTGCTTCTGGGCCAGTTCCTGCGGCTTGTAATGAATTGCCGGTATTCCAACTTTGTTGATGGCAAGAAGATTTTTTTGTCCTACCCCCTTCAGTGGCCTCAACTAATTCTACATCAGTGCCACTATTCGGCTCAGAAGCGGACCCCCCGGGCTCTACACTTTTGACAAAGGCTGTACATGCAACGGTGCCTCACTCCCCTCAACAAAACGTACCACCTCAGGTTAATTATTGCTTTCTTTTCAAATAAGCTGTCAATGGCCTTGACAGCAGCTTGAAGCCAAGCACTGCCCACTATTTATGGAGGCATTGTTTCTGCTATCATTCCCAGTTTTCTCAAAGTGATGACGCTGTTGGAGCAAGCAAAAGATATATATTAGGGAACTCTGCGGTATCGACATGAATCTGAAGTGTTAAATCTATATAAATAAGCTCAGCGAGTTCTACCAATGCAGTTATTTTCGTAGTAAAAGGGCAGATACTCTCATGGGCAAGAACCTATGATAGCCGAAAAGTCACCCTCATTGCTGCATGCACCGATGTGAGTACTGGACAGTGGAACGTGTGAGCATACAAGCACAATAAATTCGTGCGGGTATACGCCCGTATCTTGTAGCAATTTTATGCTGAGCAGTAGGCTCGTTTCACTCCGGGGCTCATTTCGCACTGGGCCAGTTTACATTTATACTAACTCTCAGCTAGCCAGCAACTCCCCTTCTTTAGCACTTCGTCGACACTGTAAAGAAGCTGACCTCTTGCACTGCAGCACCACGTATGGGCCGCATAGATAAATACCTTAAGACAGTTTTTTGACAGAAGCACGACCGTTTCTATGGGCCCAGCCACTCTGCTGAAGCTGCGAGGAAGGCAATAAAACCTCCTGATCATAAACCAGCGCGTTCACGCTGGCGCACCACACCAAAATGTCTGCTACTGCCCAAACAAACTAGGCCACAAACGAAGAATTAAAAAAAAAAAAAAAAAGAAAAAGCAAATTACAAACTTCCGTGACTCTCGACTCACAAATAGTTTCACATCATCTGTAAGTCGCCGCGTACGTCCCAATACCCCAGTGCACCCCGAAGACAACAGCAACCGGCGACCGATCGGTGCACAGCAGCAGGTATGCAACGGTTGTTTCAAGCGCGAAGAAACGGGATCGACGCCATTATGCAGTCTCCACATGCCTTCGCCCGGAGACTATCGCGTGATTACGCCGCGACAGTAATTGTGACTACCGCATAGCTGCACTGCCGTGTAAAAACTCGTTAAAAAAACTGCAAGACTGTAGCAGAACGCCGACAAATGCTTTACCTAGAGCTCGCGGGCATGTACGAAACACCATCATTCGCGTACGACTCACCGTAGTCGGAGGCTGCAGACAGGCCAGCGACAGGACCGAAGGCTACGCTGTTGAATTTAGGGCAACAATCCACAAACTGAATCAGATTTTCACCGAATTTGCATCTATCGGGATGATGCCCCGCAAACTACAACAAGCCGACGCATGAAAGCGACCTAGGGCTCGCAAGGCGCGAACACCCGTTGCCCGAAAAGCGCGCCAGCTTTTGCTCGGGTGCGGTGGCTCGAAACGGGGTAATTGGCATCTGGGTCCTGGGTTTGAGGCTTATTTCCAGAAAAAAGCAAATACTAAAAGTTGTTTGACGTCACATCCGTCGAGAGAATCAACGCATCCTCCTTTCCACTTTGGTTCTGGGCGCGCATGCGCAGTTCACGGAGCCGGCTCTCTGCAAGTTCAGGTGTAGCTATCATGCTATTTCTTCCTATATCTTAATTATTGAGTTAGGTTGGTTAACTAAACCATATCATACTATTTATTAAATTTGTTCCTTTCTACATTACTAACATTGTCACTTCTCTGCTTTTAAGCCACCAATCTTCTAGTTTTTTGCTAGTTTCCACCGCTCGGTTAGGCGCAGCTGGCGCCACCTTGTAGAGTTAACATGAAGTGCCTCATGCGCTGACCGCCACTCTTTCCACTACCCAAAATATTCTGGTACACTGTAGTCGGGGTGCACATTGTGGTTCGTTTATAGGAAGGGAAAGGCGCGGTAACTGTGTGGACACCTCAACCGCGCCGTTGGGGAAGGGAGGAAGGTGGGAGTGAAAGTGGAAAGAGGAGCCGTAGTGGAGGGCTACGGAGTAGTTTCGACCACCTGGGGATCTTTAACGTGCGCTGACATCGCACAGCGCACGGTGCCTGTTCGTTTTACCTCCATCGAAACGCAGCCGCCGAGGTCTGGTTCGAACCTGCGTACTCTGGCACAGTAGTCGGGCGTCTTACCACTGCATCACCCCGGCGGGGCTCAGGGTGCACATTCTTAGACAGGGGATTAACTGTTCAGAGGGAGAAGACGTGGGGAGGGATGGACGGTGAGGTGGGGAATAAGAGTGCACGACCCTAACAGGTGCGGGAAAGATGGAGGAGCTGAGCCGTGCGATGGGATTCTGTAAGCTCTGAAGCGGGTTATGGACGCCCATAGAGAGTAGCTGAGCTGTCGATGTGGGAAAGAACAGGAAAGACTTCTAAGCCTGCCGACTGAGGATGCTGAAAACAGAAAGAGCTAAGGAAGAGAATATGTGAAGTGGCTGAGAACGAAGGTCTGCAGTAAGGTAGAAAGTTGGGCGAGTTGGTAATTAGACATGACCGAAAAAATGCACTGCGCTAAAAAAGACATCACTTTTAAGTTCTTTGTTTTGTCGTCTTTTTTTAGCGCAGTGCATTTTTTTGCGGTCATGAACAAAGGTCTGGACAAGTTAGCGGCCGTGTTCGCGCATGCCGCGGTGGCGATTTGCAATGCGGCGAATGAGGCGTATGGTTTGGTGTACAATGTTTGTGAGCCGAGTGATGAGATGTAGTGTGCTTGCCAAAGAGTCCAAGAATGCGCAGGGTAGAGACAAGGGGAATAGATGTGCCGTTAAGGTAGACATTGACAGGAGAAGGCGATAAGGGGGCTGCGCCCCAAGGCAGAAAAAGCAAGAGCTCTAATTTGGTCAGAAAGCAACTCACACTCGATATTCCAAGCGCGAGTCTCCACTGCATACACATCTGCCTGGAAGTGGCCTTTATGTCGCCAATTTTTCCTGTGGTCACCCAGAGGGTGATTTCGTTGGCATAGAATGCATGCAACAGGGATGGAATATCGCATAAAGGATGTGCAGAGGGAAGAGGGTAATGTTAAAAATAATAGTGGACAAGAGAAAACCTTGAGGGGCACCATTGTTGCCAAGAGAGAAGGAAGCAGAAACAAATGGGCCTTACGAGATTTCAAATTTGTAGTGAGTGAGGAAAACGGTGATGTAAGCATGGACACGGTATCCGATATGGGGGGATGAGGAAGCATCCAGAATGGCAGTGTGGCATGCATTATCATATGCTTTAGTAAGGTACAGTGCAAGGACAGCTCGATTGTGCTTGTGGTGGGAGGGGTGCACAAGATTCTTGGAAAGCTGGAGTATGACATCCTGGGTTGACCGCTGGGGGCGAAAGCCGACCATGGGGTCCAGATACAAGTCATAGTCATCCAGGTAGGTTTGGAGGTGGGACAGGGTAACATGCTCGAACAGCTTCAATAATGCTTTTTAGGGGGCTAGTTGGTTGTTCATAATAATTAAAGGAGTGCGCTAACTTGACAAAACCGACAAAGGGGATAAAAAATACAAGACACAAAGCGCAACTTTCAACAGAATTTTATTCTCAAAGGCTCGCATACTTATTGCATCCCTTATTGTCACACCGACACACAAAAACTAAAACAATTCATGGGAAGCAAGATAGCGAAGTGAATCGCGGGGACCTGTGCACAGAAGTCGATAAAAACATTCTTTCTTTTGGATTTAAAGCTACTGAAGGTTCACTTATCTACCCGGCCCCATCCGCGACTGAGGCCATGGAAAACGCTTCCAAGATCTCTCTTGTGACCTTGTTGTGTGACCTGAGCAACATTGAAGTACTTGCAAACAAGGGCATGCATTTGTGCCTGGCGCAATGCACTGCTAAGCTGCCAAGTGTGGTAACAAGAGAGTTGCCCGCTGAGCCAGGCGGGAACGGGACAGCGAACCGCCGGCATTCAGTCCTGCTGCCGCTAGTTGTTATAATTGTGCTCATGCAGCCTCTCTTCACATATCTACCCATCTAGCCTACGTAAGCTAAACCACAAGAAAGTGTCAATCTATATACCACACCCTCGGCACACGCCACAAACTTGTTCTGGTGCCTCTCACCGCAAAACCATTTGTTCGATCCTTTTTTATTCTTGTAGCTCACCTTGGCTCAGAGGTTCCCAAGCTTCTGAGGTACAGAAAATAGAACCTGAACTTCGTGCTTCTCTGCTACCTTCTTTAGACTATGTGACAACGCATGATTGTAGGGCAAAACAAAATGGGTTTTATCCCTTTCCTTCAACTTTGCTGGTATCCCTTTGACGACAGTCTTGAGCCCCTTATCAGCCATGGACGCCAACACCGGGTTAAGATAGCCTGCTAACTTAGGCCAAGCTGCCTGCAAGTTGATAGCTTCATGTACCTTATGATGGCACGCTTTTTTAACGCGTGCTGGAAACA
>JAJIZL010024597.1:0-15743 GCA_023969395.1 Amblyomma maculatum | reverse complement strand
GCAGCACCGCCATCTGGTGGCGTGCAAAGGAATGGAGACAGCGCCGGGCCGGTAATGGCGCGCGCGGAGAGTTTGACAACTGAAGCTAGTCTAGTAACGTTGTTACCGGCGCTGTCTCCATTCCTTTGCACGCCACCAGATGGCGGTGCTGCTCCATCCAGCTCCACAGCAGACGCCCCGCCGCAGCCCAGAGCTCGTGCGGACTTGTAGCTTGCGCGCGTTTCACGCTCGCTGGCGTTATCCCTTGATGAATTTCTGATACTATGCAAAAGCGATATCCATCTACAGCAGGTTGGGACGCTTCCTCGCTGCTTTTTTTTTTTTAAGAATGCATCCCCGCTGCTGCTCCAGGAACCTAGCATAGAAATTCATGCGTATCGCTCAATAAATTTTAATGATGCGCGCACAGTTCCTGATATTGCAAGGAGCACCCGACAGGACCGAGGATATTCTCTGACAGCGTTAAAGCTCTCTTAGTCAAATCACCATTCATGCTTTAGGGTTCTGGTCTCGCGTGCCCTTGCGACAGAAGCAGGTTTCCAGCGGTCGTTCGCTTGTTTACGGCGATTCCATTTCAGAGCGAATGGAGAGCTGAGAAGTCGCAGGACGATTTCTACGTGTTGTGCCTTTGCTTAATCACGTTGATGTGGGCAGTTATGAACCAGCCAGTAAAAAATTTATCGCCACAAAAATAACAGCATAACTTTGTTGTGAAGCAAGGAATGTTTTATTAAACAAAAATGAAGTAAAAGAAACAACTGTAATACTCACATATGTAACCAAGACCAAAATTATCGCGAGACATAATCTAGGCCAAATGATCTGATCTCATGAGGAAACCATTCGCACCTACAGCAGCTTGGCACGTTTCCTCGCTGCCTTCACTTCAATGCTGGCTCCCCGCCGCTGCTCCAGGAACCTAGCATAGAAATGCATGCGCGTGGCTAAATAAAATTGAATGCTGAGCGCACTGAGTTCCTGATAGTGCAAGGAGCACCCAACACGACAGAGCGTATTCTCTGACAGTTCCTCTAGGATGGCCCAGAACAAGTCCCCAAACACCTTGTTTGACCTTGTTTGCCGCTCTATGATACATTCAATTCCTGACAACATACACATTAGAGCTCCAGATGGATTCTTTAAAGCACCAGGCACAAAGGACTTAAGTTCGGTGAGAATGGCTGCATGTGGAACGGGTGGAGCATCTGATGCTGCTTCCAAAGTCGCAAGACAATCAGTGCAGCCTGTCATCTTGGAAGCCTTCTTAACAACGTAGCCACCAAGATAGTGGAGAACGGCTGTAGATGCAGAAGGGTGGCTGTCGCTGCGTTGGAGTGAGTCACTGTCTCCCTGCTCTTGCAGGTCAATCTGGTTGATAATTGCGGCCAGCTTCCGCTGACGATCGTCTTTTCGGGACAGAACCTCTAACTTCCTTCTGCTTAGGCTCTCCTCCACAGTCACAAGCACTGGATCTGCATCACCGGAGCAGTTGCCTTTCAATGCCATTTTTAATGGCGTGTACAGGCGTAGAAGCCTGAAGATCTGCCCAAAATGTGTAATTGTAGGGTGGTCTTCGTCCCCACCGAAGCTTCTCACCACGCCAAAGAAGCGCTACAAAAAAGAAAGGGGAGGTGTATCTTTGAACAGAGTAGCCAAAAAGTGGTAATTTCCAAACAAAGAAGTGTAATAAGGGTTACCTCTAGCGGGTCCTGGTTAAGCTTCGCAGTCAACACGTATCTGACGCCCTTGTCATGTAGCAAAGTTATAATGTCGAGGACCGACATTAGTGTCACCCGAAGTGATTCGGTCGTCATTTGGGAGGCAAACAGCTTTGTGTTATAGTTAACACTCTCCTTCTCTGTTGAAATCAGCATGTTGAGGAAGTCAATGATCACCTGGATTGCAAAGTGAAATGGCATGTTGCATGTCTGCTTCAAGTAGTAAGAAACCCTGAGTACGTAAGAACATTTTCGCACCTTGATTTGTGGCGAATTCTTGCGTATTCCTTCGGCTGGGCACTTCGCATTTAAAGCATCAAAGAGATCATTCATCCGCCTTGTGAAGTTCTCCGTGCCTTCCGTGCCTTCAAAGCCAGGCTTTCGTTGCTCCCGGTAGAACTTCAAGCCCACAGCGACGCTCCTGCTGAATAGCTGAAAATAGTGTTCGATATCAATTAAATGTTTCAGCTAAAGCCCATAATCGGAGTAGACAGTCTACATTGAAGGCATATGCTTTGCTGTTTCCTTGCCAAGAGTGCAACTTCACAAAACGATACAAAGCAGAAGGTACACTATTGTCATACCTGTGTTGCATGCCGGACGTTCATCTTCTCGAGCTTCTTCGGATTGACATGAGATGCCGTCAGCCTTGGAACGACCTTGAGCTGTTCTTCCTCCTCAGTGTCATGAAGCTTCCTGTAGTGCTTAAAGTCCACCAAGTCAGAACCAGCCTACAAAAGATTTACCAAAAAGCAAGAATTTAGGTTAGAAAACATCGTGACTGTCGCAGGTGCTAGAAATTTTTGAGAAGGGGGACGGACATTACCTTTCCATACGTGTGGGTCAAGAGATGATTCCTCACACATTTTACAATGTGTGGCACATCACACAAGAAGTGAAGAGAACGTCCCTCTTCAAGTGTCGGGTGCGGAATCTTGTTGACCGGCTGAGACAGCTTGCCTGACACACCAACGTGAGTCCACATTGACTTGTTGTTTTCTGCACCATCACTCACGACAGCTATGATGGTAGCACCATAGCGCTCAAGTTTCAGCACGGATTCCATAACTATTTTGGCCAGTTCAAAGCCTGGGGCAGCGCCTCTGGTGGCAAAGCTGGCTACTGGCTGCACCCACCTGTGAAAGAGGGGCACGTACATAATCACTAGGGCATGGTCAGCCGCAACTTGCTCTCCTGAATGACCTCCAAAGTTGACAAATCCATCAAACTTCAACGTTGATTTGTTGAAATCGACCGACTCCCGCAGCTTGATCTCGTCCAATACAAGGGTGCCACACCGCTCCACAGGATGTACATCTTTGAAAAAGGCCTTGATGGACTCAAGTGAAACATCATTGTACCCATACTCACAAGGTACACCAGAAAGAATCTGGTTTAGGCGGCTGGTCGTTGGAAGGGGAAGCAGCTTCGTGTTTCGCAGAAGGTTGTAAGCTTTCGGGCTTGCGATGCGAAGTAGGAGGCAGTTCATAACCCACATTCTTGTGTATCGGACACCTCGAGGACCCTTTGCCTTCACCTGCTTAAGTGATGTTTGAAAGGCAAGTTGTTGCACTGGTGGTAGAGAGCTCAGTGCCTCCTCGATCGCAACTGATTTTTGGCTTGCAAGCTGCTTCTTTAGGTTTTCAACCTCAGCCATAAAAGAAACTCTAGGAGATGCAGCTCGTATAGCTTTCTTGTGAAGCTTTTTATCTTTTCCTGTTTTTGCAACGCCTTTGTTTGCTTATGAAGCATTTGCATTTTCTGCTGTTTCATTTTTTTTTTGGCATGGCTTAGACATCGCTTTAGAAGAGAGCACCTTGCACCTGCGTGCAAAGCTCGTACCATTCACTGCTTCTATCCCGTGACAGACATTGAGCTCGTCAGCTCGTCTATTAGCACGGCTAGGTCATTCAATGTGCGGATGCTTACGTTCTTGAAGGCCGCGACCACACGGCCGAGAGCACTTGCAGTGGCTGTATTTTCAGTACCCACCGCAACGCATTTCTCGATTTGCGGGAGCCTTTTTTGCGTTTTCAAAGTGAACATATTGGCCAGTGTTGTCCTCGAGAGTAAGCGTCCGCCACAAATGCGGTAGCCGGATGCCTTCCATGTCGCTTAAAGTAACTTCCTTGAACGCTTCGAGATCGGAACATGGGTTACAAGCGATTTGCTGTTGTGCGTTTTCACATTGACCCGCACTTGAAGGTGAAAGGGTGACACCTACTGCTTGTTCAGTGTTGTGTTCTCTTCGTTTGCGTTTCTTTTCCGGCGGCTTCGACAGGTAGGAAGGGAGGTTTGGGAACACTTTCGGCACCGCGCCCTCATCAAGCGTCCATTTGCCTCGTGGTACCTCAACTGCCTGCCCGTTGATGACGTGCACATAATTCTTTAGGATGTCTTGCTCATGAAAGTGCAAATCACAAACCTGAGATTTTGCAGAAAGTTTCCGGTCCGCCCGAGGAATCGCTCTGTCCCACGCCGAGCGAAGCGTATCATTGCTGGGAGCACAAAAGAAATGACGCGCCGAACTGTTGACATCGTTCCGGTAGCCGCTCGTGCAGCCAGGAACGCAGCACGTCGGCATCGCCTGCTGTCGGTAATACACAGAGCGAAGGCTAACGCTTCACGAACGGCATGCGTATTGAAACGCGTCGTAAAATTGCACCCATAGAACAAGAGAACTCTGCACCGCGTCCCGCACTTCCCGCCAGTCCGCGGAGACGGCTACCGACGAAGTGAAGCTGTGTGCGACTGCAGCGCCACGAACTCGCGGGCGAGTGGCGGTTCCGACCGGCGCCGCGGAGTTTGACAACTGAAGCTAGTCTAGTAACGTTGGCCGGTAATGGCGCGCGCGGAGAGTTTGACAACTGAAGCTAGTGTAGTAACGTTGGCTCAGACAATCTCTTGTTGAGGCATCTGCCGCTTTGGCCTACATATGCTACATGTATGTTTTTCTGATAGCGATGACTGTTCCCAACCAGGTTGCTGTTGTTTCCCTTGATGCTACTGTATATTTACCGACGTGTCTGAAATAAACCTTCAGTTGTAAGTCAGCGCTGTGTGTGTCTCGTCCTCCCTTTTTGTCCGTGTTTAGCTTGCGCTGTTTTTCCACCTTTCTATATGCTGTGTGGTGCGGTGTTAGAGGAAGCGCCAAATGAATGGCTGCCGCTCGGACGCCTGGATCGAACGCCAGACGGGTGAACAACGTATATGCCTGAGTCGCCCGGTAATGCCATGGTAGGTTGTGACGTTATTATAACGTCACTCCTGGTCATAGGCATGACTGGATGATGAAGGCACATCCGGTCGTGACGCCACCGCCGACGACGGCACCATGTGATGACGTCATAGCCAGTCATTTCCATTACTTATAAATATTTAGCAATAATTAAATGCTCATTAGTACTAGTTAGTTATCAGTTAGAGCTGGTCAGTGACTAGTTAGCCAAATATTATCGCTGGGTAATGATCAGTTAGCCGTTAGTCAGTCCTACACCACTGATGTAGCATGCCAGGGACGGTATTAAGTTCTCGTTCAGTTAGGAACGCTTTGTTATTGGTTTTAAGCACTTCCGCTCAAAGCCTCTCAGAGCATGCGTGACGTTGCCACGAAATCGGCGCACATTTTCATCAAGCCGGCACGGCGCGAGGCCCGCGCGGCGTCGCGTGGAAAGCATGTAGAGAAAAGCCCCCTCCCCTACGCGGGAGAGCGCGTAGCTTTGTACGCGTTGCCGTCACCCTCTTTCCCATTGCCCGGGAAGGGCGGTGGTTCATCGGACTGGAATCCGCCAGAAAATTCCGGAATCTTCTATGGGACCTAGCCAATGACGACGCGCGGCTCGACGGGAGGAAGAGGGAGCGCTATAACCAGCTAAGCTAAGTGTGTGTGCGCGCTAGCTTTCGCGCGTGCTAACAGACAGACGCGGCGCGCCCTATTTAAAGAGACCGTGCCGATTGTGAGTCAGTCAGCCAGTTCGTCAGTGGTTTTCTACGTGCTCGTCTGTGCTTCGGCTGGACTCCCGGGGATCACCCGCTGCTGGCAACCCCACGGACCTGCAAGGGAGCGGCGCTCGTCTCGTATGGCGGCCACATCGTGACTCTTGAGGCGTTGGACTGCAACAGTGCCCGGTGAACAATTTGGTGTTTGTTTATGTAACTCTCTCGTGTTTGATCTGTTGTAAAGCCTCTGTGTTATTGAATCATTCTGTAGTTGCATACTTGTCGTTTGTATTCTGTGAACCTCTCGTCTGTGTATTTCAAGTGATCTTGTCTATTCCTTTGTATCGTCTCTTGCTGTACATAAGTTGTGTTTTGTTTGTTACTTCTGACTCCGAACCTTACCCTGGTTTGAACCGGCGACAGCTGGGCACCAAACGGCCACCCCCTTCTGTCACTACTAGGTAGTTGAATTCCGGCTGAGCTTGCCACGCAGGTCGAGGGCATCTCCTTTGCGACCGGAACAACTACCCCCACTCACTCTAAGGGTGTCTGGGAGTGTGCACCCGTTAAGGGTGCATCGTTAATAATACCCCCTAATTATTAACGGGTGACAGACGTAAAAGCGCTCAGTTCAGCGGAAGTGCTTCCAACCAATCGCAGAGCGTTCCGAAACTGAACGCGAACTGAACGAAGTTTTGGAATACCGACCGAGATATTATCTACAAGCGGTGCGAACTCGGCTTAGCCACCGCCGAAGCAAAAATGCGACTTTGCAGGCAATGTAGCTCTCGCTATAAAATTCCTCCCCAACCGCGAAGAGAAATCCTAGCCCTCAGATCGCTAGAAGAGTGCGTTAGCTGGCTATGCCTCATCAGGTATGTGAGAAACATATCTTTGTTCTCCTTATCTAGCATTCCTCCCGTCTCCATGGTAACGTAGCGGCAAGACGATGAATTCAACCTGGTCTCCAGAATAGATAGATGGAAGGCTGAATGTAGGTTATGGATTATGGATGGGCGCGTGTGGATGAAATGGGGTGGTTATGATGATCAGCATGCTCAACCTTTCGTTTCTGTGTTTTTGATCTAGTTCACCGTTTAAATATGTAAAACAGAATCCACAGAATTTGCGCGACATATGCTGGACATATGCTGCGTTCGCCTTCTTGTTAACCAATTATTATATTGCCAGGGGGCGCTCGAAGCGAAAGACGTTGAAGTGGCGCTCGGGGGAAAAAAAGGACGAAGTGAATCGGCTCCGGACTAGAAGGACGTACCTAAAGCTTGGACTTTGTAATTCCACCTGCACCGGCTCTAATAACCTAGCCCTAGTCGCCAATATCGTGACAAATCTGGTGGAGGTCAGGTCTGATGTCCCGTACCCCTCCGCTAAGCAGGAGTGCTGGTCATATATTTGAGGAAACGCCTGTTCACCGCACCAGCCGCAGGCAACGAGGCCTACCACCTGAGTTTTCCCCATCGGCTATGACTACCAGTAGCCACGACGTCGTCGCAATGCCTGGAGCGGCCCCTACTTACGTGACGTTTCAGAACCCCCGCGTTCCAAAGACCTTTCACGGGGACACCTATGAAGACGTCGACGACTGGTTGCAGCACTACGAAAGAGTAGCTACCTTCAACCTCTGGGATGACGCCGCCCGGCTTCGCAACGTCTACTTCAGCCTTGAAGATGGCGCTCGGACATGGTTCGAGAACCATGAAGACCAGCTGTCTTCCTGGAGTGAGTTCAAGCGTCATCTTGCGGCTGCTTACGGTAGCTCAGATCGCCGCGAAAGGGCCGAACGCGCTCTCCAATCTCGGGTTCAAATGCCTAACGAAACTGTCGCGGCATATATCGAAGACATGACACGCCTCTTCAAGCGGGCAGACCCTACAATGTCCGAGGACAAAAAGCTGCGCTACCTCATGCTTGGCGTTAAAGAGCAGCTTTTTGCTGGCCTGGTGCGCAGCCCACCGAAAACTGTCGCAGAATTCCTTGCGGAAACATCCACGATAGAAAAAGTGCTTCAGCAGCGAGCTTCGGCACAGAATCGTACCGTCCACGCCACCTGCGTCTCTGCCGAGTTACCATCGCATGACATGGACGCATCGGCGCTACGTGAGCTCGTACGTTCGATTGTGCGCGACGAACTCAGACTTCTGTATGGCGCACATCAACCGGCTTCTACCTCCATTGCGAGCGTTGTCCGCGACGAAGTGCAGCAAGCGCTCCGGCCTCCGTTTTCAAGCGGTGAACCTCACCCTGCTCCCCCTTTTACGCCACCTGAGTGCCAGCGTCCCACATACGCCGAGGTGCTACAATACTCGCCACCCCAGTCGCCGACCCTCATTCCTGCTAACGTAGCTGCACCAACAACACCGGCCCCCGTGATCCAGTACGTAACGGATTCCCGACAGTCTAGACGGAAAGCAGACGAGTGGCGTACCCCCGACCGACGGCCTTTATGTTTTCACTGCGGCGAACCGGGCCATGTCTACCGGCACTGTCCCTACCGTCGACTGGGCCTCAAAGGGTTTTCCGCCGATTCTCCGCGGCCTCGCTACGGCGAACGGCCCCGAGCCGTTGAAGATTTCCTCAATGACCAGAGCCGTGGTGTTCTGTCTCGTCTGCGGCAATCTCGATCACCGTCGCCCAAGGCTCGCCCCTCGCCATCTGCTTCGAGGTCCTCGTGGGCAGCGCAGGGCCGATTGCCCAGCCCCCAGCGGGAAAACTGAACCCAGCGACCTTCGGGGGGTAGGCTCGCTGGACATCGCTGCGCGGGAGACCCCCCATCGACGCGGACACGGAAACTCTGCGAATCGACATTGGAAAAGTCCGCGGTTGCCGATTATAACGCTACCTCGACGCCACCACGACGCACCCGCAACGACGACGAATTGCCGGTGGAACTGACGACGCACCAACGCACCCGCAACAATGGCGAATTGCCGGGGAAACAGACGACGCTGCTGGTAGTCATAGCCGAAACTAACCTCTTGTTACTGTTGACGCAGGGAGTCTGCGTGGCTCGCAGTTTAATCCATCTTAACTGTGGTCAGTCCAAGGTACTTGTTACCAATTTTTCGCACGAGTATCGACACCTTTTTCGGAATACTTCCTTAGCTTTCGCGGAACGCATATCTGAAGTCTCCGAGTGCTTGTCCACAGAAACCGTGCCACCACCCACATCCCTCGACATCCTCGATATAAGCTCCGAGCTATCGGTGAGCCAGCGTGAACAGCTGTTTTCATTGTTACTCGAATTCAGAGAGTGTTTTGCATCATCGTCAAAAGTGCATCAGACTCCCATTGCCGAGCACCAGATCGTGACGTTCGATGATGTGCGCCCAATTCACCAGCACCCCTACCGCGTCTCTTCGACCGAGCGCGAAGTTATTAAGTCACAAGTTAAACAAATGCTCGAAGATGATGTTATCCAGCCTTCAAATAGCCCATGGTCCTCCCCAGTCGTTCTAGTTAAAAAGAAAGACGGCACGTTACGTTTTTGCGTCGATTACCGCAAGCTGAACGCCGTGACCAAGAAGGATGTTTACCCCTTGCCGCGGATTGACGACTCCCTCGACCGCCTTCGGCGTGCGAAGTACTTTTCGTCAATCGATCTGAAAAGTGGCTACTGGCAGATTGAGGTAGATGAGCGAGATCGTGAAAAAATGGCCTTTGTCACACCCGACGGACTTTGCGAATTTAAAGTTCTACCTTTCGGACTTTGTTCCGCGCCGGCCACATTTCAGCGGATGATGGACACTGTCCTTGCCGGGCTTAAATGGCAGTGTTGCCTAGTCTACCTAGATGACGTGGTGGTCTTCGCAGAATCGTTTTCACAACATCTTAAGCGCCTGCGGTCAGTACTCGAAGCCCTTCGATCCGCTAAATTGACACTTAAGCCACAGAAATGTCACTTTGGCTACCAAGAGCTTAAATTCCTCGGTCATGTGGTAAGCGTTGCCGGCGTGAAGCCCGACCTTGACAAGCTTACTGCTGTTGCGGAATTTCCGATTCCACGTGACAAGAAAGCTGTTCGCAGATTTCTCGGTTTGTGCAGTTATTACCGCCGTTTTATCGATAACTTAGCTGATCTTGTTGAACCGCTGACTCGGCTAGCCCGGGGAGACACCCCTTTTGTTTGGAGTCACGAGCAAGAAGCTGCTTTTACCGAGCTGCGTCTCCGTCTCCAATCGCTGCCTATTCTAGCCCATTTCGATGAGCACGGTGAGACAGAAATCCACACTGACGCCAGTAACATTGGCCTTGGGGCGGTTCTCGTGCAACGTCAAGAGGGTGTGGAACGAGTCGTCGCCTATGCCAGCCGTGCTTTATCCCGCGCCGAGATGAACTATTCAACTACTGAGAAGGAATGCCTCGCCATTATTTGGGCTGCTGCAAAATTTCGCCCCTACCTTTATGGTCGCCCATTTAAAGTGGTCACTGACCACCATTCCTTGTGTTGGCTGGCCAACCTGCGTGACCCATGCGGCCGCCTGGCGCGATGGAGCCTTCGCCTACAGGAGTTTGACCTCACTATAGTCTATAAGTCCGGACATAAGCATGAAGATGCTGACGCGCTCTCTCGTGCGCCCGTCGAGCTCGCTTCACCACACACGGGTGACTCTGGCAGTTTTCTCGGAGCTGTTGATGCTTCAGATATGTCTCATCAGCAGCGTGCTGATCCACAGTTACGAGCCCTGATCGATTATTTAGAAGGTCAGCCAGCCACAATACCTAAGTGCTTTTCTCGGGGCCTCTCAACTTTCTGCCTGAGAAGTGGTGTACTCAATAAGCACAGCTCTAGATCCGATTCGAGAACCTACCTCCTCGTGGTACCCGCAGCTCTGCGAGATGAAATCCTTTCCGCGTGCCACGATGAACCAACTTCTGGCCACTTGGGCTATACTCGCACACTTGCTAGAATACGAAAGACATTCTACTGGCCCAACCTTGCCACTGTCGTTAAGCGCTATGTTAAGAGCTGTCGGCAATGTCAGCGCGGAAGGTTCCGCAATCAAAGCCTGCAGGCCTTCTCGTGCCCATAATACCACCACGCGCACCGTTTGATCAAGTTGGCATGGACCTTCTCGGTCCTTTCCTTCGATCCTCCGGGGGCAACCGCTGGATAATCATCGCCACAGACTACCTGACTCGATATGCCGAGACCAAAGCGTTACCTAGTGGTACAGCATCGGAGGTTGCCCATTTCTTTGTACACCAGATCATGCTGCGGCACGGTGCTCCGACCTGTATTATTACTGACAGAGGGACTGCCTTTACTTCACAAATGATGGCCGAAGTTTTTCATCTCAGCGGTACGGCGCATCGAAAAGCTACTGCTTACCATCCGCAGACCAACGGGCTGACGGAAAGGCTTATTAATAAGACCATTGCGGACATGCTGGCGATGTATGTCGACGCCCAGCACAAGACTTGGGATGCTATCCTACCATACGTGACATTCGCGTACAATACGGCAGTCCAAGAGACGACACGCTTCACACCGTTTCGCCTAGTTTACGGCAGGGAGGTTCGGACAATGCTGGACGCAATGCTCTCTTGCGAAACAGATACCGAGCTTTCTACCGACGCCGAACACTTTGCCCAAGATGCTGAGCAAGCACGCCAACTAGCACGCGTCCACATCGCCCAGCAACAGGACAAGGATTCACGCCGGTACAACCTCCACCGCAAACAAGCTTCCTACAACACCGGGGACCAGGTGTGGGTGTGGACTCCTGTTCGACGCCGTGGCCTATCAGAAAAGCTGATTTGCCGTTACTTCGGACCATATAAAGTCTTGCGGCGCCTCAGCGACGTTAACTGTGAGGTCCTCCCAGATGGCCCAGAGCAGAGAGGCCGTCGGCTACCTCGTCCGGAGACAGTTCACGTCCTACAAATGAAGCCGTATTTTACGGGGTAACTTAGAGACGGCATCTGCAAACTTTTTTTTTCGTTCGCTTTTGTCTACCTGTGTGCACGTGTGCCGTGTGCGTCACGCTTAAGGAGGGAGGAATGCCAGGGGGCGCTCGGAGCGAAAGACGTTGAAGTGGCGCTCGGGGAAAAAAAAGGACGAAGTGGACGGACTAGAAGGACGTACCTAAAGCTTGGACCGTGTAATTCCACCTGCACCGGCTCTAATAACCTAGCCCTAGTCGCCAATATCGTGACAATATTAATCAGGTGTCTACAGAGAGCATGCCACATACTGCGTGTTTCCTCTAAACCAGTTACTACTGATGTATTTGGTTGACGGAAGCGTGGTATCTGTCACACTTGCTTCTGTGGGCACCTGAACCAAATGAGTGGAGTTAGGAATATGGGAGAGAAAGGAAAATGAGAAAAAGAGGTGCCCTAGGGGAAGCCTTCGGAGTAATTTCGACAACCTGGTGATCTGTAAAGTACACTCACATCGCTTAGTATACGGACGCCCCTTCGTTTCGCCTCCAACGAAATGCACCCACCGGCAGTCGGTATCGGCGCCGGGCATTCGAGCACAGCACTCGTTCCTCTTAACAACTGCACTAACGCGTCGAGTTCTTGTTAACAGTGAAATAATGAGTAAGGCATTTAAATATGACAGATGAGTAATAACAAATACTAGCAAATAACAATGCTTCATTAATAGTGGGATGAGGAGCTAAAATCAACATATTATAAACAATAAATAAAATAACAAAATAAACTTCAGAATGCAGAAATAAAAAGGGGAACCAAATAAAAACCCTAAAAAAACAAAACGTCATATCAAGACAGGATGGCGACTGAACCGGTTCCTTCTACTCTCTGGGCCATAGAAGCGTGGTGTGTGCGGCAGCCTGAGTTTGAACTGGAGAGAAGCGCCGTGTACGGGAACACGTTGCCTAAGGTGTGTGTATAACCGACAGCGTAATGAAATCAAAACTTAGAGCAAAAAATAAATATTGGCCAATAGCTAACCAAAATAAAGAACGTGCTTTCACATGCCTCAGTTTAACGTTAGTTGAAGCTATGCTAATTTGTTCATTTTCTACTTAACAACTATTCTACTTTAAGGCAGGGTACTACAGCACCGGGTACTCCAGCACAGTAGTGGATGGATGGATGGAATATAGGAGCGTCCCCTTTGAAACGGGGTGGAAGCAGCAGCTATCATGCTCATTTTTCTCCGTATATCTTAATTATTGATTTAGAAGGGTTAACTAAACCATCATTCTATTTATTAAATTTTTGTTCCTGCATTACTAACATTATGTCACTTCTCTGCTTTTAAGCCACCAATCTTCCAGTCGTTTTTTGCTAGTTTCCACCGCCGGTCCATTCACCCGGCCACTCGTATCTCTAAACCCCAGAGCTTCAGGAACAGTGATTGCGCCTGCATCAACTTCCGGATGGATACCATTACATTCGAGTATAATATGGTCAATTTTTTCACCGTAGTTTCCACATACAGCACATGAGTCATCTCCATTGTTAAATTTCTTTGTGTAGCTGCGTGTTCTAAGGCACCGCTTTGAAAAGTAGGGCTTCGAAAAGTAGGGCACTGCCTCTTGAGTTATCAAAGAAATCTTCCTTCCTAATCTGCAGTTTCCACTTACGGTATAATTCCACACTCTGTTTCTTTTCCATCAAATTTATGCAATTTTTACCTTGTGTGTTTTTCACCTGTTGCTTAATGCTCTTTATTTCTCCGTTGTGACAAGCATACTTACTAGTTCGTTTCCTAGTTCTTTTCCTCCATTAGGAGTCCACGCTTTTTAGGTACAGGTATTTAAATACTTTAGCTGCCCACCTTTACTGTCCAATTTCCTCAGGCGTTCCTCATATAATATTTTACTCTGAGCTTCCCGTACTTCGAAAGATGCCCAGCCCATATCTCCCTGTACCGCCTCATTTGTAGTTTTGCCGTGGACACCTAGTGCTAATCGTCCAACGGATCCCTGATTTATTTCTAGTAGTCGGGTGTCTTACCAATGCACCACCCCGGCGGAGCGAGTCACCAGTCTTCAGAATGCCAAGCGCCTAAGGTCCCCACTTAGCCGAAAGTATACTCCGACCATCCCGAACGGCACCCCATAATTTGCGATTTTTCTCTCACTTTCCTACCCGTTGTTATGGTTGGTTTTAAGAAATTGAAGGCACAGTTTTTGTCCCGTTTTCCCCATGGACACCTTTCCGCTCCATACGGAAAGGCTGTAAGCTGGTATTGAAAGGGAAAATAAAAAAAATTGGTCTGGCTTAGCTTATGGTTAAGCCTAGGATGCGAAGCATACTAGCCTAAAAAATTAAACATTACCTGGCTATACCGGGTTAGCCATTCATAGACAAGACATTACATGGCTATACCTGGTTAGCCATTTCATAGACAAGAACAACTCATGTGTTACTCTGCTTCTGCCTTTATTTTTCTCAAACCAATAAATACACTATGATAATCAGTAAAGGAATGGCTCTTTGTTTGAACATGGCTTATATCATATTTTCTTGACAAATTTTGATGCAGGATCCAGTCCAAGCTGCTACCCCAGTGAGTTGTAGACTTCGGCTGCAATGAGCACAAGTCAAGGGAATATCTGGCTTCCAGAGCTTCCACAAATGTAGGGTCTCTCTTTGGATCTTTGTTGAAATCCCCGGTGCAAATAAGCATTTTCTTGGCAGTCCGTTCAGGCAATCCATTCGCAAGTACATTGATGGAATCTTCATTGCTGGTCTGCGGTGATATATACACTCCGGCTACAACCAACTCCAGAGCCCGTATCTCTATACACAATGTCTCTCCTTGTTCTATTGGCACTGGAGGTGTAACGACTGATGCTTGAGGAGGTTTTCTCACCTTCACCTCGGCATCGGTTGTCGAACGCTGCCGTCTAGCTGCATAGTGTGCACGTCGCTTGGCAAGCCGTACTTCTCGTTCTTCTCCCGTTTCCGTGGCTGTTTGCAACTTGCGCTTTGCGGTCTGGCGAGCCGCCGTCTCCCTGGCCGGCATCTCGCTGCTCAACTGACTCAACGAGTGCGTTGCCTTTTATACAATTGCGTGACGTCAGTATCTCCTAGCGGTAGGAGCGGGAGTTAGGCCGCCGGCGGAGGCTGCGCGTCCGCAAGCGAGCGCCCGAGTTGAGCCCCAGCTTTCACAGCTGTTGTGACGTCATATGACGTGGTGCGCCGATGTAGGTCAAGTGGTAGCTACGCGGCCGCGCGCGGCGCAGCAATGAAGAGCTCTGTTGTGCGGCTAGTATGCTTCGCATAAAAGAAGTGCCCTATTGGAGGGCTTCTGAGCAATTGCGACCAAAATAGGATCCTTAACTCGTAGTTACGTCGCACAGAACTCGGTCGCTCCTTCCTATCGCATCCGTCGAAGCGCAGCCGCTGGCGTCGGGATTGGCTCTGGGTTCTCCAACATATTAGTCGGGTGTCTGATCAACTGCGCCACCGTGGGGCATTCTATTCTGAGGCCGTTCAACTCTCCAGACAAGTGTGAGACACCATTTCTTCCTTTTCATAAATTTCTTAAGAAACATGTGCGTACACGAGGATCGCGCATGATGAGAATGCTTGTTTTGCGGCATCACACTTAGTCTATCGCTGTCTTTAATGATTTTTAGCTAATATATGTGCCCTATGCCTAAAGTGTAAAGTTATTATCATGCTTGAGGGGTGGGTAAAACTCAGATTTGTTGTCTTGTGATTACGGATGCAAATTTATTTTATGCACTTGACCATGTTTTCTAAAACGGCATTGCGCACCCATGGTATAAAAGTTGGCTCTACCGGCAGTCATTGTTCGTAATGACTGTATCGTTTACGTCCACTTTGCCGTGGCACCTAATATGCTACAGCGTGATATATTGCCTTTCCCATCAGGCCTTAAACTAAGTGATCACTTGCTGGTTATGGTTATTATGCGGGCAGCCCCGGGCCGTACAAACAGCCTCCCGATGTGGCGAATGGATGCAACGGTGCTCTCCGATGAACTGCTGTTGCGACAAGTATCTTTCTTTCCCTCTTTTTCTTTCACGCACAACCTGCGCACTGCACAAAACCTGCACACACCCGAACCTATTTGCGGTAAGGAGCTAACGGTATTTCCACCGCGAAGCATAA
>JAJIZL010024596.1:225-15839 GCA_023969395.1 Amblyomma maculatum | reverse complement strand
GATGTAGTAGAAAAGACCAAAAAGAATAAAAGTAATAAATCTGCCACGCTACCCGAGGTGTTGTCCGAAAGGGGGCTACAGGTGACACGTCAAATATCGATCGAAGTGCGTGGCTCAGACAAAAAAAATACAGAAGAAAAACGGATTTGTCGCTCTGTCAACGGCTGCGCCCGGGTGAGGAAAGAGATCAGAACGGCTCAACAAGGCACGCTTTTCGTGAAAGCATCGTTCGCGAAGTGGGGATTGAGCTGGAAGGGGGGGGGGGGGGGGGTGTTTACGGAAGCGGATCAACTCCATTCCCTATTTACATTGCGCTGCGTTGATCGGAGAAATACGCACCTGGAGAATCATTTCAACTATTTCGCTTCCCTCTCGGGCTATCGGACGTGTTTATACAATACTGTGCAGTGCAGAGTAACCGGTCTGGGATCCATTTTAAAAAAGATGCCAAAGTTAGTATACGTATTCAATATCATTATGTGTCCATTTCGTAGCAGCTCCGTTGGGCACTTTTCTGTTTAAGTATGAAGGAGAATGAAGAAGAATGAACGTAGTCAGATTCATCACATGTCTTAACCCAAAACCTTTACGTTGATCCGTGCGCCGAGTACATTGCACTTGCCTTGCTTTCAACTCTCCGTATAATGATCTCTGTTTCATTCTAAATAACGGTATTGTCCATGACATCGTACTCGAACTAAAAATAGGTTTTTCAGACTCCAGGCACTCTAGTGTAGCTGTTAACTTATATTTTGTTGTGTTAGCACAGCAGAATTTCGTAGTATAGCCGCAATTTTTTCTTCGAATATTTCTCTATTTACTGACTTTTAACCCTGACATCGTATTTAAGAGTGACCACAGCTCCTATAGGTGACAAAAATTGATCAGTCAAAAAATATTTCATAACATTTGGACTTTCTTATAGCATAGGAAGGGGTTGTGACATGCGAGGCAGCGGCAAGGCATAATTCGAAGCCCACCTTCATATATGCCGGTACGAAGTAGCCAGTCAGTCATGACGCTTTGTCGTGCTACTGGGCAGGACATCAGCAAACCGGCTTTATAAAAGCAAGTATTTTTCCTAAAAAATAAGTTCACTGGTACTAGTAGACCGATGATGCCAAGCAGTCACATATCAGCCTACTAGGTGTAGAAGGGTAAAAAGTTGAGCAATTTGGTTTGGATGCTTGGCTGGTAAGGCGCGAAAACACACTCGGAACACCTGTCCGTGTCGCTTTCAGTGTGTCGTCCGCACTTCCTTTCGCGTTTTCCCAGCATTCAGTGAACTAAGGACAAGTTTAGTCTACTGGAGTCTAAGAGTCAGCTCGTGGGCGCCACATAATAATGTATAAATGTTCGCAATGGTAGCCATTTGTACCATGTAGAAGATGCGAGGAGAATTTATTACTGGGGTGAAGTGTCGTCCGTTTACCTCCTATGTTGGGCAAGCGCATATTCTTCCTTCCACAGTGCTGCACATTTTTTGGAAACAGGGATAGGAAATTCCACTCAGCTCACATCACTTCTGGCCGTGAGACGCTATAGCGGATGATCTCTCCCGTTTTCTTTCCCTGTTTGTCAAGATCGACGTGCAGGTTGCTGAAGACGTCAACAACAAAGCGTTTCGCCATGAATTCAGAAGTTTCTATCGCACCAAAACGCTTTATGGCGTTTTTTTCGTCGAGATTGCTGCTGTCACGAACTTTTTGTTTTTCACTCAAAAGCCAAGAGTTATTTCGTGTCACTCTATATCTCCTCTGGTGCAGACTGCTGTCGCCTGCAGGAATTGAGGTGCATTTCAGTGAGCGGGAGTTATTTTACCATGACACACTTCAGTTCCACCTTTCTGCGTGTAGAGACACCTGTACGCCACTACATAAAATGTGGAGCCTAAAGAAATGCAGGGTCTCGCTGTCAGGTTTTGCTTCTTAGTTTTGGTTTCTTTTTTGCTTCACAATGCGCGGCAAATTGCCAGTGCTCAAAAGGAAGACGTCATTCACTTTTGCCAATTTTTATCAGAAAAACGCGTGAAAACGAGATGTTTGAGTTATCAGTAGAAAGCTCGCTGGAAAAGAGGACTTTGTATGCGTCGCTCCGCTCATTCTCAGGGGCCTTGAATTCATCTTGTTGTCGCTGTCATTTAATTTTCTAATAATATGCTAGTTTTACTTTATTTCTTAATTTTTTTTTTGCCCATGTGTGCACACGTACCTTTTCTTGATTTCTACCACGGGGCCAGTACACCGCTTCCTTCAGCGAACACTTGTCTTTTAACCGCTTATTTCGCTGATGCCACAGTTTCGCTTACTTTAGTTTCCTATCTTAAGGCACAAAACAGATTTTTTCATTCCTTATCTGGCTTTGAACATTGCATGGTAATGATCAAAGAACGGGCTGACAAATCTTCTCGAAGCGATGGGTTTGGTTATGCCGTGCGAGATCGAGAAAAAGTTAAGAGCAACAATGACGAATTTAGCTGCAGGAGATTTCCTCTTTTTGTTCGGAAAATATTAAAAAAATATTCCAACAAACAAAGACATACCGTCTTATACGCAGAAAGCCCAAGTGTGGCTACCACGCAGTCTGATCAGTGAAGTCTGTCTTGGGCGCGACAGCGAACATACAAGGATCATCTAAAGTGATTATTTTTCGTCATCAGCATAACTACTATCGCTGCTCAAAAGAGCCCTCTCTCATGTATTTCTAATTAACTTCACGTTGTATCAGCAACTGGTAGCTTATATCTGTAAGTTTCTTAATCTTATCCGTCCACCTTATCTCCTACCACCCCGTGGTACTCTTGACTAATCTCAGAATCTATTCCTGTATATACCTGTCATCAAACTTCGGTTATCTCTGTTATACATAAGATGCCGTGCCTATCCAGCTTGTTGTTATTGAATTCGTCTAGGATGTCACTGTATCTTAGCCCAATCTGCTCATTTTATATTTCCAACGTTAAGCCTACACTTTCAGTCTTCATTACACGCTTCGTTGGCCTGCACTTAAGCTTAACCCTCTCTTTTAGCCTCTACACTTCTGCCCCATAGGAAGCGTCGATACGCTCCAGCTGTTATACACTTCTTGATGCATACTGTCATACTGAAATTCATTATTCAAGAATACCTTCCAAATGCGCACTATTCCGATCTTAATTCTTTTTTGATCTCCCTTTCCTGGCCCGGATCTATCGCGCTACCTGCACTGTACATACATTAATTTTCCTGCCACTTCCAGCGTCCGGCCACCTCAGCTGCCACTGGCGAGACGCATACCCGCCGACAACAGCGACGCTTGCTGTTCTGTAGAACTGGGCTTTTTATAGCTGTCGCGCTGAAACAAGTTTTTGAGCCCCTACCTTCCTCGCCCTTCTCGCGCCCTTAGTACAAGCAACTTGCGCGAAAACAAAAACACCACGGGCTAAAAAAACAACGCGTGCCATTCGTGGTAATGCACGCATAATGACAACACACCAACATGCTTACCACACACATAACACTAATATACCACACCTTATAAAGCCGATACATACACGGGTTCAGTGTCTCCTACTTTTAGCAACCCCTTCTTTGCTTTATTTCCATTTCCAAATGAAAATAGAGCTCTTTCTATAAGAACATTAAGTACTGTCTCTAAATTCCAATCTAGAGAAGACGATGTGGCCATGCTACACCAATTTGGTCACCTTTCAGCATTGCTTTCTTTTTTGCAACTTCTTTCAGCCCTTATTCTCAACATAATGAGTTTGTCACATGTTCCGCACGTGCGATTGGATCAAACAGCGTACGCGGGCCGCATGACGACTTACGCCTAGCCGGTCTACGGCGAACAAAACTCCGTCCAATACAAGGACCGAGCGAATGCAACATAGCTCCCCAACAAGGACCGTCTGACATGAGGAAGGCCTAACCAGTGGAATCCCGTTCGCAGAAATTCGTTGCATCGAAAACGTGCTCGGACTCGCGATCACCATCTTCGTGCAATGCTCTCGGGACAGAGACGGGGCTTCTCGGCTTTTCAGAGAGCTTGGTTGCGTAACACAACGCACGCTGTTTACAAAGTTATAATAATTTGCATTCAAATAGCGACTGCCCCCTTCATAATTCAGGCGTTCTCTCGCAGTTCACGTCATGCATAAATCAACGGTTGCCTTAGGGCAACCTGGATGGCGCGGAAGTGCGCACTGACACGTTCCACGTGACCCGCAGACCATAAGTAACGACTCGCTGCAGCTATTGTAGCCAGCAGGCGAAGCCAAACGCTTTCCTGGCACAATCTCTCTTGAGACCCTAATTCTTTTCTAAGTAGATTTAACCGTGCCTCTGCAAAACCGCGCAGTCCCTTCTTAAGCGCGATTTATAGCGTCGGCTGCAGTAAAGGGTCAATGAGACCAATAAGTCTCACATGGTTAGAGTTCCCCCTTAACGGCCGCTGTACATGAAAGATTCAGTAGCGACATTCAGGTATGTGGTTTTTGTGCGGAAAGAAACGTGGCGCCTAATCAGAGAAGAAGACCGAGGCAAATCGAATGGGGAACTCGCAAGCAGACCTAAACAAAGCTTCTTTGGTCAGAATCTGATGCCCTAATGCCTCGCAGCCGCTGGAGCGGAGCATGCGTTATAAATTGTCTTCCTTCACACCGCTCTGGTTTCGTGGCGCTGGGATAAGAAGCCAGCAAACTGTCACTTCTTGGTAGAAATTTGAAATAGTCATTCACAATGAAGGTGAACCTGACGAATGGCTCTGCGAAAAGAACACCGCTATATTGTGGGTGAGTATTCTTGCTTTCAGGTTCAGTTCAGTTCAGTTCAGTCGTTCAGTCGTGTCCGACTCTTCGTGACCCTATGGACCATGTCACGCCACGCTTTCCGGTCTCTCGCTATCTTCCTAACATCACATAACTTCATCTGCAGTGCCTCGAGGATGCCATCTAACCATCGCGTTCGCTGCCTGCCACTTCTCCGGCTACCCTCAACCTTTCCTAACATCAAATCTTTCTCCAGTGACTCCTCTCTTCTCATCAGATGAATAAAGTAGCTGAGCTTTAACTTTAGAATTTGACCCTCCAATTAGCAGTCAGGGTTTATGGTCGACAATATCGATGATTTGATCTTCTGGCAGTCCAAGGAACTCTCAAGAGTCTTCGCCAGCACCACAATTCAAACGCGTCAATTCTTCGGCGGTCAGCTTTTTTCACAGTCCAACTCTCGCATCCATACATCACAACTGGAAAGACCATAGCACGGGTTATACGGATCTTGGTTGGCAGACTAATGTCTCTGCTCTTTACTAGGCGGTCAAGGCTAACCATTGCTCTCTTTCCCAGAAGCAGGCGTCTCCTAATTTTATGGCTGCAGTCTCCTTCCGAGGTAATCTTGGAGCCCAAGAAGAGAAAATTTGTCACAGCTTCCACTTCTTGTCCATTGATGCTCCAGGAGTTGATAGGGCAAGACTCCATAATCTTTGTCTTTTTAATGTTCAGTTTAAGCCCAAACTTCTTGCTCTCTTCTTGTACGCGCATCAGTAGTCTCTTGAATTCCACTTCACTTTCTGCCATTAAAGTGGTATCATCCGCATATCTAAGGTTGTTGATACGTTTTCCAGCAATCTTCACTCCAGCTGAAGACTCGTCCAGACCGGCCTTCCTCATGATGCACTCTGCATATAGGTTAAATAGGCAAGGCGACAGTATGCGGCCTTGCCTCACTCCTTTCTCAATCGGAAACCAATCAGTAAGACCATGACCAGTTCTGACTGTGGCCTCTTGTCCTTCATACAGGTTCCTGAGGAGACAGATGAGGTGAATTGGAACTCCCATCTCTTGGAGAGCTTGCCACAGTCTGCTGTGATCTACGCAGTCAAACGCTTTCGCATAATCAATAAAGCAGAAGTAGACGGGTTTCTGGAACTCTCTTGCTTTTTCCATAATCCTGCGAAGGTTGGCAATTTGGTCTCTAGTTCCTCTGCCCTTGCGAAACCCAGCTCGCACGTCCGGAAGCTCCCGATCCACATACTGCTGCAGCCTTCCTTGGAGGATTTTCAACATCGCCTTGCTAGCATGCGAAATAAGCGCGATCGTGCGGTAGTTGGAACAATCTTTAGCACTGCCTTTCTTTGGAATGGGGATGTAAACTAACCTCCTCCAATCCTGTGGCCACTGCAGAGTTGTCCAAATCTTCTGACATAATGTATGCAGAATGTTAACAGCGTCATGGTTGAGGTTTTGAAGCAACTCAGCTGGAATGCCATCAATTCCGCTAGCTTTGTTCTTAGCAAGGCTGGCTAAGGCCCATTCAACTTCACTCTTCAGGATGCCCGGCTCGAGATCAGTAATCACAACCGTCTTATGTTGGGTTTGCACATTCGGGTCCTTCTTGTACAGTTCTTCTGTGTATTCCTGCCACCTCTTCTTTATCTCTGAGGCTTCAGTGAGGTCCCTGCCTCGTTTGTCCTTTATCACTCCCAGCTTTCAGGTTACAAACAGGGTAATAGCGAAGTTTAATGAAATACGTTCGCATTCCTTGAGTAGTGATATCGGCACATCGGCAATTGTAGATTCTCCCGCGCCAGGCGGGCCCCTATGCGCGCACTCGAAGCCCATATACAACAGCCGTGTTGCTCCGGAGACAGCACCGGGACGGTAGGAATGCATCGCTCTACGGTTTCGCATGTGTCTACAGAGAGCGGAACTTCTCAAAAGAAACCGCAAGACTAAACATTGCCAGCGACGGGCAATGCCCCCGCGGGTAGAGGAGAGGATTTCGGCTGTCTGCCGCGTGAAAGTAAAACGTACACGAGTGACACGGCTCGTAAAGCAGAGAGGGCGCGCTGCTCGTCGGGGGGCTACGCTTCGGCGGGGAGAGAACTCGAGTGAGAACGGAGCCTCGTTTGTGAACGGTCGCGTAGTTTGGAGTTCCCGCGGTCGCCCGAGGGCTCCGGGTATTTACGGGCAGTCGTGCGCGCCTGGCATGGTTTTTAACGGCTTGCGAGCCGTGAGTGTACCGTGCGCGGTACGACTAGTACGTTGCGGCGTAGTGCGCAACAGCTTTATAGTCCTTTGCGTGTGTTGTATTATGTTGAAGGAAAAGAAATACACGCCTGTTACGCTACGTTGATCGTCACCGCCTGCTAAGTGCCTTCCTGGAAGCCGCTTCCATCCACGAGCGGACACCCAAACATCGAAGAGAACATTACTCCTTGTATAGTGAGATATTACGCTTTCCCCTATCTTCCAGTTAGATGCTTTTGGGTTGGACTTTATTAAGAAGCAATTATTCTTCATACATGGCAACTATTTCATGCAACTACGCGAACTTTAGGTACTCAAATCGACACTCGCCCCTTTTGTTGGGAGAGGTTTTACACTTACAGAATGTTTTAAGGAACGTTCTGGGCCAAACAATGGAGACTATCAGAAGAGGCAGGCTCCACTAACAAATCGCCTAATGTCCTCATGGATAAAGTTTTTTATTACTGGATGCACGAGCTCAAGTTTCTAAAGCGCGTACATGCTTCTCGAAAACAATTAGGCTGGACTAACTGAGTATAAACGCCGGGAAATGTATGTACAGTGTCGTTCATTTTTAGGGATAACATGCGATTGCATGTCCGCGCTCTTCGCAGGGCCAATGCGTTAGAGACGACCATGAATTAAAACTGATTGCCGCTGGTTAAGGCAGCCCCCTGGTGGTGCTTCGTATCGCACGCAACTACGCTGTAATGCGAACCCGTTATGAATACAACTGTATTTCGATCTGTGCGGCCGCGCTTTGAGTGGACGACAATACAGGTTTTCGTTTGCTAAATATTTTGAAAGCCGACGGGATATTGCCCCAATTGTGGTTCTCGGCAAATTGTTTGACATTTATAGATTGCGAATGAGGTAGTTGTGGTCCGTATTACACAAGCTGCTTCCTTTCATTTCGGACGCATTCGGTCCTCTCACATTGGCCAGAGTGGTTTCTAGACGAAGCAGCTGCTTTGAAGCGTCCGTAAGAAGCGACCGAACCTGAGGCTTATTTTGGGACAGAACTCAGCATTGGGGTCACTACACGAACGGTGGTCAACTGATGCTTGCTGCTAGTGGCGATAGCAATTGCCAGCGGCTAAACTCTATGCTGTGATTTATGCTCTGCTTTTGTTTGTTGGTGCTTTGATGCGGACGCGCGGCCTAATGAAATTGTAAGTAGAAGCCTGCAAAATCTGATCCCAGTTCTCTTATGTAAAGGGTTTGATGTCAAGTTTACAGAATAGCCTTATGCATTCTGAGCGTATTGTATTCGAATAGCCGCGACACGAAAACAAACAAAAAAAAAAGCTTGTAGTCATCATTTCTTTCAATCGTATCCAGAAGGAAATAGAAAAACAAACAAACAAGATCGAAGAAAATTTTTATCGTTTGAAGGCCAACGTTACCGAGAGATGCGAATGAGGAGGAAGAAAGGCAGCTCTAACTAAAGTAAAATGCAATTTATTTTTCTTGGTGATACAGTGGAATGACGCAGGACCAAGTAGTGAAGAGACCATTCAGAGCAATAACAACAAATAAGCTTATAAACGGTGGCTAACCTTAGATGGACGGCAGCTTCACAGAAGAATAGAAGCGAAAAACGTCTAGTACGGCAACGTATCTAAATTTGAGCGTGCGAAATTTTGTCGCAACAAAAAATCAAAGAAAGCAAATACGTGGACTATTCTTTCAATACACTGATAGAGGGGGTGCTTGTATTACTTGCGCTAAGCCTTGAATTTCTGAATTGCTTGCAAATTTCTGTCATAAGGTGGTCTTCATGCTTGGCTCCAGCTAGGCTGTTTTCATAAGATGATCGGCAACACACTCTGGCACTGAATTCTAATACTACGGGTGGCAGTATTGGCATATTTCAGTCCTCCCTAAGGCTTTCACTCCGACTAAAGTCAGTTTGGTCAACATAAGGCCTATCACAAGACACAGTGATAAGATAGACGAAGCTTTCTTTGCAAGGGAAATACTTCCCTTGTGCTCTTTATTGCAGTCGGGACCAGCAGTAACAGTTTTCTTTTCTGACCGTTTACTCACACGAATATACTCCTTGATGTCATGAGAAAAGAAATCGTCTGCTATATTATTGCGAAAGCAATACTACTCGCACTTTCAAGCCTTCGCGTGACCCGGATGCAGTTACGTTTGAGCTTAAGCGGAGTGACGTCACACCAGCGGCTAGATATGGGGGACCAACTCGCTCCTTCAGATCGCCCAGCCGCAGCTACGGCACGTAGTTGCTGCGCCGCTCACCCGTGGCGCTACTGTCGCTGTGACGTCACAACAGCTGCTAGATATTGGGGACCAACTCGCTCCTTCAGATCGCGCAGCAGCAGTTACGGCGTGTGGTTGCTGCGCCGTTCACCTGCGGCGCTACTGTCGCCGTGACGTCACACCAGCTGCTATATATGCTGGCGTTGACTGCTCTAGCCGAGATTCTTCACTATGTCGTCGACTAGTAAGGCTAAGGAGAGAGCTGATCGCCTGTGTGAAGCCCGGAAGAGACAAAGACCCACAGAAACCGCCGACGAAAGCGAAGAACGGCTTTCAAAACGACTGGCACGAGATGCAGCTCGATGAAAGCGTTCTACCTCTACGGAATCTGATGTCAGTTTAATGAGTTTGCTTAGCGCCAGTCAATCGCCTCATCACTGCTTATACGTAGACTGACCAGTTAAGCTAAACATTCAAGCCACGCCAAGTTTGAGCTCGAGCGTAGCTAGGCAATTATTGCTTTTGCAATTCTCCAGGCTTAACCAGGTTGAGCCACAGCCATTTTTTTCTATTCCTTTCACATTATGAGAACGAAACTGCATATAGGATCTTACTAATATATTCTTTTCTCGGATATTCTGGATGCCCGTTGTCATGGCTATTTTTTTTTTACAATCCCCTTCGCTGTGAATGGCCTGAGTGTCGCTACCGATGTCAGGGACGTGAAAAGGCTTCCTGAGGCAGCATGTTCCTCCACCTGGCAAGACAATCTGTAGAAACGTCAGCAGATACAGACTTCCCTCAGGGTGTTGTTATAACAAGACGCAGTTGTGACACGTTTTACAAATTTATAGTTTGAAGAGCTGTATGCAAGCAAAGGCTTCTACATTTAAGTTTAAATGACTGACACACAGTTAACGCAGTAAAATACAAAACCAGGTCAAAAGACCTCACGCATTTAATAACAGATGTGTGATAAATATTTTTTTTGCCACTGGCCCAAGAATTTTTAAAAGCTAAACGAAAGCTCAATAACTACTTCAGTAGAGCTTTCTGAGTCGTATTAGAATGAGACAAGATAGTCAGCAACAAACTAAAACACTTCAGCAACAATTGAATCCTGAAAAGAATTTTCTAGGGCCTTATATAAAAAACTAAATAGGTCCTGTTTGTACCCATTTCATTCCAATAAGCGCGCTGATCCAATTCTGCATACGTACACTTGGAATAGGTTTCTGTAGGTTCTAGAATGTTTCCTACAGAGTTACCAAATGTATGAAAGGCATCCAGTCCATAACCGTAAATCCTTTACTGATCCGCATTACAGCTTTGTCATAAAGGATGTAATATTTCAAGTCATTAACTTCATTAAAAAGCACGCATCATCTTCTCCTGGTTATTGTTTCAAAAGAAAATAAAGCACAACCTCCAATTTGTTTACCTAAAAGTTATGGTCAGGAGCAGTAGAACTAGATTCATTTATGAAATCATTCCCAACAACATCCGCCGCGCACCATTAAATGCTCGGGAGCATTCAGACGTAAATGTGCCTCCTAGGCTGTGGTTCGCCACCACGGCAAGACAAACAATCGCCAACACACATATCTTGCTGCAGTAGGAATTGTGTTCCAAACTTAGATGCAGAAGTGCGAAAACTATGGAAAGACAATAAACTAAGATAAAGTGAAAAATGAAAGTTGTCACAGATGACGGAGAAAGCAACCACTACGAGTGATGCACTTCCCCTGCATCACGTGACATATCCCCTCAGCATCTAGTCGCAGATCGATCGACAACAGAGTAGTTTCCTGGCACTATTTCACTTGACCAAACAAATCCTGTCCGAAAGAGATTCCCAGAGGCTCACCACAATCGTAATTTTTTTCGTTCTCTCACTCTAAGGCGCGGTGACAAAGTAGGATCAACAAAGAAAGTAACGTCCAAAAGTGCGGAGCCCACAAGACTCCCTATTTAAGGAATATCTTTCGGTGAGGAAAAACCGGCTATTCCCCTGTCCCTCGCCTGGTCGCGCCTCTGCTGCGTCTCACGGGTCGAGCTCTATATTGCATTAACATCGACCGGTTTCGCCGGCTGCCTTCGTCCCATAACGCTGCCAGGCGTGGTTGCAGCGACCGTGCACAGTTGTGTATGTGAGCGCTGTGCACGCCTCGAGACGCGCTCAATCCGCACAGGAAAGAAACTGTAAAGACAAAAGACGAGTTCGATGGCCGGATGCTTTCGCGGCAAATGTTCCGCTTAGCGGTAATTCGAAAGCACCGCCACGCCTGTCGACTTCGCTTGTAGTATCATACCTGTGTTCCGCTCGAGTTTTGAAAGTGGTGCTTCCGGCAGGTGTGCAGTTTAATCATTAGGAATGAGCTAGAGATGATGTGATTGCAGGTGCTTTAACCATAGAGTTAATCATCTTTAAATATGCGCCACAGTGGTGGCCGCGACTTAGAATGAGCACAGTGACAGGATTTGTGCATGGTTTTGGCTACTTTCACGAGTTCAGTGAATCGTGTGTTGAAATTGGACCTGACGATGACACCTTCTTAACACGATAAGAGATGGGGAATATTTGCTACTAACTTTGTCATAACTTTGAGTTCCTTGTTTAAAAGGGCCCCTTAGTGGGGAGATGGAAGAGGTGAAGGGTCAACAACATGAAGGTCGCAGCCTGCGGACAACGTGTCGCAGTCACGACAAGCCAGCATCGAAGTAACTCGTTTCTCACGGGTGGTGCTACCGTACGTATATGCGTGACCTGAAGGCTGCGGAATACGAGCACAACGAGGAAACACATTCACACATACACGAACCTGGAAGTTTTCCTACAGCTAATATAGCGGGCCTTTTTCCGCCCCTGTAGTATCGCTTCTCTTATGTGTAGCGGGGATCCTCCTCCACTGGTCTCGCCGTTACTAATTGGTATCTTTGTCACAATACAAAATGAGGAACGAAAGAAGTAAGCACAACCTTTACTAGTATCATCATTTGCCTGCGACTTAGATGGGGCTTGCATATCGCCGGCGGTTTTTATTTTTTTGCCGGCTGGGGAAAAACGGCATTCATGCACTTTAGGAAGCCTAGGAAATTTGCGAAGGAAGAGCCATTATCCCCAGCCCATTGATCGTACAGTGTGCTAAAATGTTGGTGCCTTTTCGAGCTCATGAATTCCAACTGAATCGCGCGTCAGAGAGAAAATATATTCTCCTAGATATACGTTTCGTTATTCCCGGAAAGAGAGTTTGCAAGTGGTTATTTACTATGTGTTACTATCGGTTAGCGCGCATATATCAGATGCATCACCTCGTCGCAGTGGTGCAGTAGTTAGGGTGCTGGGCTGCTTTGCTGAAAGATGTGGGATCTAATCTTTGAATGCTGGAGCGAAAAGCAAGGTGCCCATGCGGTAGAAATTTCTGTCGGTAAACCCCATAAACCAAACTAAGTCAAATTACCAGGTACACCTCCTATGGGCACTGTCTCGCTGGTAGCGTTGGGTTTCTGAAGAAGGCAACTGCTGTAAGCAGCAAAGTATATAACTCAACGTGCTGCCTAACGTAGGGACGTTTGCGCGGAGACTGGGATCATTAGCTGCAGTTTGCTGTTGCTTTGACGCATGCATTTGAAGACTGTTCTATATTGCTCAGTGTTTGAAGATTAGGCTCATGGAAGGAGGACGTACTTCAGAACCTATACATATTTTATGGATTCTTGAGGCTACAAGACCCCATATTAAGGCGCCTAGTGGACCAATAAAGCGTTTACGTCACCTATTAAGTTTAAAAGTGCAGAAAAGTAAAAATGAGAGTCGATCTCATCCTAGTTAAATTTTGAGTCTCAAACTCGGTGTAAGCGCGCTGCTGGCCGGGTCACAAAAGTGCTGCTGGAGGACTTTTTACTTAGAGAGCAATAATTTGAGGAAAACGTTCTTCATTAAAGGAGTAGTTTATTAAGTGCGTGTTCAGCAGAGTGAAATCCAGCAAATTAACATCGAGGAAAGCCGGCAAGTTTCTCATGCAATTCGCATCTTTATTAAAGTCTGGAAATGCTTCCATAGGTCTGAAGTATTCCCGAGTTCGGCGGCTGCACTCAGGCTGGCTCTAATGAGTAATTGCTCATTTATTTAGAATCGACTCTGCCTTCCGGCATCACAAATACACTGGACTAAATGGATGCGTTTCAGACACTCGGCCGAGCTCATCTTTCCTTAACGATTGAAGTCTTCAATCTTTAAGTGTCGTGAAAAATGCACGCCGCGGCTGTGGAGTCTTTTTTTCGGCCGTCTCTCTCTCGCTCTTTGTGTCGGCGGCACGCGCCTTGTTTTTAATATATTATTAGCAAATCGTCAACCAAGAATATTCGAGTACACAACGGTTAGTACTAATCACATACCTTTGTACTGTTTCACATCTATGAGACAAAGCTTGACGTTTGTTCGCTGAAGACGTGAGCCTCCTCTTACCGCCTCCTTCTTTAGCACATCCTCGGCTGTAGTGAACAGAATCGGACAATGTGATGTCCGTGGCCAGATGAATGTCCGTGATGTATGGCCAGATGTGATGTCCGTGGCGCCCCCTGGCAATATGAACTCAGCTTATTTAAAGAAAACGAAATCCTGCAGGAAGGTTATTGCAGTGCTGCGGAAAGTTCAGTGCCTAAAGTATGTTTTGTCCTATATCGTGACATACTTAGAGAATTAGGAGGGATGCCTATATAAAATACTATTTGCTTTTGATTTTAGTTTTCTGTTGATATTATCACTACGACTACAACTTAGGTGACAATGCCTGGAAAGTGCGCTTAGGAGCTGTTGCTGTACCAGAATATAGACATTTATTAAACCTTCTGAGTGTGCTTCACAAGGTCTTTGATAAAGGGAAAAAACCTTCCATTGTCGCCACTGTTTGCGCACAAGTATTCACAGCTATGATAGCGGAGCTGCTAGACGACCGGCACTTGCAATGCGTTCGCTGAGCTGAGCTAAGGGTCTCTGTACTTGAGTGCAGTTAACAGAGCGTATACAGTACAATGTAAAATGCTTACGCCCCCTAGCAACAAGAGTGTGGTACAACCAAGCACACATGGGTCTGCTTCTGAATCGGCTTAAAATTCGAGAACTTCTTGGCAGTTACAAAAGTTGGTGTTGGTACAGCCTTTGTCAAAAGTGTAGAGCTCGGGGGGTCTGCTTCTGAGCCGTGCAATGGCGCTGATTTAGCATTAGTGGATGGCCTTCCCTTTGAAGAGGATAGGATAAAAAAATCTTCTTACCATCAAGAGACTCAGAACACTGGAAACGCATTGCAAGTCGCATGAAGTGGCTCAGAAGCAGACCCCCTGGCCTCTACACTTTTGACAAAGACTGTACATCCTCTCATTCTGGGATCATCAATTTTTCTTTGAAAGATGACGCCTAAGGGAGAGTGTAGAAGGGGAGGGAGACGTGCACAGCTTCAGATATTGCCCAAAGAACACTGAAAAGCACATTTGTTTTTTGGCACGTGGCATCCATAGCAGTCTTCCTATACAGAAGTTTACAGCCGTTTTTCTTTCCCATATAGCACAACCAGGTTGAACTCACCACACAGCGAAGAAAGCCAGGTTTTTTTAAAGGCTATTTTGGGCCTGCGCACAGCGCGGAAATGTAAGTGTGTGTTACTCCTTGTCAGTAGGAGAATTTTTCTTCGGGTATCTTTTTTCCGTCATCACGTATTTCTCCTTACTCTGTAGTGTTCTTCTGCCGCTGGCTGTTTCCAAGTGCAAACGGCTATCACTATACCTCGGTTGCACACGAAGTTTATGACGGGAGTGGGTTTGTATACATTTTCTACCTAATGGATTCCCTGTCTCGACGTCATGGGCAGGGAGAGATGGAGAGCTTAACGATTGTTTTGGCTGCGCCTGTCTCCGTTTCGGTGGCCTCAGTTGCTGCGATGCACGTGTTTTGCTTCTATTCTTTCCTTTTGCGCCTCTTTCAACTTTGGTACGTGTTCTCGCGCTGCTGGTAGATGCTCAGTTTATGCCAGCCGGTGCACTTTTGCAGTTTTCTCCTTACAGTTCCTTCAGCCGCAAAAGACAGAGAGAGTTTTCATTGTACTGTCTTTCCGCTCGCCTGTAGGCGCCTCTCAAGTTATTTTGTCTCGCATCTTTCCCACTGCAACGCGGCAGTACGTTAAAATATTTCAGAATTTGAGTTTGAAAGCTTATCAGAGAACTTGTTTTCTTTCGCAGCTTCGATTCACGCGTCACAGTATTTTGCGTCAAGAAAACTATTCTGTGACAGTTTTTATGTCCCGCATAGACGGAGTAATATGTTTATTAAGGTTTCTGATTTTGTTTCGGCCTGTTCGCATGGCTAATGATAAATTATATTGAT
>JAJIZL010024592.1:30567-40790 GCA_023969395.1 Amblyomma maculatum | reverse complement strand
AAATGGTCCGTTATAGTGGCACAGCATCTTTTGTGACAGACCCCGCTTCCTGATAGGCCGCCACAGCTAGACCAAATCTCCATGCTGATAAATAACGTGACAGTGGTGGGCATCGTACCGTGCTTTTGAGCGATCCTGAGATGCTAAGAAGCGAAGGCGAGCAAGCCGGCGGGCTTCTTCGGCAAAACAGGTTGCCTCGGCTACCGAGGGATCTTCACTAGTAGCTGAAAACGGGAGGATGGTGTCTAAGGTATATCGTGGGTGGCGAGCGTAGAGCAGGAAGAGTGAACTAAAGCCAGTCGTCTCATGACGGGCGGTGTTGAAATCGTAGGTAATGTATGGTAGGACACTATCCCAGTTTTTATGATTTGCATCGACGTACATGCACAGCATGTTGATGATCGCACGGTTGGTGCGTTCAGTTAGACCGTTGGTTTGCGGACGATAAGGCGACGAATGGCGAAGATCACAGGCACACAAACGGAGCATCTGCTCCACGACGTCGGCAGTAAATTGGTTACATCCCCTGATGGTGGGGCTGAGACAGGTAGGTCACCGCCGATTGCGGCGTGGGCTTGCCTGCCACCGAAGTTTTCTATGTTGTAGGCCGTCATTGCTCCCGCCACTGCTTCGGTGGCGGACGACGGCTGTTGTTGCGGCGTGCGTCTTTCTCTCCCTCTTCCTTTTCTTTCTTCTCTATATTCTCTTCTGTCTGCACAAGGCAGCGGAGGTGCCTCAGCTACAGAGCCAGTGGCAGGCCCGTGTATTTTCTTTTCCTTCTTCCTACAACCACAACAACAACGACCACGGTCGTTGATAATCACTCGTGGTGGTCCGTGGCGACGAACTATCACCCGCAACAAAGCAAGAGACTGGATACGCGTTGGCCAAGGGTATGGCTGCCGTTTCACAGTATCGAGGGAGGTAGTCAACGCAAACAATGATCCAATGGTTCCCATTATGGGATACCCGGAAGGGGCCAAGTAGATCAACGCTCACTTGCTCAAATGGTGCACGGGGTGGTGTGATGGGTTGAAGTTGCCCCGCTGCCACGCTTGTGGGACGTTTGTAGCGCTGGCACTGGGTGCAGCTGGCGACGTACCGCTCAGTAGTAGTTCGCATTTTTGGCCAAGAGAAGCGCTCTTGGCCGCGGTGGAGCGTTCTCGCATTTCCAAGATGCCCGGAACTAGGGTCGTCGTGCATGGCCTGCAATAAAAAGTGATATAGGGCCTTCGAAACAACAAGGAGGAAGCGGGGGCCGGTAAAATAATAGTTTTTCTTCCAGAGGAGGCGATCACGCACACAAAATTGGTGTCCACCTGACCGATCTTGAGCCGCTGCGAAGAGAGGTTCCAAGGTGGAATCCCCCCGCTGTTCTTCTATAAACGTGGGGATATCAGGACAATGAGGTGATACCGACGCGACGCAGTTCTCGAAATCATCAGCGTCAGATTACGTTGTAGGAAGAGGAAGGCGAGAAAGGCAGTCTGCGTCAGCGTGCTTACGGCCAGTTTTGTATGTGACTGCAAATTCATACTCTTGTAACCGTAGGGCCCATTGTACAAGGCGGCCGCACGGGTACCTGAGATTAACTAACCAGCAGAGGGCATGGTGATCTGTGACAACGCTAAACGGGCGTCCATAAAGATATGAGCGAAAGCATTGTGTGGCAAAAACGACAGCAAGGCATTCCTTTTCCGTGACAGTATAATTGCGCTCCGGCTTACTAAGGGAGCGGCTCGAGTACGCCAAAACGCTTCTGTCTGTGCAGGATTCGGTCCGAAACCATCTTTATCGACGAGATGCTCGGGAACTAGAGCTTGGCGTGCTTAAAAATGACACTTCTTGGAGTTCAGCACGAGGCCAGTTTCACGCACACAGTCCAGTACAAGAGCTAAACGTTCATTGTGCTCGCTGAACGTCTTCCCGAAAATCACGACATCGTCCAAGTAACACATACACACCTCCCATTTTAAACCGCGGAGTATTGGGTCCATGAATGCTTCGAGAGGTCCTGAGATCGACAGCCAGCACCTCCACCAAGATGCTACGAGCGAGGTTCTAGTTGACGCAGAACAGACGTCGAAGACGCTCCTATGCCCAGTTTCGAGCCAGAACGAGCCGCTTCTTCATCGACCGCATCTTCTCTTATATCTGTTTCTGGACGTCACAATATATATATATATATATATATATTGTAAGGTAACGCGAAGGTCGGACTTGAGAGATCAGGTTTTATCGCAGACCTGAAGCTTTGGTCGCACACTGCAGCCAACCACACCCCGCGATGACGATGGGTATCCACAAGAGGGAGCAGGATGAAGATGAAGAAGCACGTTCAGCCTTGTGGAAGATGAAGCGCCACACAGTGCTCACACTATTTCGCCCGCGCAGTTCAAGCGGCCAGCCTGGCCGCAATTAGTCCGCAGGATTGCGCTGAATAAAAGGCTTCATGCGTGAAACGTGGACAACTTCAGTGCAACGGTAATGACTGTCCGGAGGAGGGTACACAGGGGAGACGCGATAGTTGACCGGGGAGGTTTTTGCAAGAACTGTGTAAGGACCAATGTAACGGTGTTGGAACTTGTCACAAAGGCCAGGAGTGCGTAATGGGGTCCAAAGTAACACCTCGTCGCCGGGACGGAACGAGATTTGGCGATGGGTTGCATCATAGCAGCATTTGCGGTCTTCCTGGCTAGCTTCCGTGTTGACGCGAGCAAGCCGGCGAGATTTGGTCACTCGGGAAAGGAACTGGTCAGGAAGAGAGGATGACGAACTGGCATGCGTAGGAAGGAAAGAGGCATCAAGAAAGGTAGTGGGAGAACGGCCGTAAACGAGGAAAAACGGGATGTAACCTGTGGTCTGCTGTACAGCTGTATTGTAGTTGAACGTAACAAAAGGAAGTATTGCGTCCCAGTTTCGGCGGTCCTGGTCGACGTACATAGAAAACATGTCAGAAAGTGTGCGGTGGAACCGCTCAGTCAACCCATTGGTCTGCGGGTGATAGCTGGAGGTCAATTTGTGATGTGTGGTTGAGGTCTCAAGAACTTCGGCTACAATTGTCGACAGAAATGTCCGACCACGATCGCTGAGAAGCACTTGAGGGGCCCCATGGCGCAGTACGAGCGATTCCAAAAAGAAGGTTGCGACCTCATGTGCTGAGCCAATAGGCAGGGCAGCGGTCTCAGCGTAGTGTGTTAGGTGGTCGACGGTGGTTACGATCCAGCGATTACCTCGTGCGGACCATGGAAGTGGCCCGTATAAGTCTATGCCAACAACGGCGAAAGGAATAGCAGGGCAAGGTAGCGGCTGTAGTAGGCCAGCAGGAGAAGTCGGCCGTGTGCGGCGCTGGCATGGCAGACAAGAGGCGACGTATTTTGCCACGCTTGAGGCGAGGCCTGGCCAGAAGAAACGGGTTTTCACGCTGTGGTAAATTTTATGAAAGCCTAAGTGAGCGGCTGTAGCCTCATCGTGGAAAGCCGCCAGGATACGGGTGCGAAGCGCTCTCGGAATAACGGGGATCCAACGGGTGCCTTCAGAGCAATAAATATAACAGGAGAGCACGCCGTTGAAACGTTTGAACTATTGTAGTTGCCTGCACATCTTAGCGGTAGGAGGATGAGAAGCACCGGTGAGAAGGTCGATTAAGGAAAGACAGTAGGGATCTGCTCGCTGGCGTGAAATAATGTCGTAGCGATCTGGTGCAGCGGATAGAGTAGCAAAGATGATGTTTGGAGCTCTGGACGCCATTGGGACGTCGAGGATGCACGCAGGAAGGCGCGAAGAAGCACTAGGTGGTGATTTTGGGAGCGGGCAACGGGAAAGATCATCGACATCTCGATGTTTGCGACCCGATTTTTATGTTACGTCGAACTGGCATTCCTGCAAACGCAGATTCCAACGGCCCAGGCGTTAAGTCAAATTTTTGAGGATTGGTAACCAACACAGAGCGTGGTGATCGGTAACGATCGTGAAATGGTGGCCGTAGAGGTAGGGGCGAAATTTCTGAACTACCCAAACGACGGCGAGGGACTCTTGCTCAGTGATGGTGTAGTTGCGTTCCGCTGGTGTTAGAGTTCGACTGGCAAATGCAATTACCTTTTCCCGAGAAGCAGTATCACGTTACAAAAGTACGGCGCTGATACCGAGGCTGCTGGCATCGCTGTGGAGAATGGTGGCAGCAGTATCATCGAAGCGAGCGAGAACAGGGTCCGAAGTGAGGGCATTCTTCAGGGTTTGAAAAGCTTTTTCGCATTCTTCGGACCAATTGAAAGTAGTACGGTTGGTAAGGAGGTGGTGGAGCGGTGCAGCAATGGTAGCGAAATTGCGAATAAAACGGCGAAAGTATGAAGATATGCCAAGGAAACTGCGTAGACCCTTAGTCCGTTGAGGTCGTGCAAAGTTCAAAACTGCAGCAAGCTTGTCAGGGTCGGGTCGAATGCCATCGCGGCTGACGAGGTGGCCCAGTATCTTGATTTCTTCCCTGGCAAAATTACACTTTTTTCTGTTCAGCTGGAGACCGGCGGATGCCAGGCACGTTAATACTTGATCAAGGCGGCATAAATGATCAGAAAAAGCCGGAGAGAAAATAACTATGTCGTCCAGGTAGCACAAGCATGTTTTCCACTTACGTCCTCTAAGAACAGTGTCAATCATTCGGTCAAACGTAGCGAGGGCAATACAAAGTCCAAAAGGTATGACATTGAATTCGTAAAGCCCGTCGGCAGTACAGAATGCGGTTTTTTCTTTGTCGGCTTCGTGCATCGGAATCTGCCAGTAACCGGAACGCGAATCCAACGTGGAGAAATATTCGGCGCCCTGAAGACAGTCGAGGGGCCGTCAATTCGTGGCATAGGGTAAACATCTTTGCGAGTGACTTTGTTAAGTGCGCTTTAATCAACGCATAAATTATATACATTGTAAAACAGGTATTGGTCTCTGATATGTTCTGCGCCTATTGCTGAAGAGAACGACAACAAGCATGTTCAACGCGCGTGACGGGCAGGAAGGAAAACGACAACGAAGCTCGCTTCGACGCTCGTACGTGTGTTGACACGTCTCACGACTGATCGCAGAACGTTCTATTGACTGTTGACGACGTATCGCCCAGGTCAAGGTCTTCTACAACAAGTGGTGGAGGTGCCAGCAATCCCCTCAACCTGGAGCTTCGCAGCCGAGCTTTGCCTACCACTTCCGCGATGCCTGAGACCACCAGCCAACCACCAACCCCATCGCCTGTCATCTGTCCCGGTGCAGCGCGTCAGCGCGACCCAGCCATCTTCAGCGGCACCGATGACACGGATGTAGAAGGCTGGTTGGCGTCGTATGAACGCGTAAGTGCGTACAAGTGGGACGACACCGTGAAGCTCACAAACGTCATTTTCTATTTGAGCGACGTTGCCAATCTATGGTTTCGCAACCATGAGAGGGACATTTCTACCTGGACGGCTCTCGAGACCGGCCTGACCGAAGTTTTTGGCCGTCCCGCTATACGTAAGCTTCGCGCCGAGCAACGCTTGCGAAGTCGGGCACAACAAACCGGCGAAAACTTCACCAGTTTTATAGATGTCGTAGACCTCTGTAAGCGCGTAAACGCTACCATGAGCGACGCGGAGAAGATCGGACACATTATGGAGGCATTGACGATGACGCCTTCCAGATGCTCGTCGCCAAAAACCCCCAAACTGTGTCCGACGTTATAAACTTCTGCCAAAGCTTCGATGAGCTGCGCAAGAGGCGGCTTTACACACGACGCGCTGGCCTTCAGCAGGCCACTCTTTCCAGCTTGGCTCTCTCCGGGGACGGTGCCGAGGACCAGCAGTCGCTAATTCAGCATATTCAATATTTGTTCGCGAGGAAGTTGCACGCCAGCTTTCCTTGTCCACCTTAACTTGCCCGCCAGCACCTGCGCCTGCGCCGCCGCTCACTCCCACTCTTCAGCGTGTCATACAAGAGCAGGTCGCTGAGGTTCTGCCTTCACCTCCTCAGCAGCCGTTGCTGGCGGCTCCTCTCACGTACGCTGATGTTTTGGTGCGGCCACCACCCCCTGTCGCCCCTGTGTACAGCCGGCCTCCCCTCCTATACGAGCCTCAGGGACGCCAGCAAAATCAGCAACCTACAATCCCACCTTATCGTCCAGTTCTCCGCCGTCGACCACAGCCACGCCCTTCCAACCCCTGGCGCACACAAGACAACCGACCTATCTGCTACGCCTGTGGAGTCGCCGGCCATGTGGCTCGTTTGTGCCGCAATCGTGGCCCTCGTCCCTACGACTATACACGTGAGCCAATGTACAACCTTCCTCCGTCCCCCTCGCCTGTGTTCTTAGAGCCTCCTCCGCAGTCCTATTCAGGTTACGATCGCCGCTCCCACCGCTCGCCTTCTCCTGGCCGTCGTTCCCGTTATCCGATGCTCCGCCGCCAACGAGCCGTTAACACGGAAAACTAACGGCTGCAGTTCCGGAGGCAAGAACTGCGCCATCAGGGACTAACTCAAGACCTGTTCACGTACCAGCTAACATTATTACCATATTCATCGAGGGAGTTCCTGTCGAAGCACTTGTAGACACTGGAGCATCCGTTTCTGTTCTTAATTACGCCCTCTGTCGCAAACTGAAAAAGGTGATGACGCCGCTTTCTGCAATTTCTCTTCGCACAGCCAGCGCTCTGGATATTCGATCATAAGCCGCCTGCACCGCCCGCCTTGTTATCGACGACGTTCAATACACAATAGAATTCCTCGTCCTCGCCCGTTCATCACACGACGTTATCCTTGGTTGGAACTTCCTCTCCAATCATAACGCCATAATAGACTGCGCCCGTGCTCAACTTGAGTTATCACCGCCCAGTGACACTTTTTTCGACACACCCGCTGCTGCTGCAGCTACCGTGCACGTCGCAGAGGACACCGATGTTCCGCCTTTCTCCTCAGTGCTTGTGCCTCTTTATTGTGCTGCTCTTTCCGACGCCACTGTTATCTACACACCTTCGTTACGATGCGCTGACCAAAAATCCGTGTTGCTGCCCCATGCTGTGCTGACAATTTTTCGCAACTCAAGTGCTATTTTTGTTTGTAACCCGTGCCCATGCCCTACCACTTTACTTCGTGGCCAGTCACTGGGTAGTGTTGCTTTGCTCGATTCCATGCCCACCTATCCCTCTGGCGATACCATCGCCAGCCTTCACATCAGCGCCATAACACCTATTCCTGCCGCCACTCCATCATCTCTAGAAGTTTTCCACCGGTCCATCGACGCTGGCTTGACGCCCTTACAACGAGCCCAGCTTGTCGTCATCCTACAACGTTTCGCGGCTTCGTTAGACTCCCAGCAACATTCGTTGGGGCGCACAACTACCGTTACTCACCGTATTGATACCGGCACCCATTCCCCTTTGCGCCAGCGTCCATACCGTGTTTCAGCCGCCGAGCGCCGCATTATTGATGATCAGGTGACCGACATGCTCCAGCGCCACGTAATCCAACCGTCGCACAGCCCTTGGGCGTCTCCGGTCGTCCTGGTCAAGAAAAAAGACGGTTCAATCCGATTCTGTATAGATTACCGCCGACTGAACAAGATCACGCGCAAGGACGTTTATCCTCTACCTCGTATCGACGACGCCCTTGACTGCCTGCAGGGAGCGGAGTTTTTTTCTTCAATAGACCTGCGTTCCGACTGCTGGCAGGTGCCGATGGCAGAGGCCGATCGCCCAAAAACCGCTTTCGTCACACCCGATGGGCTCTATGAGTTTAATGTCATGCCATTCGGACTGTGCAATGCCCCTGCCACATTCGAATGCATGATGGACAACCTACTCAGAGGGCTCAAATGGCACACTTGCCTTTGTTACCTTGACGACGTTGTCATCTTTTCCCCAGATTTTCCATCTCACCTCCAGCGCCTTGAGACAGTTCTGCAATGCCTGACCGACGCTGGCCTCCAATTAAATTTAAAGAAGTGCCGTTTCGGAGCACGGCAGCTAGCCATACTCGGACATGTCGTCTCCAAGGATGGCATTCTTCCCGATCCGGCAAAATTACGCGCTGTGGCAGAATTTCCCAAGCCAACTAATGTGAAAGAACTCCGCAGCTTCGTCTGCCTCTGCTCGTAATTCCGCCGCTTCGTTCTCAATTTCGCCACAATCATCAACCCTCTCACCAAGCTTCTGTCCAGCCACGATCTCTCAGCCTGGTCTCCGCACTGTGATGATGCCTTCGCGACACTCCGCCACCTTCTGACGACTCCGCCAATCCTGCGTCATTTCGACCCTTCTTCTCCCACGGAAATCCACACTGATGGCGGCGTCGGCCTCGGCGCAGTACTCCTGGCCGGCGCAGCGGAAGTCTGGCTTTGACGAGTACGTTGTCGCTTACGCAAGTCGGACCCTAACAAAAGCTGAAGCAAACTATTCCGTCACCGAGAAAGAGTGTTTCGCTATTCTGTGGGCAATAGCAAAATTTCGCCCCTACTTGTATGGTCGTTCTTTTGATGTCGTCACCGATCATCACTCCCTCTGCTGGCTGTCTTCTTTGAAAGATCCTTCTGGTCGACTGGCCCGTTGGGCTCTGAGGCTCCACGAATACGACATTAACGTCATCTACCGCTCTGGCCGTAAACATGCTGATGCTGATGCTATCTCACGTTCTCCCTTGCCGTCTGAAGCCACTCCTGCTATATCCGTTCTACATCCCACCGACATGCCCACCGATATGACTTCCGAGCAACGCAAAGTCGCATGGATCGCCTCACTCCTTGTTTTTTTTTATCTGGCCGCGCTTCAGGACCTCCTTGCCACACTCTCCGTCGCAGTCTCACCATTTCGCCATCAGAGACGAGCTCCTCTACCGTAGGAATTACCTTCCAGATGGTAGAAATTGGCTGCTTGTAATTCCGACCCATCTACGCTCCCTGATTTGCTCCCATTACCACGACGATCCCCAATGTGCCCACGCCGGCTTATTGAAAACCTTCACTCGCCTGCGACAGCGGTACTACTGGCGTGGGATGTGCCGTTATGTTCGTCGGTTCGTCCAGTCCTGCCAAGAGTGTCAGCGCCGAAAACACCCACCTCGCCAACCCACCGCTCCTATGCAGCCGCTGACCTGCCCAGCTCAGCCCTTTGAGCGTGTTGGAATAGACCTATACGGCCCGCTTCCTAGCACATCAACAGGCAATCGCTGGATCATCGTTGCAATCGATCATCTCACACGCTACGCCGAAACGGCGCCTTTGACATATGCTACAGCCCAAGACATTGCCTCCTTCATCCTCCATCACATAATTATTCGCCACGGGGCTCCCAAAGAATTGCTGAGTGACAGAGGTCCCGCTTTCGTCTCTGAAGTTGTCGAAGCTGTTCTAGGAGAATGCAAAATCGTTCACCGCGCCATCTCCCCGTACCATCCGCAAACAAATGGAATGGTTGAGCGTTTTAACCGCACCATGGGCGACATGCTAGCAATGTATGTCGCTTCTGACCACTCCAACTGGGACCGCGTTCTTCTATTCGTCACATTCGCTTATAACTCTGCCACACAAGTAACCACCGGTTTCTCACCATACTTCCTCCTCTACGGTCGTGAGCCCTCTTGTACTATGGACATCATTCTACCTTACCGACCGGATTCTTCAGAATTCACGACTGTTTCACAAGCTGCAACTTATGCCGAAGAATGCCGCCAGCTTGCCCGGTCCTTCACTTCTCACGCCCAGCAACAGCAGAAAACCACCCGAGATCAATCTGCACTTCTTCCTACTTACGGTACAGACTCTTTGGTCTGGCTATGGGTGCCTTCCTCCAGTCCCGGCCTTTCATCCAAACTTCTGAGCAAGTATCAGGGCCCCTACCGTGTTGTCATTAAACACCCCCCATCAACTACCTCATCGAACCCTTACGCCATCCACTGACCACCGTCGCCGAAATCGTGAAATAGTACACAGTAACCGCCTGAAACCTTACTACGATCCGGCCATCGTCACATCGCCATGAACCGCCAGGATGGCGTCTTTTCGCCCGGGGGAAGTTGTAAAACAGGTATTGGTCTCTGATATGTTCTGCGCCTATTGCTGAAGAGAACGACAACAAGCATGTTCAACGCGCGTGACGGGCAGGAAGGAAAACGACAACGAAGCTCGCTTCGACGCTCGTACGTGTGTTGACACGTCTCACGACTGATCGCAGAACGTTCTATTGACTGTTGACGACGTATCGCCCAGGTCAAGGTCT
>JAJIZL010024592.1:0-30167 GCA_023969395.1 Amblyomma maculatum | reverse complement strand
GAAAAAAACACAATCACAGAAGGAAGACACGTACACAAGGACTAACGCAGTCCTTGTGTACGTTAGTCCTTGTGTACGTGTCTTCCTTCTGTGATTGTGTTTTTTTCGCTGCGGCTATGTCGAACAATAACGTGCGCTGACATCGCATAGCACACGGACGCCTCTTCGTTTCGCCTCCATCGAAACGCAGCTGCAAAGGTCGGGTTCGAACCCGGCCGTAAAAGAAAAAGAATACCGACGATTACGTTACTTCGTAATGCGAAATTTGAGCGCAGCAAATAAACTGTTTCACCTTTTAGATAGATTGAGGCAAAGAAATCGAGCAACACATGTATGCGCTATCACAGAATTTTTTTTTTATTTTTCACACGTATTCCTTTACCAAGACTCCCCTAACAGTTCTTGACAGTCATGAAGGAAGCTTTGTGGTCGGAGAAATAGACTGATATATGTTCGACTTGGTACACCAATGCTTGATTCTCAAAGACGAGATCTATACAAGTGCCTCCCGAGGTTGTCACAGCCGTGGGACGCGTTACGAGTGAGAGGAACGGGATGTTCTCCCGCATAAGTGTGAAGAAATTCCTGTTTGTCTTTATGTCAACATTCGTCTCACTCATGGCTCAGAAAGAACTGGCAGATAATTTCGCAGTGGCGAACGGCAGCGGCAATTTCGGCTCGGGCGGTGCACATATACAGATCCGCCGCCACCGATCTGGCTCTCTGATTGCCACCGCACAGGGGTTGCATTGGAGGAGGAGCGAAGAAAGGAATTAAGTTCGAGCCGGCGCTTTGACAACCGGAGAATCGCAGGAAGAGGGGGGAGGGGGGCGGCGTGTACACCCAGCGGCAAACGATGGGGGCAGAAGCGCGCGCAGCAAGCGGACAACGCGATAAAGGGAGGAGGGAAGAGATAGCAGCGACTGACTGATGCTGCTGACGCCGATAGTGAGTCAACCCCAGCTGCGGAGTTGGTTTCAGGGACAACGCTGCCGATGCCGACGCAAACAATATGATACCCTCGCTTCCGCAGCGCCAAGAACCAGGTCTAGCCGTGGGAAGGTGGTCACGTATTCGTTGACGTGCCGGGGCCTACGTGAAATAACCGGCGCGTCGCCAACTGAAGAGCACCCTATCCGCCACACAGGAACAGGGGGGGAGACCCTCCCCTATTTCTGCATGGCGGCGACGGTGTTCTATGCAGTCACGTTATCTTGACCCTCTAGCGGCGTCAGCGGCATCCAGCGGTATCAGTCGGTCGCTGCTAGCGCTGGGGGGATGAAAGGGGGACGGAGCTGGTTACGAGGCCGACGACGACGCCGACGCCGACGCGAAACCCAGGAACGGACGCCAAAGAGCTGCGCTCTAAAATAGGCATCTTTGGAAGTGTTGAATGGGCATAGAAGTTTCATAGGTGGTTGCATACCACTCACGAGACGTTAACAACAGATGAGTGCTGAGCAACTACGGTGTCAAATGGTAAACATTCGTGAGCTGGGGCAGGCGACCTCCTTTTTATTAGCATTATTAGCTCAATGCCCTTTGACTTCACTCCGACGGCCTTTGAAAGTAACGACCGTAATTCAAACATAATAATTTAAAACGTGTTAACAGATGTGTAAGATTTATACTCTCACACTGACTATCGTCGTGACTATCCTCACTTTTCTGCGTATAGTTGTTGCGTTGGACTGCTCAGGTTATCGCCGAAGCAACGATCACGAAAACTTGCGCTGCCCATTCTTTGCACCACTGTCGGCAGCGCAACCACTTACGTCGGAGCTCAGTAACGCAATATCTTGGTTTTGTAAATAAAGAAGAGTATACGTGCAAGTCGCATAGGGATGTCATCGTGTAACTAATGCCCCTCGCTCGGTTGTCTTATCACGGACTATACTGTTTTGCCTTGTCAGTCATGAATATATTAAAAATGATGCCCACCGTTATATTTCGTGGCGGTGCAAGGTGCAATCAATCCGCTCTTCTTGAAACTACGTAGCCGCAAATTACCGTCTCCTGCGATGCCTGAAGCCGTAAACCTCCGAGCATTACAAGAAGGCACGCCCGTGAATTTTGCTGGCTATCTCCGCCCCCGAGAGCCCACAATCTTCAACGGGACTGACGACCATGGTGTTGAAGGTTTGATTACATCCTAGGAGCTGATGAGAGCTTTTGATAAAGAGTGCGAAGAAATCGACCTCGTCAACTTGATTTTCTATGTCACTGGCGTGGCAAATCTCTGGTATCGGAACCATTATGGAATAACCTGCCAGAAATTATCGCTTCTCTTCCTAATCTAGAAGCGATCCATCGCCAACTCATCACATTATATCATTGAAGCCTTCATTTAGCCTTATTTGTCTTATAAATACATTTCTATTAAATTTGTTTCAGCTGTTAAATGTCTTGATGGGGTTTATTTACTTGTGTTTGCCTATGTACTCTTTCCGTTTTTTCCCCCTTACCATTTTTTTTAAAGCGCTGCACGGGGCACTGTTTGCCGGTTGGTTTTTATTGTGCTTAATCTGTGTGTACCGTTGTGCTTTAATATGTGTCGCGTATTTCTTTTCCGTAGTGATATAATTATTTCCAAGTCGTTTCATGTGCTCTTCTGTACTATTTTGTTTGTTCATATGTTAAATACTATGCTTTCTATTTTTTACTGTTTCCTTACATTTTACGTATATATAGCACTGTATAGGTTTTTCCGTCCCCCTTACACAATGCCTAATGGGCCTGCAAGGTATTTCAAATAAATAAATAGATAAATAAATAAAGGTAAAATTGCATCATGGTGCATGTAAAACAGTCGCCTGGCTATCAGAAAGCTCCGCACAGAACAGCGCTTGCGTACACAGTCTCAGCAGGTCGGCGAGAACTTTACGAGTTACACCAAGGGTGTCGTCAACCAGTCAGATGTCAGAGGCCCAACAGATCAGGCGTATAATGAAGAGAACTGGTGGCGACGACTTTCCCATTTTCTTAGTGTGAGACATGTACACTATTGAAGTCTTTACACTGTTTCAGAGTTGAAGGAAATAACGTCCTCTAGGGTACTCCTTAACGAGTTGCGTTTTAAAATGCCAGATCAGGGGTAAACGTTCACCACAAGGAAGACGGAGCAGATGAGGGAGGCAAGGGAAATACAGCTGTGGTAGATTTTCACTTTTCCAACAATAGAAGCAGTTCTGGCTAGAGCACTGAGAGCTGACATAGGGTGAATTGCATCCCAAATGTACGGATCACTTAAGGTTAGTAATTGAAGAGGTACTCACAGCACAAAATACGTTTATTTCCCGTTAATATGAGCGGTCTTTACGGCTGCTGTTGGCAATGCTATTTGTTTCGATTTCATTTTGCGACTACGGAGCGCACAGCGCCATTAGACTTCCCGGTTTGTTTTTGCAGAGTAAGGTGATACGCTGTTCGTGGTAGCGATGTCATGTACGTGCACAGCTCCACGATAGCGCTCCGTCCACGTCTTGAGATATAAGCCCAACGGTCCGATGCGCTACTTTTTTCACATTGTCGCCCCGAGCATAAAATTTAGATGGAACTGGGCTATTAGGTTGCGCATTTAAAGCGGGAAATGATCTTGGTGTGCTATGGATACTTTCCACAACCCTAGAACTAAGCTTTTCTACACAGCAAAACTCCTTCAGCATAGCGACCCAACCTGTTGTGGAGGCAGAAATAGGGTACAGCGAAGGAGATGCCTCTTGAGACAATAATTGCGGAACCATTTCTTGCACCCCTATCCTTTGTGTAGCTGATGCGATTAGGGGATTAGGAGCACCTCTGCCTCACAGGTACCATCGAGCCCCCCATCCCCCCCCCTCCGACATCCTTTTAAATAGCAGGGAAATGCTGCGAGGTTCGTGCATGGCATGAGGCCTGATATAGAAATCTTGCGCGGTATGCCCAACTTCTGTTTCAATGACAGGCTGCGCCTCTATGTTAAAGGGGTTTTCGCTATGCAGGAAAGCTGACGAAAGGAGCTCTGCAATGGGTCATATCAACTCGGAATATTATCCCACTTTATGTAATGCTATAAGTAGCAGAGCGGAAACGTCAAAAGAAGGTTTTCGGATCGCTCGCTGTCTTTACGTCCTTCTGGATGCCGGATTTGCAACATCATGGCTACATACATACACAAGACGTGGCATCATCTCGATGCGTATTCTTTGTACCAAGCGGAAACAAAATGAGGCCCATGATCGCAGTTTACTCTTTGTAATTAGGAAACAAGATCGAATCTAACAGCTCTGACAGATCATGGCATCAAACCAACCACATAAACTTAGACCATAGCTAGACCGTGTACAGCACAGCTGTAAAAGCTTCGCAAACCATAGCGCGTTAGAAGAAGCAACTTTAATAATCCTCTAAAACGGACTTTTACATACCTAAATGAAATGCTGTAAAACGAAATTTGCTACGAAATAACTGCAGGCCAATACTCAATATAAAGTTTCTCAGCTCAGAAATATATATCTACCACTTATCCTAAGGGGTCCATCTTTAACATAAAGTGGAATATTCATAATGCAAATAACATAATAAAAATGGAGAAGCTAAATAAAAAGAGGCCAAAGCAATCACAAACATAAAAAGGTACGGCGAAAATGTTTGGCGGAATAATTCGGCGTTAGAAACTTTTCATTCCGTACAGAAGCTTTGAGTTTCTTGATTTCACTTGCAAATACACCAGCGGCAAAATGGAACGAATGCACGATGTGCTTCCTAATTATAGTTCGGTAAGGCGTAACATATGATTGGTAGCTAAAGTACGTTCCCCAGTGTTGTGCCCGGTACTGTATACTTACATTTCAATCCAATAAAAACAACGCCTAAGGTGAGTAAACAAGAAAAAAGTAAATGCATGAAGGGCATGGTCCATAAGTACGTCACTTTGTTTGAGAGAAAGGTAAGGTATTCCTTGTCACTTACGAAAGGGAAGTATAATTCACAAAAACAATTTGCCGCAGGAAGCTGTCAACTTCTAGCTATGAGGAATTAAAAGCTGAATTCCTGATCATCGGTGTGTATGAGCGTATGGAATTGAAAGCCACAAGAACACGCCTCTGAAACGCCGGGCGCAAGAAAAAGCATTTGGGTTAACGCGCAGTTAGGAAAGGGGTTTCTCACAGAAACTCTAGCATTTAAAAGGAGCAACCAGTTAAACAAAAACGTTTATGCACTGTGAGCACCCAGTCATGCGAACACGCAGAATGGCAGTAGTTTCAAATATACGCACAGAAAAATGGAGAATCACTCCCGAGAACGCCTATTTAGTACAAATGCCGAAAAGATATTTTCTCTAGCAACATACATGTGAGCAGACTACCACAGAGTGCTCAAGCTGTGCTCGGGAACGTTTATCAGGAGTAGCACGGTCGAATAGAGCATTAAATATAGCACGCGAGGACTTACTGAAATGTCAGCATCAAACTGTTACAGAACTGTTCATTAGTGTTTTTTGAAACATCCACTTTCCTTTAATTGTAATTAATCGTGAGCTCATAGATGTGATTATGACTAGCTTTATAGATGCGTATTACATGAGAGCTACCTGTAGCGACAAAGGCTTCGTTAATGTACGTCTATTTGGTTTTCACTTCAGACGGCATGCGGTGTGGCATGCACTTCTCTCAATTGTTCCTGTCTCTTGCAGCTTCCTGTATGAGCCAGCTCTGCCGCCAGATATACCCAGCCTCGGGAAGAAAGTACCAGCTGCTTCTAGAGTACAACCAGAAGTTTCAGGCCGCACATCGATGTCGCCAGAGCACCGTGACAGAAATAGCAAATGATATAAGCACCTTACTATCGGCATACGTTTCTGCACTGGTTGAAGCTCAGCCCAAGCTCGGACACGTTAAACGCTGTGGTTGTCTCTGCAGCAGATAAAGCAAAGCATTTCCCCTAGAACTTCACTTCCATCGCCAAAAGGGCTCCAGACATTGTACACAGTTTTTCATGTTAACGTAAGTCACGGTACTGAAGTTCTGTTTGAAGGTGTGCTCCCTAGAAAATGGGGTTTATTTAATTTTTAAAGTAGTAAAAAGCAATGAGCTTAGTTTTCGCACCCGGGCGCGCATGCGCCGTAATGATTGCTGCATCATAATGACTGATGAGATGTACATGCATAAAGAATTGTCCTGCAACACGTCTTTCGATAGGTTAAACGCTGTGTGGAATACTGTGGCATGCAGGGTGTACGGAACCCGTTGCAATAAGGCACTGGTGTTCACGGCCAGTGACATTGAAACGTAAAGGAACAGCCCCTTGCTTATTCTTTTCTTCGTGTGAATGCCTTTTAAGGCTGTTGAGAGACTTTTGTCTCGACACAATATCGGTCAAACCCTTCGCTCCTTCCTTGATGACAAAGTACAACAATGCACAGTAGTGTGAAGCAATGCTTTATATGAAGAACTGCTTTCCTTCAAACATGTTAGGTTATTTGCTTGCGAGGTAAGGAAAGGTCGACGTTTTTATCTTGGATGCTCATGCAAAGGGCAGAATAAAGGCACAAAGGCTAAACACGTGAGTCTATTCATATGCCCGCCGTTTTATTGAGGTACATTGTGAACGGTTGTTTAGTGGTATTCATGAATTTCATTTGCCTAACATTTTGGTCGATCGGAATCTTATTGCCTTGGCATGATGCGTGCAAGCTAACTGATATTTGTTAAATATCACACCAAATACAGTACGCTTTCATGTAGTGCATTTAAGCCGATTGCGGTCACTAATTCTGGAGACTCCCGCATCTTCGTTTCCATGCTTGTATGCCCTGATAAGTGCAGTCTGTGAGCATACACCTCATATAGCTATAGGGACTGGGCGCCCGTTGTATGGCGCCACCGTCGATGGATGGATGGATGGAATATAGGAGCGTCCCCTTTGAAACGGGGTGGTAGCAGTAGCTATCATGCTCATCTTTCTCCATATATCTTAATTATTGATTTCGAATTGTCAACTAAACCATCATTCTATTTATTAAATTTTGCTCCTACATTACTAACATTATGTCACTTCTCTGCTTTTAAGCCACCAATCTTCCAGCCGTTTTTTGCTACTTTCCACCGCCGGTTTATTCACCCGGCCACTGTTATCTCTAAACCCCAGAGCTTCAGGAACAGTGATTGCGCCTGCATCAACTTCTGGATGGATACCATTGCATTCTAGTATAATATGGTCAATTGTTTCACTGGAGTTTCCACATACAGCACATGCGTCATCCCCATCGTTAAACTTCTTTTTGTAGCTGCGTGTTCTAAGGCACCCTGATCTAGCTTCAAAAAGTAGGGCACTGCCTCTTGAGTTATCAAAGAAATCTTCCTTCCTGATCTGCATTTTCCACTTTCGGTTTAATTCCACACTATGTTTTTTTTTCATCGAATTTATCCAATTTTTACCTTCTGTGTTTTTCACCTGTTGCTTAATGCTCTTTATTTCTTCGTCCTTGTTACTAACATACTTACTAGTTAGTTACCGTCGCCTCGGCGGAACAGCGCCGCCTTCGGCGGAGTGCCGAAGCAGCGGAGTGCCCAGGCAGCTGAGCGGCGCAGTCGTTTCCGTTCTGAGAGGCATACTCGAGCATGTCCCTACCCTCGTCTTGAAGTGCGGATTTGAGCTACTTTGAGTGATCGCAAGGAGTATTTTTTTTACCGGAAAATCTTGAAAAAGGAAAGGGCCGTCCTTGGCAAGGCGTGCGTGTTTTTTTTTCTTGTGTGTGTGAAAGTGCTCGGTGCATGTTACTTCTGTTATAATCGAACACTTCGCGCGACAGATTTCATCATGCGCTAGAAACGCCTTCGTTAGGTGTTTGTGAAGACGAAGTTCGGTCCACAGATTCTTCAGGTGCAGAATCTGTGGACAGAACTGTAGACAGAACTGATTGCTTCATAGGAAGCGAAAGGTGCGGTAACTGTCTCACTTGTTTTCTGTGGACACCTCAACCGCGCTGTAAGGGAAGGGAGAAAGTGGTAGTGAAAGTGGAAAGAGAGAAACAGGAACCGTAGTGGAGGGCTCCGGAGTAAGACATCTCCTCACAGTGCGAGCAAGGCTCGTCAAAGTGTGGATCAAAATGTTTTAGAGTAGCCGGGCACAACATTGCATTGGTGAGCAGGCGCAGGAGCACCCGCTCGTTAGCCTTCCCCAGCCCTTTGCACGGGGTGGCAGGAGTTTGGTGCATGGATCTGTAATTTTCACATATTTCTTTAAATTTGTGAGCTGGGCTGAAATCACAATCCTGGTCCGCGTCGAGTCCCGTGGGAAATGCCCGGAAAGAGAGCGCGCGGGCGTTGGCGTCGGCTGCCTTATTCCCTTGGAGACCTTGGTGACGTGGAGCCCAAACGAGAGGTCGGTACGCAGGATACGAATATCGACTGCTATTTTGGTAGATGCGGTAAGCTAGGGAGCAGTCCACCCTTAATGGACGTTCCGACACACTCCTCGCGAGTCGGTTATTATGTATTTGGAGGAGGATTCAGAGGCTGCGAGGGCGATGGCAACCTCTTCTGCGTGGGTTGGTGACTGGACCTTCAACGTAAGGCCGTCTACTGTTTTGCCCTTGTGGATGACAGCGGCTGTGTTCCAACCCTTAGGATTCGGGACGTAGACGTCCACACAGAAAACTCGTAGTTTACTTACTTAATGGTGGTCCAGGCTTCCGCCCGCGCCAGGCGCCGACCTTTATGGTCCTCTTTGGACATGTTGGCGGGGAGAGGCCGCACGTGGAGGCGCGTCTCCCTTTTTCGGAAATGCGACATCTCTCCTCTGTGAGTTGGGTGTGTTGGATGTGAAGTCGAGCAAGAAGACGGCGACCCGACTCTGTCTTTATCAGATGCGTGTACTGATTGGAGAGGTGGGCCTCCCGAAACTCCTTGAAAGTATTCACCACACCCAGCGCCTTGAGACGGCTGGTAGAGGTGGAGACCGGGAGGTCCAGGGCTCGTTTCATTATTTTACAGAGGATAACTTCAATAGTATTGCCCTCCTGTTTCCGCAGGTGCAGGTAGGGAGTCGAATACAAGATTCGACTAGTCACGAATGCGTTCGCCAGCCGCAAGGCGTCCCTACATCGTAACCCACCGCGCTTGTTGGAAACCCGGCGGACCATGCGGCCCACCTGGCCCGCCATCTGCCGAAGCTTGGCGAGTATTGTGTCGCATCGCGCTGGTTGTGTATAAAGAGTCCATGAACTCAGATTTCCTTAGATTCTTTAATGGGACCGCTTTGCAAGGAGAGATTGATTTGAGTCGGGAGCATGAGCGCGAGGGGCACAGATGCAGGAATTCAGATTTCTGCAGTGAGAATTGGAGACCGCAGCCGCGGGCATAGCGGTCCACTATGCTAGCAGCCGTTTGCAGGCTAGTTTCCATGTCCCCAAAATGCCCTTGCGTGGTCCAGAAGGTGATGTAGTCGGCGTACAGCGCGTACTGCACCCCTTCGCCCGCACCCAACAGAGCAGGTAAGCGCATCATTGCAACGTTGAATAGCAGAGTGGAAAGCACTGCGCCTTGCGAAGTGCTCCTCGTGCCGAGCAAAAAAGGTCCGTGTTCTTGATCCTGTATTCGGATATAAGACAGTCTGTCTGTGAGAAACTGTTTGATGTAGTTGAAAGTGTTCATACCACAGTGCATTTGACTCAAGTGCGTAAGTATGGCCTCGTGTGCTACATAATCGAACGCCCCTTTGAGTTCCAGGGTGAGGACGATATTATCGTTTCTTGTGCATGTGATGGGGTTCATTATTTCGCGGTCGATTTGGAGCAGGGCATCCTGTGTTGATCTGTGTGGTGAAATCCGAACATAGTGCCCGCGAAAGTGTTGTGTTGTTCAAGGCACTCAGAGAGCTGATCCCGCACCATCGTCTCATCAATTTTCCCACACACGAGTTGAGAAAAATGGGTCCGATGTTGTCCGTGTCGATTGGTTTCCCGGCTTTGGGTATAAAGGTGACGAGAGACGTCTTCCATTCAATGGAAGACGGCTCTCGTCACCTTTATTCCCAAACTGTCTTTCAGGCCTCTGTCTTTGAGTGTTATCCTTCTGAATATCCCTGTTGCTTGCACTGCGTATATAGAGACTGTTCTTATAATTGTGTCGTTATATCCGTCCTTTTGAATAAAAATCCCGAGGATTCTGATTTGCCGGAAATTTGGTCCGGTCTTGCCGTCACCTTAATTTCCAAGATAAAGTTGCGCTTGCACCTCATTGACATTGGGTCATTTACGAAAAGATCGTATTTTTGCGGGGAGTACGCGAGACCTATTTTGGCCAAGTAGAACACAACGGTGTCCGCTACCGCTTCTAGGCGTTCCTCTATGCTGCCGTCACTGATATTGATCATCTAGAGATTACCGTCGTCTGCTTACATGTTGAACTTTAGATATTTTATGTTCCTAGGAGCGACGGGAAGGCCTCTCATCACCACGTTATATAGAAAGGACGAGAGCCGCGATCCTTGCAGCGTGCTTTTACTTCCCATGTGACAGTGGGGGATTCTAGGTCCTGAAACTGTAGTTTGAACGTCCTGTTTGTCAAGAAATCAATTACGCAATTGTATGTCCTCTCGCCGACGCCTAATGCCTTCAGTCCCGCAAGAAACGCCTCGCCTTTTATTAGTCAAATGATTTTGTTAGATCCAGTGCTAAAATTACCTTCGCGTCTCTGGATTCGAGTCAGTGATGACGTCGCAAAGGGAGCATCACGTCTTGAGTGCACTGGTCCGGTAGGAAACCGACCACCTCGTTCGGCCACAGCTGGTCGTTTTGGTCCATAAAGGCCGTTAGCCTTGGTTAATTACGCATTCCATGAGCTTTCCCATGCATGAGGCTAGAGAAATGGGTCTGAGGTATTCCAATTTCGGTGGTTTACCAGGTTTTGGAATCAGCACAACGTTTGCAGTTTTCCAGAAGGAGACGACCGCTATTACATACTTTCATGCAGTTGTTGAGGGCAGTTATGGAGGCGTGGTATAGGTTTCTTAGCATTTTGTTTGTCATCTAATCGAGGCCGGGGGCTAATCGCGTCTTTAAGCTCAGGATTTCTGCTGTAACCTCCGCCTCTGTGATGAGCGCGTCCAGGGCCTCGCTCGAAGGGTACGCGTATTGCATAGAGGGAGGGATGTTGTAAGTCGACCTAAGTAGGAACTAGTGTAGTTATTAGTTCCGCGTCCGTCCTCTCGAACGCGTGTGTTGTCTTTGCTATTTTTGTGTTCGATTGTGTTTTCGAACTGCCGGTATCAAGGCGATATCGTAGCAGGCTCCACATCTTGGAAATGCTTAAGTATCCCTCCATTTTATCGCACCTTTTTTCACCAGGTTTTCTCGCACTTTTTTCTCGCACATGAACCTCCTCGGGCGGAGGCGAGCGGCATAGAGGAAGGAAAAGCGAGCGGCGTCTGCTCCGCGGTCGGCGCGGCACCCCAGCTGCGCAACTCTGACGTCACTCGGCTCCTCGCGCATGAGCAGAACTGCCGAAGAAGAGCCACAGGGAAACGGCGAGAGTGCACGTAATGTATCTATCGCAACAAAACACGGCTATCCTGCATATATGTGTTCATTTTCTAGCGTCTTTTGACTTTTTCGCTATTTTGGCCGCAATGCTTTTAGGCCGGACGTTCCCCCTATCGTTGGAATCTGGCTGTGTTCGCAGCAATGACATCACCCTGATCGGGCGTACCGTCTTGCCTGGAAGTGACATCACAACATCACGTCCGGTCATGTCTGATATTCGATACTTATGTCATTATGAAGTCGCATTCGGTCGTCCGGTCACTAGGCTATTCACGCATATACGAAACTGACCTTACAAGGCGTGCCGGGTGAACCAGGGTTCCGTGCTGCGCCTTTCATGTCTCGCTTCCCTCGAACGCCCATGATACAGCCTATAGTTTTAAGCAGCAAAGAAAGAATTAGTGCCGTTTCAAGTTTGTTAAGAGGAAAGAAAAGGCGCAGTATCTGTCATAATTCTGCGCTTACAAGAGATAGAAATGACGAGCCTCGTAGTATATTCATAGATAACTTTGTCGAACTATGGCACGAACAGTATCGCTATTTCATCTGTCCAACACGAGAATCTAATGTGCCCGAATGTGAAATAAGGCGAATGCATTTCTTGTCTCAGAGAGAACGAAAACAGAAACAGCGGAAAAGCAACTAGCGCTGACCGTATTTAAATCCAGTAAGAACACGATACAAGACTTATATGTGATGCCAGAAAACGCCATTAGCTCCGTTGAGTGCATCTTCATAATTTTTGAAAAAGTTGTGCCTTACAAGCCATGCAACTTCCCAACATTTCCTCGCTTTATTTGTCTTCCCATTTTAGGCATGACTGTTATTATAAATGAATCCCTTCCAGTAATATGAACATATAAAGACTAATCTTTTATAATAGTGCACTGAACGAGCTCTGCCACGTGTTAACTTTCAATTATGTTGAGGCGTTGCTGACCCCGTCTATCAAGCCATATTTTCCACGGTGTGAAACCCGTGACACAATGAACTGTATTCGCCATCTAAATAAAGTGAGCCCCGCACAAGTTCTCGTAAAAACAGCATGTATTTGTCCCGCAATTGTGCTGGGGCCAAGCCAAGCTCACCCAGTAGCCACAATTGCGGAGAGCTGCCATCGCTAACTACGTACTATCCAAGTGATACCTTGCATGGGCCAGACAACTCTTCACTCTGCAACGGAAACACACAAAGATGCTTCCCCTGGCGGACGACCAGCTTGCGATGAATAACCAGCTCCTTCATCTGTGGGAGGTCCGCCATGGTCTTGACCGGCAGTGGAAGCGTGCCCATAAGGGCTCTGGTTGCGAATACGCCAGCTTACCACAAGGCAATGTTCACGTTAGGTAGCGAAGCACTGGAAGTAGAATAAAATGTCTATTTAGAACAGATATAATCGCAGATCTGGACCATGAAAGGGAAATAAGAAGGAGAATAAGATTGAGATGGAGCGTACTTGGCAAGAATTCGCAGAATATGACTAGCAGGTTAACGGACGCGCTCAAGAGAAACGTATACAACAGTTGCATCTTCCCTGCATCAACTATGGGGCTGAAGCGGGGAGGCTAGTCAAGAGGGTTCTACTTAAGTTGAGGACAACGCAGAGGGCTATGGAACGAAATATGATAGGAGTGACAATAAGAGATAGGAAGCGTTCATAGTGGTTCAGAGAAGTAACTCAAGTTACTGACATTCTTGTGGAAATCAAGAAGAAATGGGAATCGGCAGGACATGCTGTGCGAAGGGAGGATGGTCTCTTGAAGTAACACAATGGATTCCAGGGGAAGGAAAGCTTAGTAGGTGACGGCAGAGAGTTATGTGGGCTTCTGAGGTTAAAAAGTGGTTGAAAGCTAGCGCAGAACCGGGTTAACTAGATGAATATCGGAGAGCCCTTCGCCCTGCAGTGGGTATAGTCAGGCTAATAATGATTATGATGACAAGGCCGAGCAGTATTCGTCCCAGCTGATGGATTCCAACTAATCGCACGGTGCGATAGGGCGACGAGACCGATGAGCTCCAAGAGGACCTGACAACTCTTCCGCACAGTTCTCCACCCTGCCAGCACACGTGGTGAAACAACGAAAAATAAAACTCCTTCTACTCGCTTATAGACCGCAAGTTCTACCCTGACCCTCATCCTAATCTATCTGTTCGGGAGGCTCATGTCCTTCGGCAAATACAGCTGAATACTATCTTAACCCCTGCACGGCTATATCTGTACAAATTTCGTCGTGATCGATTATGCCCCAAATGTCTTTCCCCTTAAGCCAACCTTCCCCGCGGTATGCATTGTTATCGGGTTTCTTTCCTACCGCCTCCCATACTATCTGGGCTTAGGTGGACTGGCTTGGTGCTGAGGGTGAAGAACAACGCCTGCTCGTCCAGCAGGCTATCGAGAATTAGGCGCCTAAGTGTTGCACCTCAATAGTCTTCTACTACTATTACTACTCAACATACCCGGACACTTCCGCTCAGCTTGCTGACAACTTGTGCTGCCGCTACCTCTGTCGCATAGAGGATCCAAGGAGGTCTGAATTCCAGTATGCTGGGCAACTAAAAGCAGATCTGTATGCTCCTTTCAGTTTTGCGACATTTAGGCAGCTCTCGCTAAAATGACGCGCGGTACGGCTCCCGGCAGAGAGGTATAACAGTTCCGTATTTGACGATTCTGCCGGATCAGGAGTACGCAAATATGAGAATCATATCAGGGATGGCTACCGACCCTTGCCTGCGGAATGGAATACATTCCTCAATACTCTCATCCGCAAGCCCGGGAAGATGATGCACGTTGATATTCTGGGCCCTATTTTCCTTACTTCATGCGTCCGAAAGCTTAAGAAGACCATGACACGCGACCATATCTCCTCAAACTTCAGTGATAACGGCTTTTCGCCGACACAATGTGCTGATCTAGGCCACATATGTCAGCTAAACACATCCTGTTTCAACTTCCAGAAGAGAAGACGTCATCATCTCCAACCCTAAGGAAAGGGCCATCATTTCGCGGGACTTACGCGGAGGGTTCAATAGTGTAAAACACAGGTATATCCTCTCTAACCTGAGCAGCACCGACTTCGGGACAAGGGCATTTACCTAGTTTAGAAAATCTCCCAGTAGCGGACCCTCCTCCGGATCTGTGATCGGAAGTATGGTCTTTATCGCATGGAAACCAAACGTACACCACATTGTGCTGCGCGTTCGCCTCTGTTCAAATGAATGAATGTCTAAAAGCGTGGGCGACAAAACAAAAGAGCTAGCAATGACCGCTTGACGGGCTTCATCATCCGTAAAGTCGACAATGAACGGTGGCAGTTCGTGGAATATAAAATGAACAATTCACATGTTACAAAAGAAGACAGTGCTCTGATAGAGAAGAAAAAATATACAATGAGAAGGAAAAAGTAAAAAATATGAATGGTCGACAGATTAATTTCTTGTTAATACAACCTAATCAGTGAAGATTTCTCAGAGGAAACAAAAAGTAATTTTCTTTATGTTGTTATAAAGAAAAGTATTTAAATATACTGGCAGTATATATTTCAACATAGCAAGACCATATTTCGTTCTACACCTGGATACGTCAAACATTTTAGGGTTTCTTGCAGTAGAGGGCGTGTTGCGTGGCACCTATGGTACGATGCGGTACAAAAATGGGTCATTTCAAGCGGTATGTTTTCATAACAACGAGCAAACCTGTATTCAAACAGCTTAAGGATTCGAATTATTTTTTTATTTTATCCGTATGGGATGAGTTGGGGCGTTATAGGAGGAACTGTTAATAACGAGTCGCATTTTCTTCTGGAGAACAAAATGCTTTTGCTAATTGAAAATAGTGATATTTCCCCATACCATATAGCAATACCTTAAATATGAGAAAAAGAATCCATACTAGAGGTCAAGTTCTATTTTCGTGGTTACAATATATTTATTACGAGAAATTATATCTATGAATTTAGAAAGCTTAGTACAGACCTTGTTTATCAGAGCATCTCACGACATTGTGGGTGTAAAATCTGTGCCAATTTATGTGAATTTATGAAAATTATAGAATGCGCATTCCCTACTAGTTTGCCCTTAGCATGAAAAATTATTGCCTTTTTTTTTTTTACCGTCAAAGAATTTAAGGACAACGATTCGTTCAGAGAAGTTTGTACTTGGTCCGCAGAGTCCGTTAGTTGATTAATATTAGGGGAGGAGCAGAATAAGTTGGTGTCTTCAGGGTAAATAATAAATTTTATTTCGTTGCTTATATTAACAATACTGTTACGTGGCAGGAGGCGTTCACACCACGTAAACACTGGTACACTCACACAAAACCGCACACACGCGAAAGGCGTATCGGACGTCAGCGCAAGAAAAGGAGGACATAAGAAGTACCCAAACGAGCGCTGATTTTCAACTCATGCTTTATTGCTTGTCCCGCGAAAATATATACTTCGATTAATCCACAAAAGCAAACGTAATGACACTGATATACATAGATATATAATATCTCCAGCTGCGGATGACAACAGCGGCGTCATTGCTTTGTGTTCAAAAAGCTCAATTCATTCGCTATTGCAGCCACCGAAGCCCTATAGACATAATCATCATCTACCCTCGCGGCCAACTTGCCCAAGCGTCTGTTTTAGCTGGGTGGCATAATCTGTGGCTATTGCAACCCATCTATTGCTAGAAATGGACTCAGGAAAAGGTCCGAGGAGGTCCAAGCCGACATGGTAGAATGGCTCTATAGAGGGATGTCGATGGGCTTAAGAAAGCCAGCTGGAGCTGACGCAGGTCGCTTTTGTCGCTGCAACATATTGCAAGCCCCAACATAACGGCGCACTGAGCGGTAGAAGCCAAGCCAGAAGAACTCACAGCGGATTTGGTCGTACGTCCTTGTAACGCCTAGATGGCCAGCAGTTGGGAGATCGTGGGGTTCGTGGAGAACGACGGTTCTTAAGTGCTTGGGGAATACTAGGAGAAGATCAGGACCAGTGGGCTCAAAATTGCGGTGGTATAAAATGCTGTCAACGAGAGAAAAGCGGTTCAGCGAAGGGTCGGTTTGGGCGGACATTAGGCGATTAATTACAGAGAGAAGCTCCGAGTCCCGACGCTGTTCTTCGCCAATAGTTGTGAACGGTGATAGAGAGCACAGGTCACTGGATCATGTACAGTCTTTGTCAAAAGTGTAGAGCCCAAGGAGTCTGCTTCTGAGCCACTTCGTGCGGCTTGTAATGTATTTACAATTATCCAAATCTCTTGAGAGTAAGATTTTTTGCCCTACCCTCTCCTATGAGAAGGACCTCCACTAATGCTAAATCAGCTCCACTACACAGCTCAGAAGTACACTCCCCGTGCTCTACACTTTTGCGACAAAGGCTGAACTTTTGGCAGTATCGGTGTTGCCAACAGAGTAACAAGAGAGGCAGTGGGCATTATTGTGTAACCAGCCCTGACTTGTTGATAACTTTGTTGTCATGCTCTTGGAGTCGTAGCGCCGAACGCCTGACGCGGCCAATAGGATTCTTTAGAGAAGTAAGCTAGCACAGTACGTGATGATCTGTGACAGCTGTGAATGGCATACCATATAGGTAAGACAGAAAGTTTCCAGCAGCCCAGACAAAAGCCAAGCACTCTCGTTCGGTAATGGAGTAGTTCTTTCTCTGAAGGGGATAGAAGCCGGATCAGTTCAGTTCAGTCGTCCAGTCGTGTCCGCCTCTTTGTGACCCTATGGACCATGTCACGCCATGCTTTCCGGTCTCTCACTATCTTCCTAACATCACATAACTTCATCTGCAGTGCCCCGAGGATGCCATCTAACCATCGCGTTCGCTGCCTACCCCTTCTCCGGCGACCCTCAGCCTTTCCCAACATCAAATCTTTCTCCAGCGACTCCTCTCTTCTCATCAGATGACCAAAGTAGCTGAGCTTTAACTTTAGAATTTGACCCTCCAATGAGCAGTCAGGGTTTATGGTCGACAATATCGACTGATTTGACCTTCTGACAGTCCAAGGAACTTTCAAGAGTCTTCGCCAGCACCACAATTCCAACACGTCAATTCTTCGGCGGTCAGCCTTTTTCACATTCCAACTCTCGCATCCATACATCACAACTGGAAAGACCATAGCACGAGTTATACGGATCTTGGTTGGCAGACTAATGTCTCTGCTCTTTACTACGCGGTCAAGGCTAACCATTGCTCTCTTTTCCAGAAACAGGCGTCTCCTAATTTATGGCTGCAGTCTCCTGCCGAGGTAATCTTGGAGCCCAAGAACATAAAATATGTCAAAGCTTCCACTTCTTGTCCATTGATGCCCCAGGACTTGATAGGGCAAGACGCCATGATCTTTGTCTTTTTAATGTTCAGTTTACGCCAAACTTCTCACTCTCTTCTTGTACGCGATTCAGAGGTCTCTTGAGTTCCACTTCACTTTCTGCCATTAAAGTGGTATCGTCCGCATATCTAAGGTTGTTGATACGTTTTCCAGCAATCTTCACTCCAGCTGAAGACTCGTCCAGACCGGCCTTCCTCATGATGCACTCTGCATATAGGTTAAATAGGCAGGGTGACAGTATGCAGCCTTGCCTCACTCCTTTCTCGATCGGAAACCAATCAGTAAGACCATGCCCAGTTCTGACAATCTGCTGTGATCTACGCAGTCAAACGCTTTCGCATAATCAATAAATCAGAAGTAGATGGGTTTCTGGAACTCTCTTGCTTTTTCCATGATCCAGCGAAGGTTGGCAATTTGGTCTCTAGTTCCTCTGCTCTTGCGAAACCCAGCTTGCACGTCCGGAAGCTCCCGATCCACATACTGCTGCAGCCTACCTTGAGGGATTTTCAACATCACCTTGCTAGCATGCGAAATAAGCGCGATCGTGCGGTAGTTGGAACAATCTTTGGCACTGCCTTTCTTTGGAATGGGGATGTAAACTGACCTCCTCCAATCCTGTGGCCACTGCAGGGTAGTCCAAATCTTCTGACATAATGTATGCAGAATGTTAACAGTGTCACGGTTGAGGTTTTGAAGCAACTCAGCTGGAATGCCATCAGTTCCGCTAGCTTTGTTCTTAGCAAGGCTGGCTAAGGCCCATTCAACTTCACTCTTCAGGATGCCCGGCTCGAGATCAGTAATCACAACCGTCTTATGTTGGGTTTGCACATTCGGGTCCTTCTTGTACAGCTCTTCTGTGTATTCCTGCCACCTCTTCTTTATTTCTGAGGCTTCAGTGAGGTCCTTGCCTCGTTTGTCCTTTATCACGCCCACCTTAGCACAGAAGCTTCCTTTGATATCTTTGATGGTCTTATACAAAGCTCTTGTGTTCCTTAATTGGCTGTTGTCCTCAACTGCTTGGCACTGTATGTTCAGAAAGGCATTCTTATCTCTCCTTGCTCTTTTCTGAAAATCTGCATTGAGAACCTTGTATCTTTCTCTTTCCCCCATAACTTTGATAGCATAGGCAATTACACGATGACGGGCGAAAGGGCATTCCGAAGAGTTGAGCGGTAGTTCGGCATGACGGAAGAGTAAAGTAATTTTAGAGAGGTGTGTCATGTGAGACGAACCCGTGGGTGAAAACAAAATTACGTAATCTTAATAGCACAGGCAAGTGGACCATATGAATCCTTGCAGCAAGGAGTCCATCATGTGCTCAAGTGGTTGGCGCGTTACACAGGCCGAAAAGCATAACCTTAAACTGATACAGACCATCCGGAGTGACAAACGCAGTCTTCTCTTGATCCTGGTTATCCTCAGCGATTTGCCATTAGCTAGATCGTAGGTCAATGGACGAGAAGAATTAGGCTCCGCAGAGGCAATCCAAGGAATCATCGATTCTAGGAAGTGGATAGACATATCTTTTCTTAGTGATCTTTTTCAGGTGTCGATGTTCCACACAGAGGCGCCACAGGCCATCTTTTTTCTTGACCAGGATTACGGGCGAAGCCCAGGGACTATGAGAGGGCTCAATTATGTTCTTCTCCAACAATTTCGCCACTTCCGCCTGGATTAACTGTCTTTCTGCATGGGAGACCCGGTATGGTTGGCGGCGAATATGAGGAGCGTCGCCGGTATCGATGCAGTGCGTGACACTCATAACTTGACCAAAGGCACTGTTTTGGAGGTATAAAATTTCGGAATATGACTTTTTAAGCGCACATAGCTCGCGACATTGGACAGGGAGCAAATCGGAAGGCATCTTTGTCATGATCGCGTCAGCCTGAGTAGGATCGTGGGCAGGGTCTGCAGTTGTTGGAGCATGGTCAGTGTCCAATGGAGCAGCTTGGCTGGAGCCAAGAGGTTAGAAAGTTGCTACGCATATGCCAGATGGAAGTACTTAGGCCGAATAGCTGAAATTGATCAATGGAAGTGACACAGTGTTTCCCTTGATTGTAGCGACAGTAGGGGGCAATGCAATTTTGCGGCTCAGAAAGAGATCAGAATTAGGTGCAGCTAAGTAGTCACCATCAGGAATAGATGAGGTAGTACTCAAGGTAACGAATGAGGCGGCTAGTGAGGGCAGAAAAACTTCGTATGGCGAATACAGTCGGGGAGAATGCAAAGGTTCAGGATCGATTACTGGGAGATCTAGGTGCAAGATGCCTTGCGAGTAGCCGATCAGAGCAGAGTGTCCCGATAGGAAGTCGAGGCCAAAGATGAATTCATGGGTAGAAGGGGTCAAAACACTGAACTGCACCGAAAGGCATGGCCAGCACAACTAACGCGAGCAGTGCAGAGTCCGTGAACACCAACCGTTCCGTCGTCCTCGACACGCACCCGAGACCGGGCCGGCGTGAGAACTTTACGTAAACGGCGACAAAGGTTTGCACTCATGATAAAGATAGGTGCTCCAGTGTCTACAAGCGCACGCACGGGAACATCATCATCATCATCATTATCATCAGCCTGACTATACCCAATACAGGGCGAATGCCTCTCCCATATTTCTCCACTTAACCCGGAAAAGGAAATAACAAGAATAAGATTGGGATGGAGCGCATTTGACAAGCACTCACAGATTATGACTAGCAGCTTACCGGTATTGCTAAAGAGGAAAGTATATAACATTTGCATCTTACCTGTACTTACCTATAGGGCTGAAACGTGGAGGCTAACCAAGAGAGTTCTACTTAAGTTGAAGACAACCCAGAGGGCTATGGAACGAAAAATGGTAGGGGTAACATTAAGAGATAGGAAGCGTGCAGAGTCAGTCAGAGAAATAACTCAGGTTACCGACATTCTAGTGGAAAGCAATAAGAAGAAATGGGCATGGGCACGACATGTAGTGCGAAGAGAGGATAACCGATGGTCGCTTAGGGTAACAAACTATTCCAACGGAAGGAAAGCGTAGCAGGGGGCGGCAGAAGATAGGTGGGCGGATGAGGTTAAGAAGTTCGCAGGGGTCAAGTGCATGCAGCTAGCACGGGAACACTATCAACACAAATGTCTAACTGGCTCAAGCGGCAGGTCTGTAGAGGACTTGTGTGCCTGGTCGTGGATGCAGCGTCACCTCCGGGAGCTGCATCAGCTGGTTTTCCAAATCAAATCGGCCCTATGAGGCTGCAGACGAAGATCGAGGGGGCTGCGGGGATCGAAAACGACGGGCTCGTGGAAATGGAGAGCGGGAAGAACGACGTGGTCCGGAGCTTTCGAAATCGTTGGGGGCAAATCTGATTGGTCAGGCTGTGGTCGAGGCGGAAAACGACAGGGCATATCCGGACGGTAGTCATAGGAAAACTCGGTGGGATGAGTCGGAGACCATCTATTGCGGCAATGCAAAGAAATGTGGCCGACACAGGAACACTTTAAACTACGGGGCGATCATCAGGCATCCGCCATTCTTCTGGATTTCGATACCGACGAAAGTACGCGGCTCGGGAGCGGAAATAATTCGTTCTTGGTGGCCGGACGGGCAGTTTCTGTTAGAACAGACAGCAGGGAAGAGGTCCAAGTTTGCAAGGTTGTCTGGCAAGACGGCCTGAATAAGGGAGACATCAGGCAAGGCATGCCCGGGAACGGTGGGTTGAAGTGGTGCAGATGCACAGGCCTCCATTTCGGGGCGAACGGTTCGGGTGACGGTGCCGGTGATATTAAGACGCGAAGGGGAAGGTGTTCTAATTGACGGCTGCTGCATAACACACGAATATGTGGCGGCCGTATTCGGAAGTAGTTGAAACTAGAAAAATGCGCCGGCTCTTTACTTGCTCGAAGAGACGGCATTCCTTGAGCAAATGAAAAGCGTCGTCCGCAATTCCTTTTAGGATGTGGCCCCCCTTTTGAGATTCCGACATGGCGGTTGTCAACCTGGTGACATAATTCGAGCACGTCTTGAATGTAGGTGACGTAGTTTTCACTGCAGGAGTGCGCAAGCGACTCAAGGTGTCTTTTGGCGGCGAGCTTCGAAACATATGGTGTTCCGAAGAGAGCGCGAAGGTTTTCTTTAAAGGTGTTCCAACTTTTTAATTTGTCTTCGTGGGTGTCGTACCATTGTCTCGGTGTTCCAGACAAATAGAAAATTGCGTTCGCCAGTATTACGGTGGCGTCCCATCTATTATGGATGCCGACACATTAGTACAGCTGTAGCCACTTGTCATCATTATCACCTGAGGCACCAGAAAAGATGTCGGGGTCATGGGGATGAGCCATGATCATTAGTGTAGGGGCAGTGGTGTTTCGCGATAAGTTCGGTCGAGTCATGGTGGCAGTGCCGGTGCAGCGTCGCTGCGAAGCTCCGTGGTGTAATAAACCAGGAAGCGGAGGTGGGAAAGTCCTCCCCTCCACCAAGATGTTAAGTGACTGAAGACGTTCACAACACGTTAACACTGTACACTCACACAGAACTGGACACACGCACAAGGCGTATCGAACGTCAAAACAGAGACCAATTCCAAGGATTCGGGCACCGAGCACGCGCTAAGCGTACACACCCTTCGTCAGTCTCATCTTCAATGATTCGACCTACAGCAATATTATTTATATATACGTTACTAGTTATAGGACCCAGCAGACTTCCCTGCGGCACGCCATTCAAAATTTGTAGCACTTCGGAGCGACAATTATTGATAACAACATATTGTGACTGCGAGCACATATATGACTTTAGAAGATTGAGGGCATAGGCACGTATACCACTAAGTTCGAATTTAGCAAAGAGAGTACTATGATTTAGTGCATTAAGCACCTTACAGAAGTGTACAAATCTTCCAAGAGTAAGCTTCTGGGATTCTATGGTGCCTAATAAGTATTCTTTTTTCTCAAGTAATGCATGCTCCGCAGACCTATGTTTGGTAATCACATATTAGTCATTTAGAATAGAGTGTTTTAGAAGTAAATTATGCGTTCTAGTCCTTTGGAGAAGAAAGGTGAGACAGATACTGGCTGTAATTACTTAAACTAGTTCTATCACCCATTCTGAAGATTACTGCCGCCGTAGCAAGTTTCATATCAGCAGGAAAATTTCTTGTAATTAACGATGTGTTATATATGTGCGTTAGTATTAAAAGCAAGACATCGTTTTGGCTGCTTTTGGAAATCGCTAGAGCCTAAGGTTGTCATATTTTGTAAGCATTTTGAAGTACAGTAAACCTCATTTTCATCTGGCGGCTCAAAAAAGAGATTGGGAAACTTTATCAGGGCAGTGAGATGGACCACCAACTGCAGTAAAACATTCGTTAAATACATTGGGCAAAGGACGCCGATTTAAGTCTATACCATCCACTGATAATCTTTTCATCTTACTTGGGTGAGTAATTGTAGGATTCAAAAATTGATTAAGGCAGCTTCATCTTACTTTAGGATTATTAGAGAGTTCACTATTAAAGAGGGTATTGTGGTAAGTCGTCCTAGCTATCCTGATTTATTTGCCCAAAAAGTCCCGAAATGCTTTAATGCGGACCAGTAGTGCGGTATCCTTAGTGCTAAGAAATTTCACCAACATTCTGTGCTTTATTTACACGTTGCAGAAGTCGTGGGGACATCCACAGCTTGCGAACGATTTTCGGCACTTTTGCTTCAAGAGTAGGAAACCTTCCATGATAGATTGATAAAAAAGTCCAAACAAAAGCTCTATAGCCAACATCCGAGTCGGTGCATAAACAAAGTAGGTTCTTAGTCTGCTTTCTCTATACGACACCTAAATGTTTCAATATATTTTCTGTGAAATAAGCTGCTGATGGGTAATAAAGGTATGACATTAGCGGGAATTTGTATCTATGTGCAGGAAGACAGGTAGGTGGACTCCGATGTCTCAGCGAAACGCCCTGCGGTGAGAGGCACATTATAATTACTGATAAAAAGGTCGATAATCCTAGAAGACGTGGCCGTTACGCGCGTGGGGCTATTTATGCCGTTCTGGAAGCTAGAAGCGTGAAACAATATTGTGAATTCTTGTTGCACACAACCGTTGGCACTCATGTCTGAGTTGAAATCATCTCTTGTACAAGATAAGTTATCTGACATGAAATAAATTTCTTTTTCAAAAACGCGATGGAACTCGTACATATGGTCCTCCAGTGGTCAGTAAACTACAGTGAAAGATTGACGGTCAGAATGTACCGTAAGCATCTGAATACTCTGGTCGCTCAGACAGTGTTCTGATAATATCTTGCACTAGTAGCTTTACTACTAAAATTCCTTTTTAAGAAATAAGTAAGTATTAAGTTTTTAAGTATTTGATTTTTTTTGTTTTTGCTCTATTCCATTTAGTAACACACTTGGATATACAGACATTCGACAACATGTTCATGTTTACAGCGTCTTCCGTTCCAACTGAGCCCGTCCGAAACGGAGTAGGACACAGTAGGACCCGGCTTATCATCACCCTTTCATGGGCTTACGTGCGATAACAATTGCGCGGTTGGGCCATGAAGACAATCATGGGGCGCAGCAGGATGTTATTAAAACAAAGCTTTAAGTGACTAGGTTTGAGAAGTTTGTCACCAGGACATTGTCGATACTGTCGCACTGGAACACGATATCGAAAAGCAAATGGTTGTACGCGAAAGAGGAGAAAACAATGTTCTTGGATTTCAAGTTTGGTGCATGTGGGGAAAATAGAAGATTGAACTCAAATAATTGAATTGCACATCGAAATAACCAACCAAAGTATCGGTTACGTGAAAAGTGGTCACGTGGCACATCAATTTCGGTCAAGTACCTATGAGAACTATGAATACGTTACGTCATGGCAGAAGGCGGCGGCGCAATGGGAAACAGTGGCGGCGCGTTCGAGACGGTAACACGTTGAAAAAAATTCAGGTGGTATTTTGACGATCTAAGGTACGCTGACGCGGAAGCCCATTGCGCAATTTTGACGTCCTTGCGCGTGCGGAGGTGTCGGTACTAGGTGTCCGTTGAGCTTTGCGCATGAGGCAATGGACATGCGAGTGTGTGAGTGTAGGGTGTCTCAAAGCTTAGTAATTTACTCATTATAATCGGCTGATTAGCTAATTATCATTGGATGAATAATTAATTATTATAAATAATTACAAATATCATTTACTGACTGGCTATATTACCTAATTACTTATTAGTCTTCACATAATAACTTATTATTGCCTGAATAACCTATTACAATTTTTAACAAGTATTTATTGTTAAGTGATGTTCATTACTCTTATACATCATTTAATAAATATCTACTGAAACCATCCAAATCCTCCTGGAGAAGATTGACAATTGCCGCGGACTCACGTACGGAACCGCTGGCGAGTCATGAGCTATAAAAGGCTCGCCTTAAAAATCCGAGAGCACTGTGTAATCTACACGGCAAAAATGCGACCCACGTTTGCTCTAATTATTATTATGAGCTAAATGCACGATCGTTATTATTGCTGATGCCATTATCACTAATAGCAGCGTCATTGTCACCGCTACTATCTTCCCTACGGTAGACAAGGAGAATTATGATGCGTGTTTCACGATCTCGGGTTTGTAGCAGTCGTTTAAAGCCCTCGGCTGGAGATCCAAAGCATAGAAATTCGAGCCCCAATGCAGACAGAATTCCTAATTTATTAGGCAGTAATTAGTTACTAACTGTTAACCAAATATAGGTGTGGTATTATCACTAAAAAACTACTGAGTTACTTGATGCCACCAGTTTAATTGATCAGACTCCTGCTGATTGAATTCTCGAAACTGCCGCCTAAGCGGATATGATAGAGTATGACGGAAGTGTGTCACAGAATCGGGCCCGACAGTATGAGCCGTTAACGGCTTTCGCGGTAAACTATTATGAGAGCACAGCAGAATCTGCACTGGAGAAATGCGTAAGCCTGACCATTGCTGTGTTGTCCGCGAGATCTACAGCGAAATTTCGCGTGACAGACACTGCTCCTTTCCTTTCTTGTAATCCAATTATAGAACACCGGTGAACTTTTATGTGTCTAACGGAATAGTAGTTCAAATGAGTGAAATGCTCAGAATGAAAAACCAACACCTGGTAATGCTAGTCAGGAAGGTGTAGAGAGTAATCAAACAAATAATGGAACAAAATGCTCAGAATGGATAGGAAAGTTTTCTGATGCTGATTATTGCTCTTTGCAAAATAAAAATAGCAAGGCATATATTTAAAAATAATTTAAAGGATTTTGATAAAACGTTGGTGTGTGAAGCGCATTGCGTCGTAGCCTTAACGATGGAGTCCCCGGCGTTTCATCGAACGCAAACTCCAAGCTCCTGAGGAGGCGTTGAAACAGTGCATTCCGCTGAACGCGCACTGGGACGCATCGTTTAAAGACGCGCTGTCCGAGCTTACCGACGACGTTATCACCTGACGGGCTATGTGAAAAAAAAAAATATGAAAGAATATAAAAGTCTAAAAAATAAAGAGGGAAAAAATATCCGGACGAGCATAGAAGTAGAAGCGGGCAGTGGCGCGTGCAGGAGCGCTCGCGCTAATCCCGCAACATTTTCATTAAACGTCGTCTCACGGTCATCGAACATCTCATCTCGGTCCTCTGTTATCCTGTTTTCATCGCCTTGACGCCCTGTAATAATATACCTTAACGGCGGAGCTTAAACGTCCCCACGATATTTCAACAACTTGTAAAACCAGTTAAGAACGTAATGCAACAGATTAATATATTTGGTCATTTCAATTGCTTGGGAATTGCACAGTTTTCGATAGCAATTTTCTTTCCCTGGTACTCCGCAATTCACGCGCCTATTTTCCATTCACGTTTGCCGTTCACTTCAACGCTTCATACTTGCAGCGAACAACGTCATGTGCCGGATGGCTGACAGGAAAAATGACAGATTGCCTGTGCCATGTGCCATGACGGTGCCGCGACCGTATACATTCAGAAAGGCATCAGCCTCCGCGTCGTGACGTAGCAAGCGTCGTGGCCTGTAATGCGCAGGCCTGGAATTTATCGGAAGGCATGATCTTCTCTGCTGCCGTGGGGCAACGCCTCATCTTCATTCCATGAAATTTCGGCAGCGTGAGACTGCCACAAAGTTTGAAACATTAATTTAATTTGAATTACAGGCAATAAAAGGCGCTGTATCTCTCACACCTTTCTATAGACAGCTGTACCGCACCGTAACCCAGGTAACGTAAAACATTGCCTAAACGTTGCCTGTATGTATGAACTTCCACACAACGTAATGTGACAAAATCTCACATTGCTGCGACGTTGCAAGACATACGTTGCCCTGACGTTTAGAGATTACGTCATCATAACGTTTATAGGCCTACACAGCACTGACGTTGGGTGTACACATCTCATCAACGTTTTGATAACATTGCTATTGCAACATTTATAAACAGGCCGAGTTAGATATTACTGGCGAAGCTAATAAAGCTGCAAAAGTGAAATGCGAAATTCCTGGTTGGACAAGAATATATTCTCAAGTGATAAATGGCAGCTTTATAACATCGAAACAATTTTAGATAGTAATTATTTTCCAACAAATCATCAGATCACAACGGTCAAAAATATCACAAACTATACTTTTATTAATTTACAATACAGTTGAGAGCCCAACAGACAGTGAAAATTATATCATGAACATGAGTGCAAACAAACACCGTGTTGTGGGAATGGTTTTGTCATTGTCAGAGAGTACCAAGCAAAGGCATGGTTTTTACAATGGGAGCGCACAAAAAATAGCATCTGCATTTTTGTTGACCGGTAAGCACACACATTTTGTACCAATTTCATTGATGCTCCACGTACTCAGACCCCGTGAAAGTCCTCGGGCTCTGTAAACACCTATGTCAACAGACCACAGCGTTGCATTATGAAAATTAGTTACTAACATCGGCATAGTGCTGCCCGCAAATAAGGACGTCACCTTCAGCTGCTATAAAATTTTTTATTAGGACAAAATTTCCACCCGTTATCCTCACACAGCTGTCTTTTGGCTTTGTAGAAAACACTTTCTTCCCAATCGTATTCTTACTGAATCGCTGCCCCCAGAATGTTTTAGGGACTGGTCCATTTATGTGAATATTGGACAGCTTGATGCCATCACTTCTAGGAGTCACTGGTTGCTTGAACTGCTTTAGTTCAGCTGCTCGCATAAAAATTTGTTCCGTAGGAAGGGCATGGCCTCTGGCCAGTCTCTTCAGCTTTCCTAGAAAAGCTTCAAAAGAAAAGGCTGAAAATTGGGCAATGTGGCAAAACCGTCGCACATCATCTTCCAGATGCGAGAGGCTATGTATGCTAACATTTTAAATGCCACTGCCATAAAGCTTACCTGCCTCTGTAACGAAGCTAAGCAGCAGCTGCTCAGCATATTCACACAAAGTCATACAAAGATCGGGTGAGGCCAGTATTGTGATGGTACAACTTAGCTTCAAAAAGTGCGTGTAAAATGGATGAGCAAGGTGTTGCTTCAGAACAATGGGGCCAGAGTAAACAAGGAAGTTTCTATACTCGGATGCCTTCCAAAATTCTAGAACACGCAGGGTCCTTGGAATGCGCTGACGCTCCTGTGGAGTGTTGACAGCCAAAGTCACTAAGTTCTCAGAAATGGCCCTACGTGCACTCAAAGGCAGCATTGACGCTGATGGGGCAGTTGATGTCCAATGCTGCACTAGAAGTCTTTTCATAACTCTTAAGCAAACAAAACGCATATAGTCTAGTGGGAACCAGTCCGATGCCCAGCTTGAGCAATGGTGATGTGCAATTGTGATGATCAGGCTGTGTCATGTTGGTGAAGTTTTCACCTGTACGTGGAGAGGCCAACACATCAGGAAATATAACTTTCCTATGCTGTACAGAGTACATGACTTTTTGCATGTACTTTTCACATGCATAGTATGCTGCATGTCTCTTGGTACATTTAGGAAATGCCCGCGCAGGCATGTCGCAAACAAATGCATGAACAATCACTAGGGAACACAGCTTCACCATGGTGCAGTCCAAGCTCTAAAAGTGAACACTCTCGGGTTTTGAGTCCCCCATGTAGAGAGCTGCAAGGAAAGGTTCATTTCGCGAGCTTTCTTCGGCCCGCACAACCACAGGCCAGAACTGTTTCGACGAACTCCTAGATAAGGGCGTGCACCATCGACGTTCATCGTCAGGGAAATCACTGAAGCGCTCACTGATATGGCTCCACTTTCTAGTTGCTGAATGAGGTTTCCAGTGACGCCAAAAAAGCAGTAAGTGCCACTTCCCATGCTGGTGACTACTGGCATGAGGCGTCCGCAGCAGTGTTCTGGCATCAGAAGGGAGGTCTGGGTGGTGCGGCTGCAGAATTTTCAGAAGCTTAGTGATGTGGGCGGCAAAAATGTTCTTATCTACAGCCCATGAACGAAGTGGGTTGTGCAAAGGCGGAGCTAAATCCACCTCACTCTCGCTTGACGAAAAATCGCGGAGCTCACTGCTGCATGAATACTGCTGTAGAATTTGTTCTTGAGACTCGGTAACTTTGCCAGTTGGCGGTGGATCAACGGGGCACAATGGAGAAACCAATTCTTCATCGTCATTGCTATGATAACTAGCACTGGACTCACTGCTGTGAAACACCACCCTCTCAAAATGTTCCTCGGCAGTAGCTAAGTTTCAGCTTGTAAGGGGCTGCTGTACAGTAGGGCTATCAGATTGGCAAAGTGCTGCTATTTTGGTTGCCCTGCGTCAGAATTTCTGTCTTCTTCCAACATCAATGATACACCACTATGTTCTCTCCATCGCTGGTAGACACAGCTTTACTTGCAAACACGAGCGGTACGCATCATGGTGCACTGAAGGTCATCGACGAATGAGCAGTATGATCACCTGCTTCAGCTACGCACAAGTATCGGGGTTATAACAGCGCAAAGCTGATACAACATGATAAGGCGTGTTCAGGAGAAAAAGCCACTTTTCCGCACTGCTACACAAGCATTACCCGTGAGATGTGAACCCACACTGGCTGGGCTTGAGCTTGGCTCGACTACACCTCGTTTGTGTGCCATACATTGCTTGTCTTGGCCAACGAAAGCGTTTATGTAATAAATAACCATAAATAAACAATTTTTTGCAAATAAAAGAACTTTCACGCAGTAAATTACTAAGCTTGAACATTAGCATAAATTAATAAATATTTATTTCATATTATTTTGCTGCGTTCAGGCGGCACGACATTCAATATGGCGGGACAAAAGAAACACGACGACATGGCTCTTGTGAGGCATTATGGAGCTTTTTCGCACGTTATGCCTTGTCTTGCA
>JAJIZL010024591.1:23754-43067 GCA_023969395.1 Amblyomma maculatum | reverse complement strand
GGTTGTGACAACTTGGCTTATAGCACTACCATGAGTATATCCTGTCCAAAATGCCTGAATACCTAACATTTCACACAAAAAACTGGGTAGTTGTTCAACAGTATAAATTTCTAATTGGAGCTTTTTTTATTTGCAGGCCATGCGGAATCTCACGGCTGCTGTCCAAGCATCTGGGTACAACAGGAACTTCTAGTCCAAACTGTTGGCTTCCTAACTCTTATTTTACGCAATCAAATTCAACCTCCAGTCTAAATTTTAGGTTTATGTATTTATCTTTGTTTTCATCTGGTGCAGACACAGCATGCAGCTATATTTTTTTAGCTCTGCTACGTGCAGAAACGCATATACCTCGCATCCAATTATCAATTTTTTTAGCTCTGCTATGTGCAGACGCAGCATATAATTTTTCGCAATTACTTATTGTTAGCTCTGCCAGGCGCAGATGCAGCATGCAGGTTTTTCACAGTTACTTATATTTATAGCTCTGCTATGTGCAGATGCAGCACGTAGTCATTCGCAAGTATTTATTGTTATCTCTGCTGTGGGCAGATGCAGCATATAGTTTTTACAATTATTTATTGTTAGCTCTGCCAGGTGCAGATGCATACTTTATGGTTCTTGCTTTTCCTTGTCGATTCAGCTGTGTCAGGAGGGCAAGAATTTTGGAGAATATTTTTTTCCTAACTTCTTTTACATTATTGGTTTTCAAGGACTGCAGAAGTTTGAGAAACAGTTTCATTTTTCTAATACTTGCAATTTTCACACGCACTGCAGTTGCAAGGTACATCCTTATGTGAAAGACAGCTTGATTTAAGTCTTGTTTTAACCAAGTTGTATGAACGTGCTTGTGTGGCCGATGAGTACCATGTTTGACTGACCAAGAGCCTCGGAAGGTTTCATGCCAATCTCAAAAGGGGCTGCTCGAGCTGACAGCTCTTTTCTACATGTGATGAGTGCAGCACGCAATCAGGCTGCAATATTGAGCTTAGAACTGCTACACCGCCTGATACTGTTCATTCCTTCAGACATAGCCATGTTGGCGTCGTCATCTGTGATATTCATGTCTTATACAAGTGACATGGTTTTCTAGTTTTGTAATATCCATGCACAGCAATGTTCCATAAAGTACTTCCTATACATTCCACTGCCTATGCAACTAATTTCAGCGTAGTTATGTGCAAAACTGACGCTTCTATATGTGTATACCATTCTTAACATTTTAGTTTGCTAGCATTCAAGCTTGCAGTCAAAAATGCGAGTGTTTTTGTGTAATCTCTGCATAGCACGCTTTCTATTGTGTTGGTATTTATGGCATTCAGGGTTAAGCAGTTCCTGCTGAAAATTATAAGTCAGAGTTTGTTGCAGAACCATCAGCAGTATTAAGGGTGACCATCAAGGTTACGCTTGACTTGTCGTTCCTGATGCCGACTGTGGGTTTCAAATATTTGCGGACATTCAGATTAAGCAGGATAAGTTTGAAAGCCTTTTTGGAATAATTACGCAGTCGTCGGGATGCGACAATCACCCGACCGTTTCACAGTTTCTCATGACTGTGAATCTACTCTACAACCTGGCGAAACCGCCTAGAAGAAGAAATTGCACCGCAAGGGTGATCAAAGCACTGTTAAATCCAAATGAGCTGTGTGAAACAACGAGTAGGTTTTTCTTGAAGAAAATAGATCGCCTACTTGACTAAGGAAATCTCAGCGAAGTGCATGACATAGTTGAACTTCTTGTGTCTAGCAGTGACCATGCATCATACACAGAAAAAAAAAATCAAAATTGCTCTAATCTATTGTACTACAGGCTATGTGAAAAGGAAGATGATTGCCGCAAGGTGTTGTCCACGGTATGCAGACTGCTTTTGCGTCAGCAAAGCTGAAGCTAGTTCCGATTCTGCTTCATGCTTTACTACACATTTTGATAGTCGGAGCCTTGTGTACCCTGGCCAAGTCTTTTTAACTGCTTTAAAGGCCATCTAGGATGCATTTACACCGTTGTTTTAGCAAGAACGAACTCCATGAAGCAAGTTTAGTTGAATTCTTGAGCCAGCTACAGAAAGTGTCTTTTCCTGAACTTTTTGCCTGTCCTGCATGGAAAGGCAGCTTTAACGGCAGTTGTAAAGGTTGAAGGCAACGGCAAAGGCATATAAACAGCGCCGATGCCAGTAAATGTTCTTATTTGTGCCCTGCATGCAACTGCAGCCTGCGTCTTGTTATTGCATATAAATAAAAAGAAGTGTTGTGCTGTTCGTTTCTGCATTGTTCACCCCCCGCCCACACACGCGCACAAACGCACATGATATGACTGAACTGCACGCATTTATTGCTTGTCATCAAGTGTACAGTACACATAGAGAGCCACCAGTGACAAAATCAATAATTGTCCTATTTTAATTGATTTAATGCAGGTAGAGAAAACACATGCAAGTATATGATCCTTGCATTTTGTTAGGCAAAAGCTACCGAAATTACATTAGACCAATAAATGCCCATTGTGCTACTGTCGCTCGGATACGTATTCCGTTTTTCTTTTGCGAGCACAGGGGATGTTCAAAACACGAAGTTGCAATGAAACGGCGATGGTTGAATATACCGCAAAATTCTAGAGGAAGTTCAAAACAAGCTGGTAGTCAGCTGCCTGCAGCAGAGTAGTGGTCTGTTACGACTTACTGAAAGCAAAGAAATGCTGCGCGCGCCTAGTTCTCTTGCAGATATGAGTACGGGCTGCGGGCGCCGTCATAGAGTTCCTTACACTAACTAGAGCGAAAGCTGAGGGTGCTGCACTTCAGCCAACATCATACGAAGCTGTGGCCAAACAATTCGAACTGAGTGAGATGCGCACACAAGCCACAACGTACGATGCGTATGTCGCCGAGCTGAAACGCATCGTGCGCCAGCACGAGGTGCGCACCAGCTCGAGGGGCGGCACGCAAAGGAAGCCGTGGTGGGACCAAGAGGTGAAACAGGCACTATGAGCGAGGGGATCCGCGAACAGGGCACACCGTAAGCAGCTCAAACTCTACCCAGCCGAAGATTGCCGCCCAGCATAGGAAGAATATCTCCGCTGCAAGCACTATATGCAAGAAGTTGTGCAAAGAAAAATCGCACAGTGCAACCATCGGCAACTGCAAGCAATCACGAATGCGGGTCATGACAGTAGCCGGCGGTTTTGGAAGTATGTGCAAACGCTCGACCGCAGGCCACCACAGTATGACATCAGGGATGAGGCTACAGGATTGCCAGCTACGGACCTTTCCCAACTGCTGACGCGCCACCTGGAAAGGGTCTACGACCAGCCGACATATGAGCCATGCGATAACCGCACAGCGAAGAGCCCTGAACCCGTCAGTGCCTCGATGGAAGTGTCATGGCAGGTGACACCACAAGCCTTGACACGGGCTATTGCTCATATTGGGGCACACACGGCACAAGGCCTCGACCACATTCCCGCGGGCTTGGTCAAATGTCTGGAAACACAAGCACGAGACCAACTCGCCAAATCTATACTGGCATTATCGCAGGTGACGCCATACCCGCCGATTGGCCTCAAGGGCGAGTGTCACTCGTGCCAAAGAAGGGAGGCGACCGAGGCCTTCTGCGAGACCACAGGCCGATCACAGTGACAAGTGTGCTGTACCGCATCTTCGCCCACGTCCTGAAGAAATGAATGGTCGGCTGGGCTGAAACACAGGGTCACCTCACTGAACTACAGTCCGGATTTCGACACGGCCGACGACTGGACGACAACCTATTCACCCTGACCCAGTGCATCGAAATCGCACGGCAGGAATCACGGGGACTTGTTGGATGCTTCCTAGACGTGGCAAAGGCATACGACAGTGTCCCCCATGAACCTTTGCTACGTCGAATGGAGTTGGGTATGCCGCAGGAGTGGACTAACCTGCTGGCACGCCTATACACAAACAACACAGTGGTGGCCAGCCTTCATGGCAGCACATCGCAACCAGTCGCTGTCCGACGGGGCCTAAAGCAGGGATGGCCCCTATCCCCACTCATGTACATGCTGTACACGTCAGAAGTAGAACAATTGCTACTCGATTGTGTTATAGGCTTCCCACTCCCCTTTCTGTGGGCAGGTCTCCCGGAAATGTGGACGTTGCCAGCACTGGCATTTGCGGACGATATTGTGTTGTTGGCTGAAACCGAGGCGCAGCTGCAGCGGCTGTTAACAGTGTGTGCAGAACATCTAGCTACACTAGGACTGTCCTTCAACCCCACCAAATCAGCTGTGCTCCGGTTCTCGGGCCCATCCGACGCCAACCCTGCAGTACTACTGCCCAACGGAGACAACATACCGCAAGCAACCCAATATCGGCACCTGGGAGTACAGCTGTGTACGGAAGGTGACATATACGTAGCGCATGAAAAACACCTAAAGCTGAAATCCACCCGTGCAACTAGCATCCTACGCCGACAATGCCTGTGGGGCTGCAACCGATATGTGTTGGTGCGTGACCTGTGGAAGGGGGTGCATGTGCCAGGCCTGACCTTTGCCAACGTCATCGTGTGCCTCTCTGCCCCCACAAGAGATTGGCTCGAGCGCGGACAGTGCGAAGTGGGCCGGATAGCGCTTGGCTGTCACGGTCGAGTTGCTGTTGAGGCGATACAGGGCGACATGGGATGGTCGACCTTCGAAGCACGCGAAGCTCACAGCAAAATCTCATATGAGGCGTGCCTACGCACCATGAAGGACATCCGCTGGGCACGGAAGGTGTTCCGCTATGTACACCTAAAGGGCATCCGCACGCGATGGTGTACCCGTGTACAGTCCCTGCGCCGGAAATACGGCTTCTGGTCGAACGGTACAGCGGAGGCCGCTGAGTACAAAACTGCTGTACGGACGCAAGTACGCCAAGCGGAGAACACCGTGTGGAATGCCTCAGCACAGAAGAAGACGACACTAACGCTGTACCTAGAGCACAAAGAGGCAGTATCGACGGAGCCGCTCTACGACAACAACGTCGTTAGCACGCTCCTGTTCAAAGCACGGGCGGGGGCACTCCGCACTTTGACCTACCGCCGTCACTTTGACACCTCCCCAGAAGCGCAGGCGGTGATTTGCAGGGCATGTGGGAGCGCAGACGAGACGGCGGAGCACAACATTCTCCGTTGCGCGAAACTATCGCCCCAGCCGGCAGAGGACACCACGCTACCGCGCGCACTGGGTTTTGAATCGGCCGAACGCGGACAGCACAGTGGCGCCATCTGGACGACGAAAGCCCGGCTTCGTATGTGGTGGACAATAGCTAGACGCTGATGGTGTTCATAGCAGCTCTACCCTATCCCTTCTCATTTCTCTCTCTATTTCTCAGTTTTTCTATTTCACCCGGCTAGGGCACATTACTGAGCCCACCCGATACAAAGGGTGCAGCCACAACGCATCATCATCATCATCATCATCATTAAAGTCCCTTATCAAGGGGATTTAGCCACCATGGGCGCGCTAAGAATCATGGGCCGGTGTGCTACTTTTTTTTTTTTCGAAGAGTTTGGCACAAGGCATAAGTTGAGAAAGGGGGAATGGGATGCAGGAGATAGAAAGTTAAAAGGAGTGCAGTCCAGTTGTGCTTATGAATTCGAGAAGGTTGGCAGTATAGCGATTGTCCATTGTCCATTTGTCATAATCACTATCGCGATTCCACCGCAGGCCCACCTTCATGATTATCCGTTGCCTGATGTGCGTTGTTGATGGACATGTCCACAACAAGTGGCGCACATCGCAGACGTCAGGTGGAGTGTCACAGTGAGGGCACCTGTCAGTCACTGGTAGGTCTTTTTCCCGCCATCGATGTCGAACAGATGGGGTCAGAGCCGCCCCTGCCCGGATCCGGCGCACTGTCACCTCCTCCTGCCGAGTAAGACTACGGGGGAGAGGGTGCGAACACGGAGGAACGAGAGCGCGTGTTCGGTGGCGCAGAACTTGCGAATCGGAAACGTGGGACAGGAACGGATCTGGGGGAAGAGGGGAAGGTGGTGGATCGTCTGATGTGTTTATATGCGTCATAGCATCTGCTTGTATGTTATGTGGATCGCGAGCATGGCCGCGAATCCAGTGTATGCGAATAGGACATGGGTACTTTGAACATAGCAAATGTATGGACTGTGTTATTTGGAATGTGCGTCGAACGGCCTTAAGCTGTTTAAGGGCAGTGAGAGAGTCTGTGTAAAGATGAACTGCATTGAATGTAGGAACTGGTGGGAGGGAATGTATAGCATTGTAAATTGCTTGGAGTTCCAGTGCCAGAGGGGTGCACGTATCTGCGGTATATGTCACGTGAGTGTTGAGATGCGGATGAGAGGGACTATACACGGCAGTAACTCCTCGCTCTGCAGTATGTGATGCATCGGTATATAATATGCACCCTTCAGGCAGATGTGCGGATAATACCGACTTTAAATGATGTAGTTGTAAAGACTGTTTGCGAGCTCTGTTTGCCATCCGCTGATCAACTAGTTCAGTGAGCGTATTTAGCTGGGCATACTCCTGAAGTACTGGTATGGGTGTTAGGCGGGGGAGGTACGTTATTGCACGCATAGCCTCACGATTGATGGCCTCAAGGGAGTCCCACTGTCTGCGGGTGAGACGTTGAAACTGTGCCTGGTATATTATACGTGGCTGGAGGACAGAGCGAACAAGCTGGCGGGCCGTGTGAGCACGCGCGCCGCCAGAGCGCATAGCTATGCGACGAATGAGACCTAAAGTAGCGTGAGCGGTCTTACGGATGGCTGTCAGCCACGGTGTGCCAGTCCCAGAGGAATGTAGAAGACCAAGAATGCGAACGGTTTGTACCTGAGGAATTGGGGTATTATCTATCATAAAATTTATATTGGGAGCTTTCCGTAAGCCAGCTTTATTTCCAATTCGAATGAAACAAGATTTTGTATGCGAAAGAGTTAGGCCCAAAGGAGGGAGGCGAAATGTCAATACATCCAGCGCATGCTGGAGGGCCGCCTGATGGACAGACGTATCTGGGTGACAGCACCATAAGGTTATATCATCGGCATACGCAAGCACCCGTATAGAAGGGATGGCCTCTAGGGCTCGAATAAGTGGAACGAAGGCCACATTAAATAAAGTAGGGGCGAGAACGGAGCCCTGGGGCACTCCTCTGTTTGAGGGGAAGTGACCAAAGGGCTTTCCATGGACACGCACACTGAATGTTCTATTTGTTAGAAAGGCGTGAATGGCGAGGAGAAACCTCTGAGGAAGACCAAGAGTTTGTAGGGAGGCAAGAATGGCTGAGTGAAGGATGTTATCATATGCCTTTGTTATATCTGTAGCGATCACAGTTCTAACAAGATGACTGTGCGGAGAGTGGTGAAGCACGTCAGCAGCCAAAGTAGCAAGACCGTCCTCCGTTCCTATTTGCGGGCGGAGGCCAATTTGGGATTCTGGATAACAATCATGGGATTCCAACCACCACGATAAGCGAGTGGCGAGAATGTTTTCGTAAAGCTTGCAGATTGTTGGCGTCAGGGAAATTGGACGAAGGGCCGAGAGAGATACTGGAGGATGACCTGACTTCGGTATTGGAACAACAATAGAATGCTTCCACTCGTCCGGCATGACACCAGAATGCCACACGTCATTGAATGCATCAAGCAGGGCCTGCAAAGCAGTCCCTTCCAAGTTGCGGAATAAGGAGTTAGGTATGCCGTCGTGGCCGGGAGCAGAGTTAGATTTGAGGCGTTCAATGGAGGCCAGCAGCTCTGCCATGGTTAGGTCAGAAGTAATCTCATCGGGGGGTTCGGTAACCGGTAAGCAAGGTGGAGAAGTTGAGGTGGAATCATAGTGGGGAAAAAACTGTCTGGCCGCCTGTTTTGCAAATGTGTCCTCATCTACATTCATAGCAAGGCGAATGCTCTCTGTGTAATCAGAAACTTGAGAAGAGCGCTCCATGGCGTGAAACACTCTCCAAAGTTGTCGATTACTCTGCTTGGAGGACACTTTTCATACCGCCTCGCACGCGCGGTAGCCCGGTGAAGAGCGGGGATAGCCGATGGGTGATCGGGGTTACGAGCAGCATAATGATCTGCCTGGCGACGCAGAGCCCAAAGATTCAGGAGGTGGATGTCCGGGTTTGGCTCGTCTTCATTTACAGTGGTGGTAATCGTGTGGGACGCAAGAACAGCAGAGAGAGTAGACAATGCTGATGATGGGGTGAAATCAGATAAGCGATTGTCTGCGCGTACAGAGTCCCAAGATGTTATTCGTACGCTACGGCGTATTTTACGTATCCGCGAAGGAGTGAGAGAGATAAAGATAGGACTGTGATCACTACCCCAGGTATCTGGTTCAACAGCCCAATGAGGGCTACCAGGGCCTAACCACCAAGTCAAATCAGGTGAATAAGGCCCACCTCGTGGACGGGTAGAGGTATGCGGGTGGTTTAAAGGGCGAAAAGAATTATCTGAAAAGCTTCCCTGGATGTGTGCACCCCTGGGAGAATCCGATGGGTAACCCCACGAGGTGTGTGCGCTATTGAAGTCTCCACAGACTAGAATAGAGATACCCGAGTATGTAGAACGCAGAAAACGAACCCATCCAAGATTAGGAGATGCGGAACCAAGACGGCCATAACAGGAAACAAGTATAAGTGGCGTGCGTACAGGCTTAACTAGGAGTGCTACCACCTCTTGGCGTGTGTTACACCAGCGTGAAAGGTCGATCGGTGTGTGGGGAACTGAAGTGTGAATATAAATTGCAGATTTACCTGGGCTGTGGGAAGAGGTGATGCAACGGCGATCAGGAATGGAAGGTGAATGGTAAGCGCAGAATCCTGAAAGGCGAGGAAGTGAGTTATGCTCTTGAAGTAAGAAGGCCCACGCCTTTAGCTTTTTGTCGCGAAGACGGATGTTCACTTCAGAGGCCTTATTCGCAAAGCCTCGACAATTCCACTGCACCACCAGAGACAGTGCATTATCCATTGCGAGGCCGAAGAGCTTCTACGATGAGGGAGGTCACCTGCTCCATAAGGGCTAATATTTTATCCACTATCGGGGTATTCGGGGTTAACGTGTTGTCTGCACGTGATTGTGGTTTGTTGCTTAATCGAGGTGATTCATTTGAAATCTTATCACGAGGTCTTATAGTTCTTCGACAGGGGTGAGAGCGACGCTGTTCTCGGAGCTGGGTGAGTTCGTCTAGACGTTGGCGAGCCTCTGCAATGGCATTGTCTAAAACAGCGTCTTCATCTGCGGCATCCACATGTGATTGGTGCACTGGCCGTTTTGGTGTACCATTTGATCCACGAGGGTGGGTCGCTTGTGCGTATGAACCATTCTGAGAAGACGTATGATGAGCAGGTGGGTCAAGTAAAGGAAGTGCAGGGAAGTCGGTTTCTTCACATGTAAGAGCAGCGAAGCGATTACTTGTAGGAATATCTTCTTTTCCAGGCGGCTTGCGCGACGGCCTCGTTCTCTTCTTCTTTGGACAAGCGGGGGAGCGCATGTCATGGTCCGCCGATTTGCATAGGGCACAAAGCGCTATTGGTTCATTCATGTCGGCCACAGCTGCCGGATTAGGGCAGGTATTTTGCATGTGCCCTTCTTTATGGCAGTGATAACAAAATATACGACGAGGTCAGAAGGGCTGTGGTTTGATAATCGCACCATAATAGGTTAGGTACTCAGGCAAAGTCAGCGGGCCTTGTAGAGTGAGTAGGTATGAACCCCTGCGCCCCAGAGGCCGTGCTTGCAACACTGAGTGAGTTGAACAGCGAATGTTTGTTCGCACCTCCTCAGAAGGACTTCTGCTGTCAACATGGTAAACGACGCAGCGGAGGGTGTCAGGGCCAGAGGCAAAATATATTTGCACTGGGACATGCTCATTCGCATCCAGGGGAATTTGAGTAACTGCACACATTTTCTGGGCGTCCACCAAGGATGGCAAGTTCACCGTAATGGTGTTCGATGGGCGATGGACGACAAATCCACAGTAGTTAGTAGAACCTAGAACTTGGTCAATTGTGGCTTGGACACACCGGGGAGGGATAGTCGTTATATCAAAGCGCAATGTAGGCTTGATGGTGACGCGGAACGAGTTAGCAGCAAGTGGAAGCGAGGCTCGACTCACTGGCGGCATGTGTGGTGGTGTCAGGGGCTGACACGCTGTAGTTGGCCTTGGAAGGGAAGACTGAATCGGTGCGACGGGCACAGTTCCTTGAGGGAGGGTTACAGGCACCGAGGCGGCGGTGCAATCCATGGGACAAGCCGAAGTCGTTCCATCCGAAGACGAAGCAGACTGGGGGCATGTAGGCGTTGATGATTGCGTGGACGTGGATGTTGCGCCAGGTTGTAACACAGCGGAAATCCGCACACCTGTCGTCGGCGGAGCAGAATCCATGCAGGCGCGTAGCCCAGCCTCGCTCGGCAACGCCGAGCTAAGCCTAGCCTGCGCCTGAGGGATCCGGTTGGACTTTCTTACTTGAGAAAGGGCCCACCGAGTCGGAAATCGCTCCACAGGGGCGTCTTCGTCATTCGTTCTTACGGAGGGCACTGTCCTACCCACACAAAACGACAGTTAATAGGCGAAACAAGATAAAAACACAGAGCTCTAAGCGGACACGTATCAGCTCAGGCGCTACTTGTTGCGGGACAGTCGGTTGTTCTCGGGTACGTGGAGTGGCGTTACTGCGATGTTTCTTCTTCGTCATCATCATCATCTGAAGGCGCGTACATAGACCGTGAAAGCCATAGTAGCGAAGGCGCGAAACCAAACGTCGCCAATAAATGGTTTCTGTTTCCCGAAATGCCACTAAAAACTTCCTTAAGTGATTGCATAACCATGAATATTTTCTTAACGTTTTTATATTCCAAAGTTTGCCTATTAAGTGCGAAATATTGGTATTTCTGCTGCTCAAAACTAAGCCAATAGGATAAAGAGCCATCGCTTATATGGAATAAATCTCACACTGACATGCTGTTTCTCTCTCTTTTTGCAATTTATAGTCACAATGTTCAGTCTTAGGACATTATTTACGGTAAACGACGTTTATCTTTGCATTGGTTTTGGACAAAAGTTGTAGTTCTGCACTCGGTAGCTCTCCGGCCCATGATGCTTTGAGCTTCCATGGTGGCTGAACTGGCCGTCTGGAAACTCCATGTAAACTCCCATAGACGGCAGCACAGCTTTCCCTCTAGGTATGAGTAAGAAACTCTATGGGCGCCGTAACAGGTACCCACCTAAGGCTGGCGCCTTATACCCACCCAGTTTGCAGCACTCCTGGCGGCTGCTACCACAATTCATCGTCGCTCGCGGTGCCATTCGGGGAGTCCCGGTTGGTGCACTAGCCAGTATATTCTAGCCACCGTGCCTTTTCTTCATGACGCCGCAGTGGCGCCACCAGCGAAAGCCCGGTTCATGACCGTTTCCTCCGGCCGTCGCCACGCATGACAGAAAGCGACTCGCTTCACTTTTTTCCAAGTGCAAATGAGTTTACTGCAAACAAGCTGTCACGGTAATAGGGAAGGGATGTAAACATATTACAAAGGCAGGGGAGCCGAGTTTAAGGCTGTTTTTTTACGTACAGCGTGTTTGCTGCGTTCCCGGTTTTTCAGGCAAGCAACTCCAAACACTGTTATGTCACTTCCTCGTTCTTAATTTTTTTTTCATTAAATGTTCCCCGCCATCACAAGGCAACGGGAATATATATTAACACAGTGCTCAGCTGTGATTTATGCGTGTGCATGGGCGTAAGCAGACCTCGCGAATAAATAAAATAAAACGAGTGCATATCTTGTATTGCAAAACGGTATCTTCTAGCTGAACTTTTGAAAGTGCAATAAATGACATGCACACATTAGTGTTTTTGAGTCAGTGAAGTAACACACCCCAAAATCATGCCTATGCGTTCAAAGCACGCGTCTCAATTTCAGGTGTTTTCTTTTTTTTCGCGCGTTTTCACGGGCCAGGTTCTTGCTCTTGACCAAGAAGTGGAGGCGCATGATAGAGTAAAACTTGACGACGCTGTTAGTGATCTCAATCTTATGCTCCTCGCAACCGATCATAGGCGGAGGTTTGAGCTGCAGAAAAGAGGCGGTCTGCGAGACTTTCTCGCCTTAGTTCAGTGACTGTGAAGCAGTGACCGAAGGTCTCCTCGAGAGATGTCACGAGACTGTTCAAAGCATCAGATGGGAATATTAAGTTCCCCATGCTTACGTGGGCTGTGAGAGCGGCCACAGGCGGAAGGGGAGTTTAAGGCGATGCCAGCAAAACAATCGGCACGTTTAGTCTTTGAAAGAAACTTTCGCGCCACGTATCCTGTCAAATAGAAAATCAGCCGCGAATCACTTTTTCCTACCGCCAGGCTGCTGTGGCCATGACTTGTGACTGTTGTCTTACTGGCAAATTTTCTATTCTTGACATGAGCGCGCAGCTTTCTAGTTTTGAGTTCTTCCTCCTCATCTCTTCCAGTTTTGTCTCAAGAGTAAATATATTTCGCTTCAGTCTCTTGAACTTTGCGGTTACAAGCTTTCTCTTCTTTTCGCGCTCCCTCGACCTCCAGTCCTTTGTTCTTTTGTACGACAGTTGATTTAGGAGCAACTTTTTTGCGTATCGGCAATGCAAACAGGAGTCTCCTTGACTTGTGGCGATGCCGACGCATTTGGAGCTGAATATTGTGTTTCCGTGGATTCTTATATTCTTGGAGTTCGCGAGGACGGTGTCAAGTTGGTCATTGAATTTTATGCCCTGACATGGAATCATGGCATCCACGTCAGCCAAAAGGTCCCCAACCTGTTCACGAGTTTCCAAATCCAGCTTCTGTGTTACGGCGCCTTGCACGGACACGGTGGCTCGCAGTTTTGACGCACAGTGCTCCAGGAGTATTACTTTCACCAGAACGATGCTCTGTCCGCTTTTTCTGCAAGTCGAGAACGCAGAGGCGCCAGAATCTTCAATAGAATGATGTGTCCAGTCGCTGTGGGATGCCGTGCAGGTAGTGAAGTCAATGTCAACCGGACGAGGTGACACTTCGGTTACAGACGTAGAGATACTTTCACTGGAGCTTGAAGGGACTGGATCGTCCGGCACTGTCTCAAGGTTGTGGCTGTCATTTCTGGCAGCCTTGGTTGGGCGGCAGCCTGTGGAATTCTTCGTCTTTCGTTTCGCGGTCACCTTTCTTGACAGGTAAGCAGGAGCATCGGGCAGGGAAGGCACGGCATCTTTCGTCAATCGTGGGTGAGAACGTGGGAGGCTAACAACGTTGCCTTCTATCATATATTTGTAATCCCGTTCGATACACTCTTGGTCAAAATGCCGCTCACACACAACGGAGTGTGGCTGCAACTTCTTGTCGGCACGATGAAGAGCAAGCTCCCACCTTTTGAACAGTTCGGGATCCCGCGGCGCCGAAAACAGCGAGACTTTTAGTCCTTTTCTCGAAGACTTGTAGCCGGATTTGCATAAGGGTGCGAAACAAGTTGTGTCCTTTTTGGTCTTCATTCCGATCACTTCTCACAAAAAGCGCAGCGCCTGCTCCGCTACGGCGCTTGCATGTGGACGATGACAGACAGCAAACAGACTAGAAAACAGGTAGCTAGTGTCGTCTGTTTATTGTTTCAATGCAAGACCGCAAAAGTCTCAGTTTCAGCTACTATTTTGACTGATAACGCAAGTAATAAGTAATGTTTTTAAACAAAAATGAGGTTAACAAAACGCGCGATGCGATTGCGACAAGTAGCAGACGATCCGCCGGTGAGCACCGGGCGGAGAACAGCAGCGCCTGTTTCGTCGTCTTGAAGCGGAGGCACGCGGAACTATGCTTTGTGTCCTGCCGGTCGGCACACCTACCCATCTAGCCACCGTAATACAACTGCCACCTGGCTCCTGGCGACTGCTAGGCCTATTTATTGGCTTGGCTAGGGGCTGAACATGGATGGATGTCTGGCCACCGTTGCCAGACTAGATGGCGCTATTGGAACTGAATCAATGAATGATGAGGAAAGTGCAGGGTTCTGTCGACTGGTTCCAGCTGAGTCAGAATCGCCGCCTTGGGTAGATAAGGACGTTGAAATTGATGCGAGAGGTGCGTGTCCAAGCAACTACGCCCACCGATGCGAGGGGCGTGTACGTCGAGGAGATGAGAACGGCTGGAATATGGCTGCCGCAGATGGCTGTCGCGCGGTGCCGGTGGGCCAGTGGGGCTCCACAGCGGAGAGGTACGTTCATTTTATCCCTCATTCCTGCCCTTATAAAGCGAACAAAAAGGAAACGGTGACCAGCAATTAGCGGTGAGGAGGAGGGCAGAAGAGTTCAAGATCTGGCTACAGAAGAGATATTCAGCTCTAACCGAGGATGGCGACATTACCCTAGAAGCAATGAACAATAACTTCAGATATATTACTGAGCGTGCGATAGAAGAATGCGGTAGGATAGTTATAGAGGATACCGGTAAGCTGTCCAAGGAGACGAAAGATTTGATTAAGAAACGCCAGCGTATGAAAGCGTCCAATCTAACAGACCAAATCGAATTGGCCGAGATATCAAAGCTAATCACTAAGCGCAAGGTGGCTGATACAAGGAAGTATAACATGGAGAAAATTGAGCATGCTGTAAAGAACGGGGGAAGCCTTAAAGCGGTAAAGAAGAAATTGGGCATAGGCAAAAACCAGATGTATGCGATAAGAGACAAGGCGGGCAACGTCATCACGAATATGGACAAGATAGTCAAAGTAGCTGAGCAGTTCTATACAGATCTCTACATTAGCCAAAGTAGTCAAGACCGTAATGAGATTGGCGGTAGGCAAAAACAGTCAGACGTTCCACCAGTGACGAAGGACGAGGTCAAGAAAGCATTAGAAACTATGAAAAGGGGGAAACCAGCTGGATGGGATCAGATAACTAGATATTTGTTAAAGGACGAGGGTGATATCGTGCTAAAAAAACTAGGCACCCTGTATACGCAGTGCCTGGTGTCATCGACGGTACCGGAACCATGGAAGAATGCAAACATTATCCTCATTCTTAAAAAAGGGGACTCTAAGGACCTTAAAAATTACAGAACAATCAGCTGTTGGGTTTAAAGTATTTACTAAGGTAATCGCGCATAGAATCAGGGCAACCTTAGACTGCAATCAAGCAAAGGATCAAGCAGGTTTTCGGAAACGGTACTCTACTATCGATCATATCCATACCATCAATCAGGTGATAGAAAAATGCTCGGAATATAACCAGCCCTTATACATAGCATTCATTGATTACGAAAAAGCATTTGGCTCAGTTGAAACCTCGGCGGTGATGCAGGCATTGCGAAATCAGGGGGTAGACGAGCCGTATGTGAAAGTGCTGGAAGATATATATAGTGGCTGCACAGTAACCAGAGTTCTGCATAAAGAAAGTAACAAAATTCCCATAAAGAAAGGTGTTAGGCAAGGAGACACAATCTCCCCCGTACTATTCACAGCTTGCTTAGAGGAAGTATTCAGAGATATGGAATGGGAGCAGTTAGGGATAAGGGTAGATAGAGAATACCTCAGTAATCTGCGTTCTGCTGATGACATTGCCTTGCCAAGCAACTCGAGGGATGAACTGCAAATAATGACTGATGACCTAGACATGAAAAATAGAAAGGTAGGCTTGAAAATGAATATGCAGAAGACTAAGGTAATGTTCCACAGCCTCGGGAAGGAACAGCAGTTTACATTAGGTAGCGAAGTACTGGAAGTAGTAGACGAATATATCTACTTAGGACAGGTAGTAACTGCAGATCCGGACCATGAAAAGGAAATAACAAGAATAAGATTGGGATGGACTCTCAGATTATGACTAGCAGCTTACAGGTATCGCTCAAGAGGAAAATATACAACAGTTGCATCTTACCTGTACTCACCTATGGGGCTGAAACGTGGATGCTAACCAAGAGAGTTCTACTTAGGTTAAGTACAACCCAGAGGGCTACGGAACGAAAAATGGTAGGGGTAACATTAAGAGATAGGTCGGAGAAATAACTCAAGTACCCGACATTTTAGTGGAAATTAAGAAGAAATGGCCATGGGCAGGACATGTAGTGCGAAGAGAGGATAACCGATGGTCGCTTAGGGTAAAAAACTGGATTCCAAGGGAAGGAAAGCGTACCAGGGGGCGGCAGAAAGTTAGGTGGGCGGATGAGGTTAAGAAGTTCGCAGGGGTCAAGTGGATGCAGCTAGCACAGAACCGGGTTAAGTGGAGAAATATGGAAGAGGCCTTCGCCCTGCAGTGGGTATAGTCAGGCTGATGACGATGATGACCAGCAATGGTTGCCTTATATGATGCGAATATGTCTACTATGGCACACGTAGTGACCGCAGATCCGGACCACTAAAGGGAAAGAACTAGGAGAATAAAATTGGGATGGAGCGCATTTTGAAGGTACCCAAAAATATAACAAGCAGCTTACCGGTGTCGCTCAAAAGGAAAGTGTATTACAGCTGCATCCTATACTTGTACTCGCCTACGGGGCTTAAACATGGAGGTTAATAAAAAAAAACGTTTTTTTTAGGTTGAGGACAACGCAGAGGCTATGGAAAGAAGAAGGGTAGTTACAACGTTAAGAGATAGGAAGTATGCACATTGGGTGAGAGAAATAACTGAAGTTACATTCTATTTGAGGAAGAGGAGGAGAAAAGGAGGACGGAAGGCAGGGATGTTAACCAGAAATAATTCCGGTTGGTACAGAGGGCAACATGTTGCATTGCTGAAACGAATGGCGAAGTGCAGTACCATGTGAACCAGTTCTTGTAGTGGTGGTGAAACGAATGAACCTTTAATCTCATTCACTCACCTAATTTTCTTCCGCCCCCTGCTACACTTACCTTTGCTTGGAACCCAAATCGTTACACTTATAGAGACCATCGGTTGTCCTTTCTTCGCACTACGTGTCCTGCCCAAGCTCATTTCCTCTCCTTACTTTCTATTTGGAAGAGAGGAGGAGAAGCAGTCGAAAGTAGGCCACAAGAAACTATGATGTCCGCGGTATAATTGTCTGAAATAACCCTGGTTTGCGCAGAGCCTTAATTTCGTCAATGACCATAGAGTATAGGTTGCACGCTGTGCGCAACCTGAGCCGCGAGGGCGGCGAACGCCTTCACCTTCATGAGTTCTGCAAGAGAACGGGAGCGTAGAGTAGATCGGCGAAAACAATTCCAGACAATACAATTCAGTCTTTTTCCGGAATTCATAACTCCATTTATTGTTATTGGCCTGCTCGAGCGTCGAAAATATTTTGCGATCCTTCACACAGTGCGCTACGGCTAGACACAAATACAGGGATAACTGTACATTCATACTCTCGTAATCACAACATTTTTGTCCTTTTTCGTGATTGCACATATAGCAACCGCGAGGTCTCTTAAGAGATAAACGTTTTAAAAAAAAAATCCGTGAAGACTTTCCATGCGTCCTTGAGCAGTTGGGCAGGCTATCAGGAGGCGTCGCTGTTAGAGCAATGTTGCAACCTGGGAAACCGGCCTTGAAACCAAATAAGAAGCCGCTGCTGTTGTCACTGCGTTTTGATTTTTCAAACAACAATATGCTTCATATATCTTCACCCACAATTAACAGTAAACCTTCCTGACTTAAAAGAGCGTTTAGACCAACTCTCGAGCCGTATCTGGTAGTTGGCGACTTTATGCCTACTCATCGTTTTGGGGAAGTGAGTTCACTTACACCAGGGGGCTGTATTTTAGATTTTATTTTATGCAACATCATCTGTTTTCTGAACCACGGAAAGCAAGCACACTGCACTGCGAGCGCTGCTGTGGAAGAATGAGCTATTCCAATCTATTCCTTTATTCGCAATTCATTTTTGATGGTTTCAAATGGGACTTTGTAGACAACGCAGGACCTCACTAGACAAGCGCATACCCTCAGGGATTTTTATACGTCAATCTCCGTAGCCACGCGCAGCTGCGAAACACGCGTAGAAAGCGCACCTGGTTGCAGTGCCAACGGCACATGCTTGGCGGTGATATATGACGTCATACGTCGGCGTAGTGGTGGAAACCAGCGCGGCGAAGCGGCGCAACACCCGCGCAGTGACTCGGCTTCATTAATTTAATTTCATTTCATTTATTCACTCACAGGGCCGCTCGGTGTTACAGAAAAGAGTGGGAGGAACAAGAAAAATTAAGGTTCTCTCGTAACCGGAGCAATATGCATGTCTTAATGTCTAAATGCCGAAGACAATTTCAACAACAAGCTGGAAACCTATACAGAAATGGAACCCCTGGTAAAACAGCCTGCCTTTACTACAAATATCCGAGGAGATTTCCAGGCACAAAGTGTCGCTACCTGATGACCTGCTCAGTTGAGTGAAATATCTGTAAGGCGCCCCAGCTCATGCTAAACACTGCAGTCAATCCATTTCCAGTGAGAGGCAGCGAGCCATTGCAAGGTTTATTTTAGCACAGACACACACAGCCTGCTATCACAGATTACAAATCAACTCAGAACGCAGGAGCCAGAATGTCCAGTGGTATCCATCTTTGTTGGTGCCTCAATTCCTTCTTGATCCAAGGCATATAGTACAATACTCGCATGAATATACTGGGATATTCAGGGTCTCCACATCCAAATGTAGAGGACACGATTCCCACTAGTTCAGCATGCATGCTGTCTTTCATCCCTGTCAGGGGCCCTCCGGAATCACCCTAAGAGGAAAAAAGGTTTTTAAACAATGGAGTACACAGTGCAGTCAAAATTCATAATGAGGAGGTATGTTTGGTGGATTAAGAGAAGTACGAAATTTCTTCAGTTTTAAAAAGGTATGGGTGTTCTGGGGAGAAGTTTATTTATTGATTATAACAGTACCCTCAGGGCCCGTGAGCATTACGGTGAGGGTGGGGATGGCGTTACATAAAAACAGATTCAAGCAATGAGCAAGACTGACAAAGGTAACGAAAAGAGCACAAGACAAGTCAAACAGTGTAAATATATACCACTTATAAGAAGGAAAATTGCTACACAGTTACGTAAAGTGGTTGGAAGTAGTAGATTTAAATGACAATTTATCTTCATTTATAATTGATGTTATGAATGGGGGAAGGCTGTTCTATTTTGCACTCGTCTTTGGTTAAAATAGTTAATACAGTCAGTTTGGCTAGGACAAGAATTGTTTGCTAACTTGAACTCAATCTCTGATACGCGGTAAGCCAGTGCATATTGTCAATCTAAACTAATACACTCCTCCTCAGATATCGAGAGGCTTAATTTAAGGTATTATTAAAGATGGCATAGTTGTACGCGGTACGATAATGGTTACCATAAGTGACAAATTCAAGCATCGCTGGAGGCGGAGGCCTACGCGCGCGCGC
>JAJIZL010024591.1:0-23354 GCA_023969395.1 Amblyomma maculatum | reverse complement strand
ACACACACACACACACACACACACACACACACACACACAATTTGGAAATGACACATTCGGAAATCATGCAGCGATAATATTAGTGCGAAGGCACTCACACGTTCACCCTCACCAAGCAAGGATCTTGTCCCATCTTCTGTATACCGTGGCTCTGATTGGCTAATCTATTTCGTGAGTACACAAACACGTGGCATCGCTTGGGGCTAATTCAAACTTTATGGTGTAGCGGACGCAATGCGCGACTTTCTCCGACTCGTCTTTCAAGTTCGCCAGCCAAAACAGAGTGATGGAGCCTATGACCGACCAATATCTGACCGTCAGCTGTAGTAGCGCTTTCACACTAAAAAACCGCCGGAATGAATTGCTACTTATTGGGTTCGAACCCTGCACTCTGGTTCTATAGCCGAGTGTCTTAACTACTGAGCCACAGCGGTGGGTGCTAGTAGGGGTAACCATCCTTAATTAAAAAAAGGCAGCTCCCTACAGCGCCACAAGTAGGGTTAAACCCATGGCCTGCGACATCAAGCAAGCACTATAGCGCCGGGGATTTACGGTTAATCCTCCATTTGACGGGGCCGCCACACCAAACTGCAGCGCGCCGAGTCCATAGCCTCAGAGATCGAATCAGGTTTCACGCAGAAAAGTGCAATTGCATCCTACTAAAATAAAACGGGAGAAAGCCGTGTTTTCGTACTTTAATCGGTTTAACATAGATAACCCCAGTCAGGTGTCCCTCCGTCCAAAGTCTTTTAATGCGCGGTTGTTCGATAAAGACAGACTGAGTGTCTAAAGCATCTATTTCTGAGCATTACTCGTCACGACTATTACCAACTTAAAAATGGCCCTCGCTCAACAGAATGGATTTTTACATCGTTTCCGTGATGCCTAAAACATGGTCAAAATCACGTTTCGCAGTATGCTCGAAAGCCGCCTACAAAGTTTTTCTTGGCTGCATTCTGCTTCCAAGTGTCACCCGTTCAGTTCCTGTCTTGCTGCGGAGTTGCAGGGGGCCCTCTCAGGGCAATAGGGTGGCTACGGGCAGTTGCAATGTTTGTCCGAGCTAGAAGTGGGGCCTCAGTGTTCGCGACGTGTTCCCTTATGTTGTCGTGGTACAGTTTACGATTTTACACAAGCTCAGGCCATTTTATTGAGTTCTGTTTTCTCAATATCGTCAACAAAGCATTTCTACAGTACGTAGCATTTACTGTTGAATCTGCTTGTATGCGTGATAGTTGCGATAGTGAGGCCTACGTTAGTACTGACCATCGCAGCTGCCGTGTGTATGGTTTCTTTAGGAACGCCTGTAACAGGTGAGCCATAGCTTCCCTTCAATTCAGGGTCTCCCCTGCCCTATTTGAATTCCTTGAACTACCGAAAACAAATTCAACGGGACATGGCGTCCTCCCGTAATTCACGCGTCAAATAGGCGTGTTTACATAGCCATTTAGTTAAGCCGCACACAAGACTTGAAAGAGTAGCGTCCTTCACGCAATGTCCAAATGGGTGGCACAACCGGTACACTTGGAAGCAATACTATCTCTTTGAATAGATATTGCTGCCACCACATGCCAGTCACACAGATGGGGCATATATGGTGTGATAGTAGTCTAGCCGCCAAGATGACGTAGCGGGCGAACACCAAAGAGCACTAGTCCCAGTATTATTATTTAACAGCACCCGTATGTACACAATCACATAACATTTCATCGGCGTTCCGCCAATGAACAAAAACAGCATTGTGTAAATATGACAAACGTTTCTCGAAATGCCGTACTATTTATTTTTTCACTGTGTATGCGACTAATTTACCAAACGCTCGCTTCTGTTGTCGCTTCATTATTATGTCCTCAAATCTTGGCACAACCTACCTGCTTATGTTGTAGCCATATTAGTAATCTTCGTATTTGTCTTTGTCTTCCTGTAAACTTGGGCCTGCTCAGTTATGGAGGTATCGCGAGAGGTTTGAACAATATGGAGGAAAACATGACAAGAGATCTATTTCGAGACTAAATCTTCACAATAGGAACACGAAATATACATGCATCTTGTGAAACTATCTTAGATTTCAAGCAAAAATAGAGAAATACAAGATAACATTAAAAGCGCCGTTCAAGGTAGTGAATCGAATAGGAAAAATCTGACTAACTAGGCACCGCATAGCATCTAAAAAACACGGCTGCCACACTCAAGGAACACCAGAATTTCCGAAACTAGTTCCACGTGGGGCCGGGATGCGTATTACCAAACCATATCCCGTAGGCGCGCTGGAGCAGACCACGCTCTCAGCGAGCTAAACGGCGATTGTTGCTGAAAGGTCTCTCTGAACGCAACCTAAAGGTAACATAAACTCACTGTAAAAGGTGATTGTTGCTGAAAGATCTCTCTGAACGCAACCTAAAGGTAACATGCACTCACTGAAGGCAGGAAATAAATGCGGTGAAGGAACCATTGTCATACCGATCGTTACTGAAATGTGTCACTGAACGCAACCTAAAGGTAACATGCACGCACTGAAGGCAGGAAATAATAACAGTGAAGGCAAGCGAAAAAAAAATTCAGAAAAAAAATTCCAACACAGGGGTCGAACAGATGGTTAAGTGGCATCAATGCAGAGGTGCGTGAAGTTAATCCATTGCGCCACAAAAGCGACCGGTACAGTGGCCTTTAAATGCGTTATTATTTGTTTAGACAATATATCTGCAATTTGTCGCCAGGGGCGTTGCTCAGAGGAATCATTATCATCACAATCATCACGCGCCAGAGCGTTTTACGGGATATGGCTTGGTAATAAGCGGCCAGGATATGTGTGGTTTAGAGTAACCTATAGTATGCTTCGCAAGATTTCACCCTCTTTAGCATGTAAAAAGCCTCGATAAAATAGCCTGGAAGTCTCTCCTTGCTGCATTCTTTCAAAAAAGGCTACGTTTGCGTTTATGAATCGGGTTTAACTCAACTATATTTCCTCTTACATGAATTTGCGCCTGGTGGCACAATAATTTATTACAGTGCAATGTACAAAACTTTGAGAGCACTGTAGAGACTGCATTGGAGAAATGCGAAAGCCTAAGATTTGCTACCTATTGTATAGGTTTTGCAAGCAACGCTAGGACCCGCGCTGCAGAGTGGAAATTTCCTTTCCATGGCGCGCGTTCGCTGCAGCGCTCCTGCAAGTGTATGATTAGCGGTGCGGTGTCGCTCCTGTTGCGTGAAATTCTCGCGCAACTTGATGGTCACGTGACATTGTCACGTGGTACTCATCGTAATGACATTTGGACCTATGACCAAGCACTTTCAGAGACCAAATTTTGAGACCCAAGACTCAGTGCTTTTTGTGAAGCAATTTGAGACCCATGACTCAGGGCTTTTTACGAGCCACAAGTCATGACTATGACACATCGCTTTTGTATCACTCAGCACACACCCTTAACCATGTTTTAGTCGTGACAGCCATATCATGATGTTATGACTATGACTCATGACTTAGACTACAATCAGTTTATCATGAATAAAAATTTGCTATCAAGTTTTAGAAAACAGATACAACGAGCCACTTTCCGCAGTTATATTCACAGCAACATTACCATCTGATGATTCATATCACGCGTTATATATTTATACTTTTTACGGTCACGTTTGCTGCCAGCATAGCCTAGTATTACTTTTAACTAGAATCGCGTTGAAACCCGAGAACATTGTGCCGAAATCTCCTACCTTGCAAAAATCTTCCTTGGGAGTGACGCCACATACAATCGATTCGATGTCAACGGTGCGCAGCTTCGTGTGTTCCAGAGCTTGCCGGCACTGATTCGTCTTCATTATTCGGATGCGTGCACGCCGAAGGTGTGCTGAGCTAGGTCCGTCTGTAAAGGTGTAAAATGTGTACGTGTCCTAAATTTTGTCCAGATCTTATTCCACAAATACACACTGCGCAACAATACGACGCGCCGCCTTCACCCGCTCTCCAATGCATCACCACTGATCTGTTAGATTTAGGTTTGGTTTATGCAGTTTAACGTCTCAAAGGGGCTCAGGATACGAGAGACTGTATAGGTGGGTTCCAGAAGTTTCGACCACCTGGGGTTCTTTAACGTGCACAGACATCACACAGCGCACGGGTGTCTTGATTTTCGCCTCAATCGAAAAGCAGCCGCTACGGTCGGGATTCGATCCCGCACCTTCGGGTATACAGCAAATGAGATCATTGGCGAATTGGTGGGACAGGGCAAATGACAATGATCACCCTCTCGGTCCTAAGAGAACACGAGAGAATCTGCAGGTGCCAAGCTGATTACAATATCTATTTAGAAGTCTCGCGTCATTCCAAGCCGTGGCCGTAATAGCTCCGAGGTAGAATACTATCTTTTTACGAAAAAAAAAATAAATAAAAAAGAATGAGGTAATGAAAGTACAAAATGTCCTTATTTTTCGCTGGTCTTCGCTCCGAGTAATCGTCAAATGAGCTGTATATAGTTTTTCGGGACGCTCACAGCCGCTGGCATGTAATCTGGTAACTTTATCGCGCCAGAAGTGACAAGATTTACATGGAATGACTTGAAAAACACGCAGGTTCTTGAGCTGTGTTTCCTGTTCCAGAAGCTACTTTTGGCGCCTGAACTTGAAGGTTGAGCGGCAGGTGCTCTGGTGCTGGATAACCATGAGTATTTATGTTGCCACCGATGCCGATTGATTCAGCTCTTTCTAGTACCACGTTCTCGCCACGTGTGTGGTCTTTGACGAAATGGTCCATTGATAGGATGAAAAATCTAAAAATGCATTTTTTTTGACACAGCGGTCATCCCACGTTCAACGAGTAAGCTTGCCTTGTCGAAATGTACCCGTTTAGAAGCGGGGCCATGATTTTGTGTAGCTAAGTACATGAGCTAGTGCTGCCTGAAAGAAAATATAGAAACAAATGGAACCTATAATGGATATGGGGAATGCGCATTTGAGTTACTAAAGTTAGCATGTCCCCAGTTATGAAAGGGCACCGTTGGCAGCGCAAGGTATTCGAGTGAAAAGAGTTCAATTAATATCACTCACCTATGCTGCAGCAAAGTTGGCTAGTCAGAGAAGGTGCCTTATTTTTTCTCGTCTTTTTCAGATGGGTTCAACTGAAATGTATATTGTGTTTGGTGATTTTCCCACTATGTTTTCGGAGAATCAAACAGCGGCCGCCAGGAATGTGAATTTTATGCACGTGTCAGGAATGGGAATGGGTGTCTCGAGGAATGGGGGCTGCCAGGTAATCAGAAGAGGTGCTTTATGAGTATCATTTTGCTTTAAGAAACGCTTTTATACATCATTATAAAGATATTACACTTGTCTATACAATTTGAGTGGTCGTATACCTGGAGTAGTCCTTCCCCACCCGCCAATGGTGTAGTAGTCACTTGTATATTTTCTCTGTTTGTTGGGCAGGCATACAGGAAGGAACGAGTTTTGGAATCGGAATTCTTCTTCCACCTGGAAATAGAGAAATAGATGTTACTTGACGTGTGCCGCCCTGGTGAAGCAGTGCTTGAAGAAATAAAGCATCTAGTTAGAATATTAAGCTGGAAAAACTTAAGAGGCACGGTGAAACATTAACGGAGATCGCTATCAGGGCTTCTAACGTTTGTCTTGCGATATAAAGGGTATCTGGAGCAGTGATACGTTCTGGTTGGTAGCAGACTCTACTACGCTTTCTGATAAAACAAAAGAGATGTTTTCTTGTTACATAAAGGCTCGAATACAATAGCGTGCTCCATTAACTTATATCCGCACCAGTAGCGGATGTGTACCGTCTTTGCCACAAGTAACTAGGCTGTTTGGAGCCTTCGTTTGGAGCTTTCGATCTATTCCAAAAGACAAAAAAAAAGGTCTTTATAGATAAGAGTAAGGGGCTTCTTTCCGTACAGGTGATAATAATTTGGTATATTCTGTAGAACTCTTAACTACAGGGCTAAGGAGCAAACCGCTCAGCCTGGTTACTTTTGGCAAAGACCGTACGTCAGGCTCGTGACTGGAAAAGGGGACTAAAACGTTAATAAGAGCAGACCTTTACTGGATGCGTTTATATCCTATCCGCACGGTTTTCGCACATAGACTGTGTTTTTTAATTGTTTAGATGTCGTTATTTTAAATCCTCTCACAGATACGTTCAGTTTAATCTACAGGTAGACAAACCGGACAGTGCACATGATAGAACTCAGTAATTTAGTAATTAACGGTCAAAAGTTAACTAAAGTACTTTTCAATTTCCTTTAGGATCTTTATTGTGCTTTGAAATCGTACAGCGCACGGACGCATCTCCGTTTCGTCTCCACCGAAACGCATCCGCTAGCAGTTGGGTTCGAACCTGGGTACTCCGCTTCAGTAGCCAGAGCCCTCTTAACCACTGGGCCACAGCAGCGGGGCAACGCGGCGAGTAGCAGGTGCCGATTCGGTCAATGTGCAATGATCATGGTCGCTGCGGCCACATTTAGAAGGTTAAACGCAAGGTGTCTGTCTGTAATGTCTGTACGCGTTGGTCAACGCCAGGTAGTGGACATTAACGTGATAGCGTTCCACTAAAACGCCGAAATCGGGACAGATTTCTAAATTGGAAGTTGTCCAACGCCCCGCTGAGCTGGCGCACTGGTTAAGATGCCCGACTACTGTGATGAAGTACCCGGGTTCTATCCCGACCGTCAGCAGCTGCGTTCCGATGGAGGCGAAACGGAGAGGCGTCCGTGAGCTGTGTGATGTCAGCGCATGTTAAAGATCCTCGGGTGGCCGAAATTACTCCGGAGCCCTCCACTACGGATTCCCTTTCTCTCTTTCCACTTTCACTTCTACCTTTCTCTGTTTCCTTACGGCACGATCATACCCCGCAAGGAGCCATTCTGTCCCTTTTCCTATTTATAGCGATGAGAGGTCTCCCGGCTATGCTGAACAAGATCCCCTGATATAAAAGTCAGCGTGTACGCCGACAACATAAACATTTGGATGAATAGTGGAAGCGACGCGGAACTTGAATGGAGTTTGCGAAGGGCAGCAGACGTAGTGATGAAGTATGCGGCCGAAAGAGGCCTTGCGTGTTCACCGCAAGGCAGGAACAAGAGAAAAGTAGAAATTAAAGTGGCGGTGGAAGGCCTGGAAGTTCGCGGAAATGAGGATCCTAGGCATTTTTGTCAACAAGAAGGGCAACAACACCAACACCATAAAGAAATTAGCCACATATGCCAACCAACCTGTAGGCATATTGAGGAGAGTAGCTGTAAAGAGGAGAGGATTAAAAAAAGGAATCTCTTGAAAATGTCACATGTGTACGTAATTAGTCGGATTTGCTACGCGACGTCGTATCTAAAAATGAGCAAGGCAGAAATGGAAAAGATAGACAGAATATTGAGGAAATGCGTCAAGCGAGCTCTGGGACTACCCATATCCACGTGGACGGAGCGGCTAGAGAAAATAGGTGTTCACAACAGATGGGTTGAGCTTGCAGAGGGGGTGAGAATATCCCAATTAGAACGGCTCGGCCAGTCTGAAACGGGCACGGCAATACTCGAATAGGTAAGAATCCGGCCAGAAAGTAGCACGAACAAGACGTTAAACATTCCTCCAGGAAACAGGGCCAAAATACGTGTCCCACCTTTGCCGCGAAACATGCACCCCGAGTGTAACAAAGAAAGGCGAGAGCATAGGGCTAAGGCATACGAGAGGAATATGAGGAAGCGACCGGCAGACCAGGTGGCTTATGCAGACGCCGCGTGCGGACAGCACGGGGCGGCTGCGGCTGTATCCGCGGTGGTCGACGGGGCAGCAGCATCAATGGTAGCGGCTTCGAGCCGCACGAGAATGCCAGCGCGGCTGAAGAGCTGGCGATAGCGCTCGCTTGCGTCGGTACCAAGGCCAGGAGAGTTTTATGTGATAGCAAAAATGCAGTGAGGAACTTTGGGAAAGGAAGAATCTCGGAAGAGGCAAAACGCGTCCTCGAGGCGAGGCCGATAGAACGTAATTAGAGATAATATGGATTCCAGCGTAAGAGTATATTGCAGGAAATGAGGCTGCACACGAGCTTGCCCGAGCTCTCTATCACCGGGCGGCCGTAGAGCAGCCCTCTCGCATAGACATGAAAGATAGCTTGATTTCATATAACAAGATCACGGAACATCATAAACTCAGCAGGAGGGTCTATTCGCCGCCCGACCGTTCCCTCGGAAACGAGGAGGCAATTGCATGGAGAAGATTGCAAAGGGGAAATAAGATAAGCCCCTTCTGGGTGTACATGACACTTTCTAAAGAGGAGAAAGACCAGTATTGCATAACATGCGGGGAGAGGGGCACTCTCAACCACGTAATTTGGGAATGTGTTGGCAGCCCGGGCGCCGAGCAAAAGATAAAAAATAGAGAAGCCTGGGAGACTTTGCTGCGGAGCGAGAACCCCGCTCAACAGCAACAAGCCATCCGCCTTACGTCTGAGGCCATGAAGCAACAATGTACAGCCTCGTCCACTTCTAGCTAGAACACGGTCACTGCTTTCAAGGTGTCATTGCATCCGACCCAGCCACGCAGTAATCTAAAGTGGCTGGCCATGTGAAGCAGTACATCTGTGTCTCTGTGTGCTTGCATCGCTTTGCATCGATATCTGCCTGCGTCAGATACAATGTTGCTTTAAAAGCAGTGACCGTGTTCTAGCTAGAAGTGGACGACCCTGTACCTTCACCAGACCTTAGTTTGCGAAGCTCCTGATTAGGGCTGCCTTAGGCCTGCGTGCTGGGGGGGGGGGGGGTCCAAACGGAGTCTCATTTCGGTGAAAAAAAAACAAAACGTTTTGATGATGATGATGATGATGATAATATTTGATTATGTTGTGATAGCTTCACGTGGATGCCAGGTAAAGCATTGAGTTCTGCTATATGGATATACTTCTTCCGGAACCATGGAATAGCTCTGACAGACTGATTCTGATATTCTTCCGCGTGAAAGGATATTTGGCAGCTCCTGCCAGACGTAATGTCTGAGAACCCGGCGTCCAGTTAGTGTTAGTCCATGTCACTTGCGAACTACCGCCTGCCAACTACGTGACCCCTAGCTGCTTCAAGGTAACGGCGCAGCCAAGCTGACGGCTCGAAAACCCGGAGTAATGTAGCTCTCGCTACAAAATGCGGTCACCCCGGTGAGGTTTGAACCAGGATACTCCATGTCTTAACAACCGAGCGTGCTTAAGCACATTTCCACTTGTGCAGGAAAACGCTCTTGTGGCAACAAAAGACTAGTAGACCGTGAATCGAACTGCTGGCCCTGTGGTTGCAAACAGGGCATACTGTCTCAACAGCGTGAGGCGATTGCTTCACACTTAGTAGATAGCAATAGCGTTTCTACTGCAGCGATGTTAAATACATCACATCTAACTAGCAGTATTAATAACCACTACCTATCAGCACGAGAGAAGGTGAACAACGGTTGGGGAGGGCGTCAAGGCAGGCGCCAGGTTGTTCAATCCGTGATTTACCTTTGCGTGAGCGACGGTACCTTGTCCATTCAAAAATGTTGGGTTCCTTCTGGTACGTGCACCACATTGCCAAATTTCTTACTCCGTGTTATGAGCAGTGTGCAGTCCGCGGCGGTCGCGTTTTTGAAGCGATAGCTTCACTACACGAGTTAAATAAGCGTAGACGGGTTCTTTCTGGTGTGAGGGAATGTTTCGTATCAAAAGCTATGGTAGGTAGTTCACTCATGAAATAATGGGCCACGAGAAAATTAGCAGGGAATGCTACCTGAATCATGGCGACATCGTTGATGCTTAGGGTCCTGTCGAATTGTGGGTGTTGAACGTAGCGGAGTCCACGCATAGTCGGTCCTCCTTTTTTGATGCTTGAGTTGTAGTACACGATGATTTCTTCGATAATCTGATCGCTTGGAACAAAAAAAAAAGGGAACGCAAGCAAGTCTTCAGAAATGGTAACTGTTAAGGAGCAGAGTACCCGATGCAACGTTTACGTGTATTATAAAGGTAAACGTGGCTTAACGGAGAAGAAAAAATCGAGGAGAAACTGTGGAAAAAATGATCTTAAATATACTGAGTCATGCATTTTTGGTTTTGAGTATGAAGCTTCGCGGTGCACACGTGCTCTGTAGGCTTGTTACCGGTTCAGCTGCCTCGCCTGATTTATCCTTTCGTGGTATACGAATGCGATAATCCACATTCTTTCTGCAGGTGGTGAACCTTTTCTTATGCGACACTGCGCAACGAAAACTATCACGAGCTACATTCTCGAGCCCCTTTCTAACTCTGGCGCACAAGCCTCCTATCTTGTTTTTCGCTGCAAATACAACGCCAACGTCGTACCTTGCCGCAAGTTTCTGGAGTCGGTGCGAAACGCCATGGAGGTAAGGTATGGCAGCCACCTTCTTTCGCCGCGTCGCCACACCTGCCCCGTTTTTCTCTTCCTCGAACGTTTTAAAACACGTTCTGACAGACGAGTGAGATGGACAGTGGGAAAGCCTGGCGCTAACAACTTAGAAATTTGTGTCGTGTAAATGCATCTTCAACACGGTGATGGCAAGATTTACGTAATGCGGATTTGATGCATGCGACCGCCAACCCATCCTTTACCAACCTCTAGTGGTCCTATTCAAAGCTAAGCAGAGGCTTTCCTGACCTGGGGCTTTAGCTCCAACACACGTGATTGTCTCCAAAGCACAGGTCCAAATTCAGAAACTGTATTTGTTGATTTTCAGGAAACTCATACGTAAAAGACAGGCCCTGACCTTGCTCTTTGAACATTCGTAGCACATCTTGAGCCATCTATCAAAACCATCCTTATCCAAGAAAATTAGGTATTCATCAACGTAGCGAAACGCTACTATACCGAAGGCATCCAAACCTGGCTTCAATGCGGTGTCAACTTTAAACAGGAAAATGTCGCTAAGCACAGGAGCGACCTGCGACCCAATGCATACCCCTGACTTCTGAATGTACATGCTGCCTTGCCAACAGACGAAAGTGGAACTAAGGTAAAAAGATAACAGCTCCATTAAACTAGCAACCTATATACCGCACGCAATAACAAAAGCCAGTTCATCATTATCCACAGTGATGCAGCCTTGAACACACCTTAGAAGTCCGTCCTGTGGCAAAGAATAATAATAATAAGTCCTCCATATCAATGCTCATTGCAGAGCACCTACCCGGATTTCTGTCTAATAAATTTAAACTCTCAATACGCTACTTGCCCGGCACAGCGTACTGGTAAATATTATATGTCAATTGTTTTCGGCCGGAAATTGGCGACAAGAGACATAAGTTTAACAAGTACTAGGAGATCCATCCTCTATATTTATACGTTAATTAGCCGAATCCCTGAATAACCGAAGCAGAACAGTAAAATTGCATGCCCAACACTCCCAGAGACCACACAAGCCACCCAAGGCCTAAGTTCGACACGATGGTCCCAAGTTATTTTAAATGAACGATCTTAACCAATCCGGATTCTTGGTACTGAACCAGAACAGTCGACCGGAATTTTACTTGATTCTGGTCCAGTCGTCTGTGGTTCGCGCATCACATTTGGCATATGCACACCATATCTCACATCGCGCGAGCTCTACCAGCTGCATGCAGGTGTTTATGTCATGCAGAATGGCCGACCGGTCATTCTTATATACGATAGAAAATGACTCGGAGCGAGTCGATGGCACTGGCAAGTGGCTAAGCGACACCTTCAATAGAAAATAGAATTTATGTCTGGTGTAAGTTTCATTTCACCAACTTGACAGTATGCTGACTTTCGTATTGTGCACCCATCATATTATTATTGGTTCGATACTTTTGAGCAACCTATGTAGACATTTTGCAGCTTAACAGAGGCTGCTGAAATGCTGATATATCAGAAAATCAATGTGTATACATAGCAGGGATATATTTATTCCCCTGCTTGGCAGCTAGCGTTGTTGATAGCATGTTAAACAACACTGGCAGTTTGAATAGGATTCACTGCTCATGCGTTTCATTTGGATGTCGCTGCTTGTTTCAGACAGGAACCATTTTATATATGTGTCTTGGAGATTATGATTTTGCAAGATGGAAAAAAGAAAAGCAACAAAAATCGACATAAAATATCGACCATATTACACTTTCTCTTCTATAAAGCAGCACCAACTGCACGAAGCTCTACCAGCACAAAACAAGGAAATATTTTTGCAGTCACTGCTTAAGGGTTTTAGCGAAGTAACCGTGGCACCGATCTAATTATTTAAAAACGGAAAACAAAATATGGGATGTTTGATGCTAAATGTAACATTGTTCCAAAATCAAATGTAAAATAATATGCGCAGAACACAGCATATGGTTACAAAGCGAACAACGAGAACTTAACAAAAGGGACATTCAAAAGCCGACAGAGGGTTCCTGGAAAACTTCCTTACTGGAAAAACGCACAAACTGGGATGGGCACTCCGTGCAATTGTTTCATGGAGGAACAGCTGGCAACGTGTGGTAAGTTACTTCGTTATGCAGTATCTTGACCAAATTCTGGGACATGACCCACACCTCACGGGACATGACCCATACCTCATACGCAGCTCGTGCCGGCTCTGGAAAAGTTATGTTGTTCGCTTCTACAGCCTTTTCTATTGAGTAGAAGACCTGTTTTATTCAATCCAACATGAAGGTCTGTACAAGGCTATCGGAGGAATTGTTGAAGACCATAGTGAAATAGCCGTTCACAATGCAGCTGCAATAACCACGGAACATTTTGTGGGGGTGGTACTATTCTACTTGAGCTTCACTGCCACCCTTTACGAGGGAAAGTTTTACGTACAAAAATGGTGCATCTATGTTTGTTCCCAGGTTGCTCTCGTGTTGTGAGACATTTCGATATCCCTTTCCGATAGACGCGTAGAAAAAAGAGTTTTGTCTTCTCTTTGCTGTCCGTGTGTTGCATTATGCGGACTTTTTATTGATTCTAAATCAGTCTTATAAGAATGCCCGTGGCAGTAGTCTCCCTTAACACCTCTTCCAAGGGGCACGGTTTGAATCTTGCCCATGAATTGAGGAGAGACAACCGCATCCAGTATCTAGAACTTATGCTCGCCGGCGCTGACTTGTTGGCAGTATAAACCAAGATCTACAAGTCTTTTACCTTGTAAGAATGCTCATTCAGACTAGTAAGACCAGGCACAATCATGTCTAGTCGACTCTCTGCCCTGCAGAAATCTTGATCACATACAATCCTATCTACATTTAAAAGCAAGGTTTACTGGCTACCTTCTGCTGGCTACCCGCGGCACCTAATTCGTATATGTGAGAGCATGCTTCAAAAGCTCAAACCTCAGGAAGAAGAGAGCAGCGCTCGGACGAAAACCTACCACTCCTAATGTCATATTTTCATTGCCTATTCCGCAACACGAAGAAGGGAGCAGGAATTAATGGAATTCGAGTCGTTTTTTCGGGGCTCTGCAAACTTAGAAAGGCGTGACCATTTTTGGACAATGTAAAAAAGGAGTGCAATTTATAAGGAAAGAATTATCAGATAAAGGTCACCAAATGCATCTCAGATGATCTTTACGAGATTCTCCTGCCGTGCGGGTGGTCATATAGGACAAACTGCGCTATTTCAATGAGCATGCTCTGGAGCAAAAGCGATCAATGAGATCCGGCACAGGCAGTAACAACCCCTACATGGCAAGGACTGCGACAGCGACGGCAGTGTACACTGTCTAAAAAGAAAAAAAAAATTCTATCGAAGGAAAAAAAACTAAATCACAAAGAGAAGTAGTCGGTGCATTCTAGACCGCAAAAGGCGTGACAACTGCATTAGCTCTCCATCTTTACCTGTGTTAAGAATACCGATAGAATTCTTAGATGGACACATTAAAGCTCTTGCGCATGCCCAATAAACACGTGTTGCGTTGTTATCACTACCTAGTGTACAATTCTTTGCCTAAAATAACAGCTTGAAGGGCGAGTTGGTGCCTGTGTTTTGTTTCTTCTCATGTAATTTTTTTCGTGCTTGTTCCTTATTTCCAATTATGTTCGTCATCCTATAACTCACCTGCTTCCACGAAATAAGTTTCAAGTCTGCGCTTTGTGTGTGCGGGTTCGTGTCTCGAAAATGAAATTTTGCCACATATATGCATTATGCCATTTGTCTTGTGAACGTTTATACGAATATATTTTGTATATCTGCAATGTATCAAGGTAAAGCCAAATGATTCGGTATTGGCAGTATTCCCTTACTTACACATATGAGAGGCAGTGAGCGGCTGTAATAACAACACGGGAGGTGATGATACTTCCCCCACAGAAGTGGATGGCGTCTTCAGTTGAAATTTCCAATTGCACCTGAAATTGTGGTAAAGCGAGTGTCGCCGCCGTTAGTGCAGTACGGGTGTCGATGATTAGGAATACGATCTGTGCTTGAAATGAATGCATAGACTTTTAAAATTCTATTTCCTAGGTCCGACAAACACGCAGCAGCCCACTAATTGGTATACTTCTTCAGTTCCATTTTCTGTGCTCCTACCCGTTTATATACACCGAATGGGTTTAAAAAAAGAGTTTATGCAACCACTGGACGTCTTGCTGTAACTGAAGGATGGTGCTCAAAGACGTGCATTTGTTCCGCGCCGCTATATTGCCGTGTACAATATACACAAAATTACGATTCCAAAAGGTTTAAAAATCAAAACGATTATCTGAAACTATCATATGCGGTCAGGCGGACGCGTGTTAACAAGACAGCTGCGCCAAACTTTATTTATTCATTTATAGGAATACTCCAGGTATATTATGCCCAAGCAGGAGAGGTCAAGAGCAGTAAATGCTTCACAGCTATAAACTAAAATAATAGAGAGCGTTGAACTGATAACACAGCGAAAACACAACGCATAGTAGAATATATCGCACTCCAATTTTCATTTCACATTTGAATTTCTTTAGTTCACTGTTTAATTACCTGGCACGAATAAGATATTCGACTTTTAACCTGGTGCGCTTGTCACTTATAAAACCATTAAGGCGTTCTAATCTTCGGAGGACTTGGTAGAGTTCTAGACAGCGCTGACATGCTCACCTGCAATTTTACTGCGTAACCAGTGTCAGTAGGCAGAAATGTCAGAGTGTAGGTTTGTGGGGTTCGACGTCCCAAAGCGACACACGCTATGAGAGGCACCGTAAGAGAGCGGGTCCAAAAATTTTAACTACCCGAGGTTCTATAACGTGCACTGATATCTCAAAGCACACAAGCGCCTTGCTTTTCGCCTCGAAAAGCGGCCGGGATTCGATCCCGCATCCTCTCGCACAGTAGTCGAGTGTTCTAGACACTGCACTACAATGCGGGGTGCCGGAGTGTGTCTGCGTGGCTGCTGCATGAAGACTCGACGATCCAACTACGAGAACCGTGCCCCGAAGGATTGCTACATGTCAGTAGACCACGGAAAGAGGGCGCGCTCCTTTCGAGACCGGCCGTGTACTAGAAGAGATGGACAGTGGTGATGAAAGTAGGCATAATCGGCGCATTGGAAACGATGTGCCAACGGGAAGTGTATCTGATACAACTATAAATGCATACTGGCTGTTTGAATTGAAGCAAAACGAAGTAGAACTAAATGTAAATAAAGGAAGTGAAAAGCATAAAATCAGCGGTGAGCTATAAAAGGCAGACAAACTGCAGGAAAATTCAGTGCCCGGCTCTGAGGCAGTAGTTGAAGTGCATAAAATGTCAAAAAGTCATTTTTACAGCGCATTATGCTTACTAACATTAAAGGGAACACCAAAAAAGACCAGGGAGAAAGGTAAAGCTGTAGGCTAGAGAGGCGCTAACTTTCAAGGTTATGGTAGAACGTGATTCGAGAGGCAAACAACCAGCGACTAAGCAGCGCATAAACTCGAACAAACTAAGATAAGCAACACGTCGGAAAAGAGAAAAATAGATGTTACGTGGGTTCAAGCTAATAAAAAAAACGATTACTTTAAAAATTTAAAAGCGGTTTGAATCGCCTTGCCAGCGTAGTATCTTGTGAAAGTATCCAAATCTCGGCTACCCGTCGGCATGCAAGGATTTCCGACCTAATTTTGGTTGTGGACAACCCAAACTTCGAGGCTGGGCAAAGTCCGTTTAGGGGTTCGCCAAGTTGGTTTTCAATGTGGGTGGACTCAATTCTAGAAAGGCGCAAATTCATATTTGAGGGATCGACACACATTTTTTTAGGGGTGGGCCTAGTGCATTTGTTTAACTACCTCGCACCTTTAAACACCTTTAATAGGGCAATGCGATAACGGTGTGCACACTCATGTCAGTTGAAGACAACGATGAGCAATGCACAACGCGGTAAAGTGTTAGAAAACATGGTTCGGGACAGGCTGCGCCAACAGTTACTAGGTTGTGCACTCGTCTCCCGCGAGAAATACCTGGGGTCGAATCGACTGGGCTGCGGCCCTTTTTAGTGTTAGTTTTACTGCGTTGATTTGCGATTTTCGAGTTATTTCATGTTATTCCTACATCTAGTACCTCATGCGTTCCGCAGGTGGCGCCACGCACTCGTGCGGCGCAGATTGTTTGATCTCGCGCTGCGCAGAATATATCATCTTCATCACGCGCTGGTGCACCGAGCTTCTTCGCATCATGCCCAAACACGAGGGCGGTATGCTGTTGCCGCCGATTACGCTTTATGTAAAGCTGAAACACTCCATCGCGCTGTGCAGCAAACATCAAATGCAAAACACTGGCACTCTCCACTGAACATTGCCGTCTTCATTAGGTTCCTGCATTTAATCTAATAAATACCCCATGCACCATGCACAGCTCACTAAAAACAAAGACCACAGCCGTGGCAGGCAGGCTGCTGATCAGTCGAACAATGAAAACCCAGACTAGCTCGTTGCCAAGAAGTTCCCGTGCGTGGAAGCAAGCCAGAATCGAAGCGGCAGCGACTGTGACTGTGGCAGATAGAAAACGTTCGTGAAATTTGGTTCAGTGATAGCTGAACCTCTACAATTGTTTTCCCTTGACTGATATGTTCCCGTAATGTAAGCTACTTAAGTTGCGAAGAGCCACTTAGACATAAACCCTCCTCTTTAACCAAGCCTAAGGGTCGTGCCTGCGTATCCTAGTGTCTGCGTGTAACTCTGGATCTAAGTGTCCCGGCATGCTACATTCTGATATCACCCTCTCATACACATCGCTAAGCCCGACATGGTAGTGCCTGCCGAAGGAAACGAAGTAACTCAGTTCGAATTGAGCCATTCGTAGAGTAGTGCTTTAACTCTAAATTGAAATTGCGCATAGCCAATTTCTGTAATATACGGATTTGTTAAAAAAACATCAAGGCTCATATCAGTCCTATTTTAACATCATCCCCAGAGAATTCTGCACAATAATGGCTACACATAGTTTTCCTCTTGCGCTCTCTTTTAGCGCATTTGTTTCAGCGGCCTGTATATTGTCTTTTCCCATCGTGTCGCAGATCTTGGCTGTTGCTGGGATCTAATGCCCCTTCTCGCCTGCTAATTTCAGAGTACCTTGGATTTATACCTGTGATGAGGTGTTATAAAACAAATGCAAGGTAGCACAGTTATGTGATACTTCTTTGCTTGAGTATGTGATCACCAAGCGAGAATGGCTGACGAAGCTTTTGTTGCAGAATGTCCTGTTCACGTATTTCATAGCATCAGTCATTTGACCGTTAGCTAATTGTTTAATCGTTAGCTAATTGTTTCTCAGTTGAACAGCTCAGATATATTAATTTCAATCGCAAATGATTTAAAACACATATTTTTCAGATATATTTATGAAGATATATATGAAGCGAATGTTGCTTGAATGGCTTCCCGCTGTGTTCAGTAGGTGAACACATATTTCCTATTAAGAACGCAACTTCGCGGAACCATGCTGTGCTGTAAATTGATCTGGCAACAATAACAAAATATAAAAAGTTGACTTACAATCCAAGGCATGCTTTTCTTATTTATTTGCTCTCCGTGAAGTATCTTCCCGTGAAAGTGTCCACCCGTCGTGCCGCAAACTGCGATAGATCGGAAAAATGAGAAATGTTACCCGCCCTGCACGGTTTCATATTTGATACACATGTGGCCCACGAAATACTAGCGTCTAGAATTCGACGGTCTATCGATACGGTGTCTTTTTAATTATGCATAAATATACTTGCATCTTACTGCTAAATTCTGGACGGTTGGCGAGATTCGCATAGAACACATCGCTGCCTAATCCCACACATACGAGAGTTACAAAATCTGGTAAGAAATAATGTCTAGAAAAGGAAAAAAGCTCAGGAACATCACATATTTTACTGACAACTGCTATACGCCGCTGTAAAGTGTTTATATTAGTAGCAAAACATTTCTTTCTTAGTAGCCTTGTAGGCACGATGGTTCTTCCTGCTGAGTAACCAAGCGCCGAGAGACTGAACTTATTTCAATGCAGCAATGAATTAAGCATTTAAAAAGTGTTGTATTAAACGAACTAGGTCACTAGAACTACTTTCCCTTTGCTCTTTCCCTAACGCACCCCCTGAGTGTCATAGGCTCATAAAATATTCGCCCACTATATTCGCCAATGATTTAGAAGCCTTCCGCATTGCTTGAAGACCTGCTGAACAATCTGGCATGTAGGCAGACAACTGAAGCTTTCTAGGGAATGTTCTTTTCCTTTTTTTTTCTCGAAGTACCGTTTTACTTGCGTTCCAAAGTAGCGGAATAGCTTCTAAGTCGAAGCCAAGAATGGCCAGCTCAAAAGCGTTGGAAATCTCGTAACTTCACCAAGTGCGTGGTTGCTTTTTATCAGCACTGGCAGCAGTGAGTATGAACATCCTGCTTTTACAGTCAGATTTCAGTTTTGAGCGGCGACCAGCGAAACCAGGCTAGTACATCAGCGTGCGCGCGCAAGTCAGTTTAGTTTTCGTAATTGGCCTAGGTTTGCGTTTTCAGTTACTTTTTTTTGTATCTCTAATACAGTTGAACCTTGAATTTAATTTTTTTTTCACAGTCAGTGGCGAAAAGGAGTCCAAGCACTTTGCATATTTCATAACAGTTTAAAATTTGTACTTTTCAGATACGAGGGTAACTTTACAAGGTATGTTTATTTTTCACAAAATCTTGTTTTTTGCAAACAAATATAAATTGCATTTCATTTTTAATGTTCGAACTTCTTACCCACCATAAAAAGCACGTTTATTTAGCATACATTTGATGCGTTCTATACAATAATACATCTAACAGCCTTCGCACCAAAAAGGACTACCGAAACCTATAAAACTCCATCACTTTCCCCACAGTAATGAAATGGCTAAATAATCAGCAAAGTAACTACAGAGCGAAGACAGTTTTCCACACCAAACAAACTAGCGAAGCATACTCGGGGGTCTCCAAAGGTTCAAGTGTCAAGGGGCACAGGAGCGCGGAGCGTACCGGGCACTCCATCATAGGCACATTTGCGTTCTGGCACTCTTTGTAAGACAGTTTTGTTCGATAGCCTTCTGTCCACATTATTAAGTAGCATCCGCTTTAAAGCACAAGGCGCAACTTAAACTTTGTTCTTCCACGATGTGATCGATTGCAGATGTCCCATATAAGCACGATTTTTTTACTCATCACCCATATTACCAACGCTGCAATGGCAGATCCTCATGGTATCGAAAGCGGTCAGTTTTACTTTGCACACTAGGTGGGACAGCCATTTAAAATTGATACAGAAGAAAAGGAAGGCCGAACGGCTTAGCATATCTGACTTCTCGTTCGACATTTCTGTATTTTTCAACAAAACGTTTTACAGTGTTGCCACGCAATGAGGAAATAAGGTAGGAGTGAAAGAAAAAGGTGCCGTAACGGAGCGCTCGGGAATTATTTCGACCACCTGAGGAAGTTTAACATGCACACTGACATTCCACAGCATACGGACACCTCTTGCATTTCGCCTCCCTCGAAACGTGGCCGTTGCGGCCGCTTTGGAACCCTGGAAGCAGAGATTGCAACGAGCATATGCTGACGACAAACTGTAGAAACGTAGCCGCAAGATTACGGGACCTCTAAGTTGGGGACTGCAGTGCTGGATGACGCCTTTCAGGTCAACTCGTCTTTTTCTCGTTGATTCACAAGATACCGGCTAGACAGCGGCTCGCTGCAGTGCTCCCGGCCCGGAGGGCAGAACAGCAGAAAGAGAGGGGTTGTCTTTTCATGCCCGTACGGTGAAATACGGTGAGGTGCATTCTGAGCACTATGAACATCACTATGAATGGGTGGTTGCCCTAGCACTATATACCATACCCATAATACTTGACCCATCGCAGTGCAATAGCTTGCTAGTGTGGAGGCTAGCTGTGAGAGTGCCAGATGACCCTGCCTGATACGTTAGAGTCAATCAGTCCGTGCGTACTGCGGCGCGCGGTGCTTTAACATCATGCGCTATGCAATAATTCGTGTTATGCTCACGTTAACGCTAGGATTCTCGCTTCTTCCACTGCCTACCTAATCCCTTTTCCCAACGGCACCGATGTAGCCAACCCGACCCTTTTCGAGGATTTCGTTATACTCTATCGACATGTTCTGTGCATTTGTTCAGCAGGGTACACGCATACCATACGCTCTTTGCATGGGTGTGCCGGTCGCCCGCGCTCGCGTTGGTGGCATTGCCCCAGTACTCGCGCCCCGATTCAGATGAGAATACCAGTTGACTGGCCTCTGATATATTCTCCTGCCGGAGTGCCGCAGTGGTTAGGGCGCTCGACTACTGTGTCCAAGAGTGCGGGATCGAATCCTAGCCTCGGTGCCGCTTTTCTGCAGAGGAAGAACCCAAGGTAGCCCCTGTGCTGTGCAATGTCAGTGCACGGTAAAGAACCCCTAGTTAGTCGAAATTTCCGGAGTCCTCCACTACAGCGTCTCGCATAGCCTGAGCCGCTTTGAAGGATAAACCTCACAAATCAAACCAGCCTCTGAAATATTATCGCAGAATATGTTGGCATAACCAGGGAACGCTGATTACCACCGATCCATATTTGCACTACTGAGTTTAGACGTATCACGGATGACATGTACCAACAAAGCAGTTGCCCAGTGTAGACATGACAAGTATAAATTATTAAGAAGGATTGTCATAAACATTTCGGACATTTTTGAGTCTTTTTGGGGTTCTTTCATGAACTAGGTACCCCAGTATACCTTTCAAAGACCTATGTCCTCGAATGGTGAAGCCGACACTGCCTTCGTGAGCAGTGTCACTCTGGCTGCAGCAGTTTTTGCTGTCAAGTTAATTGCTGTGTATATCAAATCTTATATCAGATGTCGAACATTTGAAAAACAAATGAGCGAAATGTTTATACCATGGTACTATTTGCACACCCTTCTTTATTGGCTTTAAGAAGTGAGCTGCAACGTGACCAGCTGCTTATGCATATCTCTTTCGATACACAAGAAAAGCCTCCAAAGGTGAGCGCCATAGGGAAAGAACTTTGTTCTCAGAGGCGGCGTTTGTGCACGATTTTTTTATGATCAAGAAAAACAAGTCAACGGTACCCTGATGAAAATTTGCGGTCAGCTTATTTCGAAAATCATCTACAAGTTATCTCCATTAGCACCTCGTTGCTGAAGTATAGAAAAATAAAACTAATGTTTACCAATTAATTACGTTCGGAGAAAGAAAAATACAGTGCAGTGTAGGTTGTGCAACGGTCAGCAGCCTCCGGTTGGTTTCAGTGGGCAAGGACTGTCCGCAGTTTTAAAAAGATTGATTACCTTTAGCTGGGACACCTGTTTTATTCAGCGATTGTTCAGTCCCTTACTTTGGGGAGCCTACATTTTTAGAAAAGAAATTTTCTTTGCTTGTGTACATTTAATGGATGTTGCGCAGCACAGCATAATGACACACAGCTTCGTATTGAAACATCCCCATTTTAAGAAAGCGAAACGTCTCCACTTATGCACTTGCTAAGGGGAGTTAGGTGTTTTTATCACAATGTATATCTTTCGGCTAACTATCGACCTCCTTTTGAGAAAGCTGCTAAAGCAAGAATACATGTTAAAGATCGCGTTAAGGAGGTCTGACATAATTCACAGCTTACACACTATGTTAAATAAGAAGCGTCGATAAAAATGTTTGAAAAATATGAAGGCGCTGTGCATGAGTTGCTGAAGAATCTCAGACCAAACAGTTTAAACTGAAATGTGGTATTGGTCTGGGCAGGGCTGGCCGCATGCACATATCCTTGAGCATATCGCTTGCATGGGAGCATTCATCTACGAACTCGAGACAATAGTCTCACAAAATTCAAAGTTTTGAGGCGGGCAGTAATGGTCGTACGCTCTATAGTTCCACCAGCAGTGTTCAGCCTAGCTAGAGCAATGATTATTGCAACAGAAACGTACAACAAGCAGAACAGCAGTGTTAATTTGCTTTTCTGTGCTGAAACGTTTTGCAGGCTCCTTAGCTAGCTGTTGCGATTGCAGCTCTTACATTTGTGATTGATCTTCCATGGTCTCCATGCTTTCACCTGAAAATAAAAGCCACATTGTTATGCTCATTGTTGTTGTGCCTCTGTAGAGATTTGGACCAATTAGTGCAAACAGGTTTTTTAAAATATTAACAATAATCTCTTCAGAAACTTCACAGAAGGTAGGTTGCTAATTTTGCTTACTCACCCTATTATGTGGCGAAACAAAAATCGCTAACAATATGAGTAATGGAATTCGCGAAATACACATGCGTAAAAATGAATTTTGCCACCTAGATATGTAAACTGGGTGTAGCTAGGATTGATTAAAACCATAACTTAATAGTTTTGTTCACTGGGGAGGCAAAGATGTTCAGCTCCTGAATTGCACAGTGTACTGCAGAATGACCTTTCGGACGAAGTTGATTTCAACTTACATTCGCTGAGAAGCACGTCATTAAAACCAGTGTTAGTAGAGGCAAGTGCACCATATTTGGTGCTCAAAGCGGCCACTCAGTTGAGCGAGCGGACCATCTACGACATGCAATGGTTTTCTAAGTCTACTGCTGCAAAGAAATGTACATTCACGAAGCTTTGTAAATGAAGCCATCTGTAGGACAAGCGGTTAGTCTTGGGACCGAGCCTAAATTTTGACACATATTTTTATGGCCGATTGTTGGTTCTAAAGCGCGTCATTTCTTTGAGTGCGACTGTCACGTTTCAGCCGCCTTAAATCAAGCGCAACAAAGCAACCACGTGGCTTTCTTGTATTGCGTTTCAGAGTACACAAACAACTTCAGCTCTATCGTCAAGCGCTAGCTTTGATATTGCTGGCACTGTGAATAAGTAAGAGATATTCTGAAATAGCATACCTTGCTTAGAAGAAACCTTTATTTCCGTCCAGGTGAAGCTTGTGAGATGTTTTGTGAAGGTAACACAATGTTTACACT